>CAWUPB010001194.1:16649798-17142298 GCA_963924115.1 Dovyalis caffra | reverse complement strand
ACCATGTTTGCAAAAAATATAAAAAAGCACTAGACATATCCTTTGTGAAGCTTGTGACGTTCACAATTATGAACCATGATTGAACTTATGACAAAGAGTTAATCATTCTCTTTGTGTGCCATGATTGAATTTAGGATCTGTGATTAGGACATTTCTAGCCATTTTCTAAAAATCCCAACACTTGATTCTATCTTTTAAAACATGAACATGATGAAAACCATTTCATGAAATGCATGAAAAACATGATACTTGCATAATCAACCAAACAATATATGAAAACATCATTAAACCAATCCATGTACATCAAGATTAATGAAAAGGCCACTAGGCCAAATTCCAATATAACCATTCCATGACAATATTCACATGAAAATAATTAATTATCACATGAATTCATTACCAATTAATTATATCACCAATAACTTGCTCAATTATCATGTAACATACTAAAACACATTAATGCATACAAAGGATTAATATTGGTTGAAACTACCAAGAACAAATTAACCATGAAGCTTAAACTTGTTTTCATCATAATCAAGCTTGAAATCAATCAATTTTCATGTAAACATATCATCATTCAACTTAAATATACCTTAACTAATTTGATTATTACTAAACACATGCAAATCGTAGCAACCTATTAAAATTTTAGATTTGGTACCTCATCCTCTAAAATTTCAGATTTGACGTAAGCATTTCAACAACCAATAGCTTTATGATTTTAACAAAATTTTAAGGTTCCTAAATCATGGTTTAACCTAATTACATGACTTAATCATCAATTAAACTCATGATTCATCTTCATCAATCACTAATCAACTCAACATAATCAATGAATCAATCTCTAATTCAACCAACAAATATACCATCAAGCATGATCATCCATTAATGATCAAGCCAAAACACATACATTAATCTAAACTTGGTCGAATGCAATAAGGAGTTCTACTCCATATAACCAAGCACAAACCAATCATATATCATATATATAATCATCCTTAAAGAATATATCAAGCATTAATTCACTTTAATCTCATGAATTAGGCAATTAGTCCAAGTTATCATCTTTAACCAAATAACATTCATTACCTATCCAAGCTGAATTTTTCAATTTAATCACTCATTCTCATGTTAATTCACTCTATTAAATAATAAAACTCATCAAACATCAACTACTTCAACCTCACCTAAACTTAGAGTTCTTTTGCCGAATTAACCAACACAAATAATCAACATCAATCTTTCATTTAATCACCTAATTTATCATATAAACATATAATCATTTCAATTACACCAATTAATCATAATTACACCTATTAACTCCATTAGTCTAAGTTCAAGGATTAAGGGCAAAATGATCAATAATGATAATCAAGCCAACTTTTCCAATCAAACACCCTTAAACATGCCTAATTCACCTAAAGAACACCTAAGAACACAAAATCATGGAAGTTAATATTTTACGCCAAAATCAACTGTTTTGGCTCGAAGCATTCAACTTCACTTGCCCAATTTTGATTCTCTAATTCAACCTTAATTAAATCTTCAAAAATGTTATTTCAACCTTCACAAACATGTTTCCATCATAAATTCATCAAGATTTATCAATCACACAAAAACCCAACAATTCAAATTACCAATTCATAATTTCTAAAACTTCAAAATAGGGACAATCAAGCATCAAATTAATCATTTTCTTGTAGTGTAGTTAGAACTACACTTACCTCACTTGATGCTCGATCAAATTCTTCCTTGGTTGCTTGAAGTTTCCTTCTCATTCTTCTTCCTCGATGCTTTAGCCAAACCTTCTTGTTTTCTTTCTTGTTTGTTTAATCTCTTCAAGCTTTTCTAGAGGGTATTTGGCATGTATGTAAGGTGTTTTAGGTGGTATTAGGTAGTTGGTAGGCTTAATTTAACTTGAATTTACCTTGAGCTCAAGTTGATTCTTCTTGAATTTTCAAGCTTCCGTTCCCTTCTTCTTCCTCTTCTTGCTAGATTTATAAAGGAGGATTTCCTTGTGATTTTTCCAAGTGTGGCACACTTGGATCGATCCTTTCTATCCTTCATTTAATGCCTCCTCTCTAGAATTCTCTCCAATTCTCTCTTCCTTTCTTTCTTTCTTTCTATTTCTTCTTTCTTCATCGACATACCAGCCCCTCTTTCTTTGTGTTTTTCCAGCTAAAATCTGAATAGAAATGGCCAATTTCAGCCAAATTAACTAGTTCCTTAATTTGCCAAAATATTATATTTCAGTCCCTAAACTTCCTTAATCATTTCAATTGAATCCTACAAATTCAGTCCCTACTTGGATCAATCCTTTCTATCCTTCATTTAATGCCTCTCTAGAATTCTCTCTAGTTCTCTCTTCCTTTCTTTCTTTCTTTCTATTTCTTCTTTTTCATCGACATACCGACCCCTCTTTCTTTTTGTTTTTCTAGCTAAAATCTGAATATAAAGGGCCAACTTCAGCCAAATTAATATTTATATTGGTCATTTTTATTTTCTACTTATTTTAATTAAGCATCCAAATCTTTTAATTGTACCAATTAAACTCCTAAAATGTTGCAATTACACCTTTCAATTATTATAACCTCAACAATTAATCTTATAACTTACTAAATCAAGCATTTAAATTAATTTATTGTCTAAGCAAGTATTAATTTATTTCTTAAATAAATATTCATATATTAAATAATTAAATTATTCATGCAACACATACACACACACACACACACACTTAATCTTTTTCCCACATAGCTTTAATTCTTAGTAACTTAATCATGCAAACTTATGTAATTAATATAAACTAGTTTAAACATAATTTCATACAAGTATAAAATAATTTTTTTATTTATACATGAACATAGCTATTACATGTTTAACAAAACATACACACACAGATATATATATATATATATATATAAGATTTAAACAGTACACAAGAAGATTCTAATTTGGGGTGTTACACAAACTGTCAATGGTAGTATCTAAAAGTCAATCATTTTCATGGTCCATTTCTAAACCTGCTAGCCTTTCTTGATTTGGGTTGGTAAGCTGATCAATATTCATTACTACCAAATGAGATGCTTGCCTGTCTAGGCTGGAATCACCATACTCGGCAGAGCATTGATCTCCATCTCCAGGGAAATAAGTGCTAACTGAATAGGCTGACGGGCTTGCCATACTAGGCTGACTAATGGCACTTCTGCAATTCAGTTCACTTTTTCTGAAAGTATGGGAATTCAAGTCCCTCTGAATGAAGATCCTGAAGAAATTGCGGACTTTACTCATTACGGAATCTTTGGAAGCAGAGGAACTCAACACTTTCCTTTCCTGGTAAACAAACATGACCATGAACATAATAAGAGCTAACAGCGATGCTATTCCAGCAATTAAAAATAAGCCCCAGAAACTCTTGAGACTGAGGCTGTTAGATGTAACCGAGGTGCTGGAATCTGGACAATTGCTTTGTTTTCCGAAACAGGCATCCTCAATTTCGTTCATTTTATCTCCCTCCGTCATGTTTAGAACTGCCCTTGATACATCAGGTACTAGAGGAGAACCTTTATGGAAGGCCTGGAAAGTCACAACACAAAGCAGCAAGCAAGTATCAGGATTAAGAAACTTACAAGAGAGAGGAAAAGATATGGAGAGGGTTGATGAACTTACAAAGCCAAAACCGTCGGTTTTAAATGTATGATCAATCATGGTATATTTAGAGCAATACTTTGACAGTAAGAGCTTCATGAATGGAACTTCGTCAAAAGCAGCAGCAATGCCACCATTTCCACTTCCTTTGGATAGAAGGTCATCGCATTCTTCTATAGAATTATACACAATGAGCTTGGACTTGTCGAAACCTAAGCCTAGCAGGATTCCCTGAACAAAAGAACCCTCCTGGTAGCCTACAAACTCCCCCTTCTTAATGAGAAAATTGACATCATTAACTGCAGGCTGCAGCTGCTGGACTGTAAGTAGGCTAGTTAAACTGGCAGTGTAACTCTGTGTGAGGATCAGTTCAACAAAACACCATATGATTACCACTGTTCTAGACAAGTTGCTAACCACTCTCTCCCCTGTAATTATAGTTCAAAAAAAAGAAGTAAAGATTAGGTCAATTTGGTGTTTGAGACGCTAGATAGTAACGTATATGTTAAAGAGTATTTAAATCGGAGAAGAAAAATCAAAAGGAAAAGGGAAAGGAAAATTACTCTGTGCAAAAACCGTGGTTGAGAAGGAAAACCAGAAGCTAGTGCCTGCTTGATGTGAGGCAGGCCCTCGAAACTCTTCGTTGATTCTATGTTTAAGAACCCAGATCACAAATCCCATGAAAATAAAGAAACAAAAACTTGTCACCCAGAGATCCCATTTCAGATGCCTCAAGAAAACCCATGCATTTTTGCTTTTGTTGTCGACAATAGGGACGATCATGGAGACACCACTTTCAGTGTAAGGCAAAGTAAAATCAACATACAGGGACAGGTTGAAAATAATAGTTGTATCTCCCACTGCAGCATCAAAATTCTGTTGATAGAAACAAACAAATGCAAAAGAAAGAACGTGTCAATAAAAAATCAGATTTGCAGGCATGAATTTGGGGCTAATCATACTTCAGATAGAATCTGAATGTTTTACCTTCAAGTACACTTGATATATCAGATCATTGTAAGTTCCCGCAGGCTCGCCGTCAGGCTTTGCAAAGGGGATGTACTCATAAGGCAAAGCATAAGGCAATGCTTTGACTACAGCATCAAAAACATCTATGCAGTATCCGGTGGCTTTTGAAGTGTTAGAAATAGGATCTGTTGTCACTTTGACAAACTCACTGAAACCATCCTTGACAGGCACTACTATCCTCAACTTCCTCCCACTTGTTGGAATCTCCCAACCCTTGGGAACAGAAGTTGTATCACCCGGCCATATTACAGCTGAAAGACCGGAATTCGATGTTGAGGATGCAGTCATATTTTTTGTTGTGTTTAGTGTTTTGACAATTCCTTCGGTTGGTGTCCAGAATCCAATCTCTCTTCCCCCATTTCCGTTCACATTTATTATCTGGAAAGCTGATGCCTGTAACTGCCCATTAACAAAAAGGTAATCTCCGGTAAGGCCTTTGAAAGCAGTGTTTGATAAAGCTTGAAGAAGGTTTGGACCATTTAAAGACACCCCAAGAGTTGCAAGATCTGTTGATGAATTGCTAGAAACATTTTCCTTTTGGAAGCCAGAATTTGTAGTTCCAGCTTTCTCAACTGCCAAGGCCAATGCTGTTGCTGCATCATAGGCCCATAATCCAAAAATGTTCAAATCAGTATCAACAATATCTGGATTATCTTGTTGGAATTTCCTTTTCCACCGATCTCGAAAAATTTTGAGATCGTTTGTTCTTGGTACAAAAGGTTTAACACCCAATACACCTTGGATTGTATCAGTGACAGAACGATTTGGCGAACTCAAGAAGTCAGCTGTTAGACCATCAGTCATGATCCAAACATAGCCTTCACTCATCATTCCTATCTCTTTTGCTTTGGCAAAAAGCCGAGCACCAAGAGATGGAAACATGTGCACAATGAAAACTCTAGTTTGCATTGTCATCAGCTTGTAAAGCTCTTCAACAATTTGATCATCGGTGGCTGATGGAGAAATGACACTCCGGTACGGGACACGAGCATCAACTGCTTGCAAAGCATCAGTTAAATAAGGTATGACTCCCTCTCCGTAATCATCATTGATGTAGATGGGTACTGCTTCTCTGAATCCAAAGGTTTGAACTAATGCACTTATGGCATTCAATTGGGTTGAGTCATTTTGTGTTGCTTGAAAGAAGTAGGGACTCCTGTTGGAAGTTAGAGAAGGACTTGATGCAGAAAAAGATATGATGGGCACCTGAGCTTTTTCTCCAAGGTCAATAACAAAACTGGCTTGCATTGATGTTGTTGGCCCTATGATTGCTTGCACTTCAACATTTTTTATCAGGTCCAGGGCTGTATTTTTAACACCATTAAGGGAAAAAAAAACTCTTATAGGTCAATTATATCAGTAAAGGTTAATCAAAGAGACTTATGACTATATTGTACTTCATATTAAATTGGAATATAGTGATTATGCAGCAGAAAAGGATGCAGCAATTAATGGATTATCCTTTGCATTTTGGGTTTGTGAATTTTTTCTGTTCTCCTGCTGCATGCCACCTAAACCCATAGAAGACACACCAACCTAAAAATCAGCCCACCTCCTATGGCCTCTTATCCCTTCCTTTATCATCTCCTCTTATCAATCCCTTCTGCTCCAACTATTTCTTATTTCCCTTCTCATACTGTAAATCCAACTTCTAGTACAATATATACAGGAACCTAAGTTCTTTTCCCTTTCACCCGCCAAGAATTCGCACAAGTAGTTTAGATTTTCCCTATAGCATCCACGGAGGTTTTGGGTTCAAGTTCTACCCTCGGATGGCTTATGAATTTCTAATTCTCTTTTGTTCAATGATAATTTGAGTTTATATTTTATGCATGAAGGAACAGCATACCTAAGGCTGTCTATTACATCAGTTGTAGTAGCTGAAAACAAGTAAAATAATTTAACAAATGAGCTAATACATCTGAAATTATTAATCTAAACAAAACCTAAACAATGGCTGCTTATAACTAAGAGATGGTTACTAAAAAAGTGAATTCAACACAAACAAGTTTAGCTTAATGGTTGTATACTTATAAAACTTTTCTAGTCAAGCAAGATTCGAATTTTAATGATTTCAAGTTTCTTTAGTAATTATATAGAGAAAAATTTTCTAGTCTAACAAGATTCGAATTTTAATGATTTTAAGTTTCTTTAATAATTATGTAATGGGAGAGGGTTACTTCGTATAGACCCAAAAAGCCTATGGACCTCTAATGAATAAAAAAAAATGAATTCAATTGATAAGTAAAAAACTCATTCAGTCCGCAAGATTAAAGGTTCGAGTTATTCTACTGTTCTTTAAGGAGATAACATATTTATCTCTGATCAAGCTCGACCTACGTCCTTCGAAAAGGTTCGAGTTCTACCCTCTGATCAAGCTCTCCAAACTCTTTTTTATCTTCTTTGTTTAGATGGTCAACCCCTCTTCATTCCCATTTTCATTTATCAAAGAAAAGGCACATTTGGAATGCTTGCATGCCCTGGTTTCATCTAGGACAGTTGCTATTGCCCTAAGAGTTTGCATTTAGCATCCCCTTAAATAAAAAATAACAAACCTTGCTCTAAAGAGTACAGCTCACATGTATAGATGACTTTTGAAAGGAAGCTAGCCACCATTTTTGGAAGACTTTTGACACTCGTTATTTGTACTATATTAATGAGGTTAATATCCAAGAGAACTAATCCTCAATGCCATTAATTTGTGCACAAGGAGGTTTATCATCAGCCTACCAAAAAAAAAAAAAAACAATATTAGATCAACTCAACAGTTGAGAGAAAGCTAACCTGCTGCAGCTGCACCAACAACATCCTTCTTGGAGTCCCTGGTGGTGAGGACCTGTCTGGTTTTGTAGTCACCATGGGTGGCATAGAAATCGGAAAGTGACATGTTGATGCAACTCAAACCAATATTTCCATCCAAGAATTCCAAGCCAAGAACCACACCTACACTCACTGGAATTACTGTTGTGTTCTGGGCTACCAACACTTCTATGAACAAAATCTGTAAAGAAAGAAAGAAAAAGAGCAAACACAGAAAAGGGTTTGAAGGGCTTTTCTTCATCTTGTTTGTATGCTGATTATTAGGGTGATTCTAGCTAGGTTTTTTGCTTAAACTTGAATGGAAAGGGAAACATCTCGTATTTATAAGGTCTGTGGTCGTATGGATACCTAAAGCCTAGAAGAAGAGCTTAGAACATTGCATGGGAAGGGCGCAACTGTATTATTTTACTGGTTAAAAGGTGCTCATTTCCCTAAATTATTGACCAAAACAAAATTAGTCTTTAAGAAAAAAATTCTCTGATTTAACTTGGTGTGGCAGTTAAGTTTCACTAGGATACCATCATGTTTGACAATTTTTTAAAAAAAAATAGTAAAAAATAACAAAAACTTTTGTTAATAAAAATAAAATAATAAAGTGAAATGAAAAAAAAAATCTAAAATAAACAAAACAATTCGTTAAAATTGATAGGGTTTTTTTGGTCGCTTCCAAGAAACATATAGAACCAAAATAATTAACTCAGAAGATATTCCTTACTCTGACTTCATCACCGTTTACTTTGAATAAACAAAACAATTCTTCAAAATTGATATGGTTTTTTCTTACAACTAAGTCCTTAAATAAAGTTTTTAGGTCATCATATTTTACAGTAAATACAATTTAAACGAATTTTGTTATTTCAATTATATTGGTAGAATTGTTTATTGCTGAAGAGTTAAATTGATAATATTTAGTTTTATAAGTATTAATCTATTGTTGTTGGGTTATTGAAGCGCTTTTACTTCGGTTTGTTCTTGTTTTACTATATATATACTCAATACTTTTTCACTTATCTTTATATTTATCTCGATTGTTTTAGTTTAAAATCAAAAAAAATTTGAAAAAAAAAGAACGATTCAACATTAACACACAAGTCAACCAATTTAACTCTTATATTGTCCACTACTCAATCTCAATTATGAATTATTTGACTAAATTTGATCAAGGTTTATAATTTGACAAGTAAGGATTTAATAGAAAAAATATTCCAAGGCTAAATTGTATTTAATGTAAAACACAATGATCAAAAAACTTTCATTTAAGGAACTTATTTATAAAAATAAAATATAGGAATCAAAATAAGTTTTTCAAAAAACAAACCTTCAATGACCAAAATGTATATCAACAAAAACTTTCTTGTTGTAACCACATGACACATGTCCCTATATAACAATATTAGTAATAACAACCGATTAAATCATTATATATTCTTTGGTGAAAAACAAGTATATTAAAAAATGAAAATTTAAGGCTTTATCCTTTCAATCTCTTTCTTGGCAAATAATGGTGTCTTCAGTTTAGATTTTTAAATTAAAATGATATCTGTTTTTACATGTAAAACTTCATGCGTCCAGGTTCATGTTCGAGTCCAAATAACTTGGTAGTGCTAATACCCTCCAACTAATTAATACAAAAAATATCAAACCTAAGAGTTTTATATTCTTTTGCTTGCTTATAAACAATCAAGTTGACCAATTGAAGAGGGAGTTGTAAGTCAACGTCCCAAATTGAATTAAATTCTCCAAAAATGTCCATAAGCACATTGTCTTGTTATTCAATTCTACTCCCAGCTATTGACCTATTCCCAGTGAAGTTTCAAGAGAAGATGAATAAGTCATTACTTTATTCCTGACAGTAAAATATCACAAATTCATCAGGTTTCTTTCAATCGATCCTTGCAATATCATAAACCATTATTCATTGCTTGACTTTTAGTCCTTTAGAAAAATCTGGATCAAGCTATCCTACACTATCTATAATCTGCCCGCATTTTGACAAGTACTATGGCATTCAAAGTTATCCTTACATTAAAGTTTAATAGTTTACAGCTCTATCTCTTAGATATTGATGTGGACCAACATGCTCGAAAATTCATAAAACAAGTATGAGCACGGCAGAAGTCTGAAAAAATATTATTGGCCCAATTTTGAGGCTTTTTTAGCCTAATTCGATGCTAAACAGATTAACAAGCAAAACTCATGGCTATGCCAATGATATAAGGGTGATTTTGGCTAAAAAAAAAAACATTGTTTAGAGCCTCAAAATCTCAATTTACTATTTTTTTTTAATTTTTTTCTTAATATTTTTAGATTTTAGTGTTTGTTTCTTTTTCAAATTGCTTTCGGGTTTTAACTAAAAATTTACTATTTATATATGACTTTGAGGCTGAAAATGCCACTTTTGCTTGATTAATAAACTTTTATGGGAGAGTATTTCGGTTTTTTCAATTTTTAGCATTCTTTGAATCTAACAGGATTAAAGCCTATTTCCTAGTATTTGTGTGTGCAATTTAACAGGATGTAGTAGATCAATATTTGAATTTCAAATCAATAGTATTTATCCTTTTTTTATGAGTTTTCGCTACGTCAATTGGTATCGTAGCTCAAATATCGCTTTCTTGACCATTCTACCAGGAGACAACAACAGCGAGAGCGAGATTGATAAACACATTATATTATATTTCTATTCTCCTTAAATGTAGTTGAATTGCTATGTTTTATGTCTTAATAGGTTAATTAATGTTCATATTTATTTATAAAACATAAATTCGGGATTAGGAGTAATTGTGTTTAAAAGTTAAGAATTCTAGCACGTTTTCACTTAGACCTTCTATCTTTCTTGCGATTTTTGGTAGATTGGGAGTTTGAATGGAAAGAAGCGGCCTTCATAACTTCTATAGAGGACAGCTCAAGCTTTCCAAAATGATGTGTTGGGTCAAAATCCAAGTTCTTTTGTATTTTAAAATAATATCTCAAAATCTGATCGGAGAAGTTGATGTAGAATCTGTTGGGCCCGAGAACCGGTTTTGGTCATTAATTCATGTTTGGAGTTATAGATGGGCAATTGATACGGATCCAATCTTAATAAAGATTTAATACCCATATTTACAACTGTGATGATGGGTCTAAGTCCAAAGTAGGTGGGTTTAAAGTTAAAAATTAGCTAGCAAGTCGGTTCCTAATTGCAGTCGGACTAATTTGCACAGCTTTAGTGTTTGGCATTTAACTCGAGTCTTAGACATTCAATTGATGCAAAACCAATGGCATTGGAAAGATAATAGATAGGAATAAAACTCTTCGAAGAAAGAAATCTCAAATTCAGAATGTACCCGGTCCAAAATTGGTAGCAAAGACAAAATAAGAAATTAGGATTTTGATTTTCGGGAGATAACTTAGAAAGAGTTATGATTACATTAAAACTCTATCCTCATCCGATTTTTTAAAGGATATTTTCAGATTTAAAAAACGAGAGAACATGCTCTTTTTCTTGGATATTTAATTTTTTTGAAGAACCATAGAGGAGCTTTTTTCTAGACAACATACCTTACACTTTTCTTTAAAATAAATCCATGCTCTTAAAAGCCATGAGTGGCTAAAGTCTACGATTCAGCTTAAGGGAATTCGGTATAGATCTATGTGATTGTGAGACCTATTTCTACCCTTCATCTATCAATTCATTAATTATCTATTGTTCTTATGTGTGTTATTGATTTATGATTACAATTGGTATTTGTTTGATAAGGGCCCATTGTATAAATATTAATTGGAATCTATTGCTAGAATTAATGTAGTAATCCGTAATTGTTATCATATTGTTCATAGTAGCAAATGTATTTTTAATGATTGTGATCCTAGGTTTCATTATTAATCCTTAAGAACATAGTATGGATTAAGTGGTTGTCGCTTGTGTTAAATCATTGTTCATATTAATCTCTTCCTAGAACCTAATGTTGTCATTTAATAGAGGAGGACCCTTGTCTAGTGAATCATTAGATAACAAGGATTAATCCGAGTGCTTCACCCGAATTAAATACTTTGGGAAGAAATAGTTTATATTTACTGCTTGTGAGTATAACTTGATTACTTAATTAATGTTTGATGGTATTATCTTTTATTGGCGATGATCAACCACCCGAGTTGGACCAAAGAATTGCCCTTGGGTCGGAGTTTCTAATTATTGATTTATAATTTTTTTTTGAATTTTTTTTGTTTAATTTTGAATTTCTAGCAAACAATCCCCTTTACTTTTGTTATTTGATATTTATTAATCACAACGAGTCTTTGTAGATTCAATTCCTATTCCCCTGTTTACATTATTGTTGATTGCTAGGAATAGAATTTATTTTTGGTGTGCTATGACACGCATCAAATTTTGGCGTCGTTGTTGGGGACTAGCGTTGGTTAATTTTTACTGAATTTTTTTTTATTTTATCTTACTTTTATTTTGTTAGTTTATGACTCGATCCTCCACCTCTAGAGAATTAATTTTTAATCTAGAAATTGAAAGAATTGCTTGAAGGTTAAGAAAAGCAACTAGACAATCTCAAGCTAAAAGAGCAATTGTCGCTTCACCATGTATAAATGTTGCTTTAGAGTCCGATAGTTCTTCTAGTGATTCCGAAGGTGAGGAGATGGATGTAAATAAAAATGTAAACGTGTCTTTAAAGGAGTTAGCTACTCCTAATTTTAATCGACAACCTTTATACATTCGGTATCCCGATCTTGATGTTGCTTTTGAATTAAAATTTGGTTTGATACACTTGTTACCAAAGTTTCGTGGTCTTATAGGTAAGAATCCGAACAAGCATCTAAAGGAATTCCATGTTATGTGTTCAAGCATAAGACCGACAGGGGTGTCTAAGGAGCACATTAAATTGAGAGTTTTTCCATTTTCTTTGGCTAATGATGCCAAGGATTGGCTTTATTATTTACCCTCGGGCATAATCAACAAATGGAATGAGATAAAGAGATTGTTCCTAGAGAAGTATTTTCCAAGCATCAAAGGCTATAAGTATTCGCAAGCAAATATGTGGGATACAACGTAATAATGGAGAGATGCTCCATGAATATTAGGAGCAATTCAAGAAATTGTGTGCTAGTCGTCAAGCATCATTAAATAGGTGAGAAACTATTGATTCAATATTTCTATGAAGGTTTGTTGCCTATGGACAAGAACATGATAGATGCAACAAGTGAAGGAGCACTTATAGACAAAACCCCAACTGTCGCTAGGGACTTGATTCCAAACATAGCTATAAATTCACAATAATTTGGCACTTAAATGAATCGTTCATGGAGATGTGTAAGTGAGGTAAGTATTTCTAATCTCAAAGGTCAAATTAGTGATTTAGCATCCGTTGTTAGGCAATTAGCTACGTGTAATGCTCGGACAACTAAGGTTTGTGGGATATGCTCAATGAATGGACACAACACCGACATGTGTTCTACATTACAAAAAGATGAGCCAATCTAGCAAGCGAATGCGATAGGTGGATTTCCTAGTCAACCCCGATGTCGATATGATCCATATGCAAACACATACAATCCGGGTTGGCATGATCATCTAAATTTCGATTACGAAAATCCAATCTCGTTTTAATCGATACCAATTTCTTGCCCCTACCAAGCAATCACAAGGAAACCAAGCTCCAAGTTTAGGTACATCTTATGATGACATACTTAAAGCTTTAGCTAATAATACTATGTAGCGATAATAGGAGGTTAGGAACAATGCTCAAGAGATAAAAGCCAGCATCGAAACTTAGAGATACAAATGAGCCAACCGGCAACATCGATAAGTAAGTTAGAAGTTTAAGGGTCATGTAAGCTCCCTTTGTAAACTATTATAAACCTAAGGAAAAATGCTAATGCAATAGTGTTGCAAAGAGGTAGAAGTTGATGAACCCAAGCAACCGAAATCGACTAAAAGCAAAGGAAAGGAAAAGGAACTCAAATCCTCTAAGGTAAATTCTAAACCTTTAGATATTATTACTCAATCCAAACCTTATGTTCCTCATTTTCCTAGCAGAGTTAGCGATGCTAAAGAAAGTTGAGAAGGATAAAGAAACACTTGATGTGTTTTGAAAGATTGAGGTTAATATTCCCCTCCTTGTCGTAATTAAACAAGTGCCTAGGTATGCAAAATTTCTTAAGGAATTATGCATATCTAAACAAAAATTGTGTGGTAATGAAAGAGTAAATATGGGGAAGAATATTTCAGCTATGATTCAAAAAAAGTTACCTAAAATTATAGAGATCCGAGTACGTTTACTATCCCTTATGTTATTGGTAACACTCAACTTGAACATGCCATGTTAGATTTAGGTGCTTTCATAAATGTCATGCCTTTGTCTATATTTCATTCCTTGAAATTAGGTCCTTTGCTAGAAACTAGTGTAATCATTGAACTTGCCAATAGATCAAACGTATATCCCGAAGGTGTAATTGAGGATGTTCGGTAAACGTAGATAATCTAATCTTTCTAGCTGATTTTTATGTTTTGAATATGGAAGATAGTAATTCACCAAACTCAACACCAATTTTGTTAGGAAGACCTTTCCTAAAAATAGCAAGGACTAAGATTGATGTTTATGATGGGACCTTAACAATGGAATTTGATGGTGACACTCTAAAGATTAATATTTTTGATGCCATGAGGTACCCTAAAGACGTTCACTCTATTTTTTCTATCGATATCATTGATGACATAGTGTAGGGTATTTTTGAGATGAGTAATGAAGATGAGCTTCGAGTTAGTGCTAATCAAGAGTTTAATGAAGGTAGATGATAAAAATGAGCTAAATCCTCGAAGTGGAGAAGATGATCATGGATCTAGAATCCTTGCCATCTTTAGCACCAAGGTATGAGCTTATACACTTAGATTTACCATTTACTCATATAAAATTGTTGCCTTCGTGGTGCGTGCACCTAGTTTGTAGTTAAAGCCATTGCCCGACTACCTCAAGTATGTATATTTGAGAAATGACAAAACACTTTCAGTCATCATTGCTACAAACTTGAAAGCCGTGTAAGAGGAAAAAATTGATTAGAGTACTAGGAGATCATAAAAAAGCCATTGGATGGACCATTATCGACATCAAGGGCATTAGTCCATCTATGTGTATGCACATGATATTGATGGATGAGGGATCAAAACCGCCTAGAGAGGCACAACGATGATTAAACCCTCCAATGATGAAAGTTATGAAAAAGGAGATTATGAAATTGTTAGATGTAGGTATAATCTATCCAATCTCTAACAAGCAACTAGGTAAGTCTAGTATAGGTTATGCCAAAGAAAACGAGAGTTATAGTGGTGAAGAATAATGATGGTGAGATGGTCCCTACATGTGTTCGAATGGATGGCATGTTTGCATTGATTATCGCAAGTTAAATGCTACCACTAGAAAGGATCACTTTCCCTTACCATTCATTTATCGGATGTTGGAGTGGTTGGCAAGTAAGGCACATTATTGTTTTCTTGATGGATATTCGAGTTATAATCAAATTGTGATAGCACTCGAGGATCAAGAGAAAACAACCTTCACATGTCCATTTGGCATATTTGCTTATAGGAGGATGCCCTTTGGCCTTTGCAATGCACTCATCACCTTTCAAAGATGCATGTTAAGTATATTTTTTGAATTTTTAGAAAATGCATCGAGGTATTCATGGATGATTTCATAGTGTGTGGTGATTTTTTTGATGAATGCTTAGATAATTTGGAAAGTGTGCTAGAGCATTGCGTTGAAACTAACCTTGTTTAAATTTTGAAAAATGCCATTTCATGATAGAACAAGGTATTGTTTTAGGGCATGTAGTCTTTAGGAAAGGCATTGAGGCAAAAAAGGCTAAAATAGATGTGATTATGAGCTTACCTTACCCCACCAATGTTCGAGAAGTATGTTCTTTTCTTAGTCATGTATGTTTTTACCGCATATTCATCAAGGATTTCTCAAAGATTGCACTACCTCTATCTACGCTCCTCCAAAAAGAAGTGTCATTTGATTTCAATGAAGAGTGCAAGGAAGCATTTGATGCCTTGAAGACATCATTGACAATGACACCCATCATTCAACCACCAAATTGGGAGTTACCATTTGAAGTTATGTGTGATGCAAGCAATTATGCTTGGGCGTAATTTTGGGGTAAAGAAATGGTAAACAAGTTCATGTAATTTATTATGCATCTAGGATATTGAATCAGGCCCAACGAAATTACACCACAACCAAAAAAGAGCTTTATAGCTGTTGTGCTTGCTTTTGAAAATTTTTGATCACATTTGCTTTGTTCTAGAGTGATTATCTTTTCAAATCATGCTCGCTCTCAAGTACTTGATGGGGAAAAAGGAAGCCAAACCGCAACTTATCTAGTGGATTCTTCTATTTGAAGAATTTGATTATGAAATCAAAGACAAAAAAGGAGTGGAGAATCTAGTAGTCGACCATCCGAGCCATTTGGTAAGAGATGAAGATTCATTGCCACTACAAGAGACTTTTCCTAATGAACACCTATTTAAGGTGCAATGTATGGTTTTTTGGTTTGCTAATATAGTTAATTATTTAGCTACTAGGACTTTACCTGTTGATTTGAGTCATGCATAAAAAGATAAGCTTAAGAGTGAAGCTAAGTATTATGTTTGGGATGAAATATATTTGTGGCTTTTTTGCTCGATCAAATTATTAAGAGGTGTTTGCTAGATTTTGTATTTCATTCTATGCTTAACTTTGTCACGCTTATACATGTGGTGGACATTTTGGACCTAAAAAAATAGCTAGGAAAATTTTAGAATGTGGTTCTTATTGGCCATCTTTAAAGATTCTTACACATTCCGTAGAAATTGTGATAAATGTCAAAGGATGGGAAATTTAACCAGTAGGAATGAGATGGTGCAAAACCCTATTCTTGTTTGTGAAATTTTTGATGTATGGAGTATTGATTTTATGGGTCCATTTCCTTCATCTTTTGGTTTTATTTACATATTATTAGTTTTTGATTATGTTTGAAAGTGGGTGGAAGCAAAGGCCACCGGATCGACAATTCTAAAGTTGTGACGAGTTTCCTCAAGATTAACATTTTTAATAGGTTTGGGATTCCAAGAGCATTGATCGATGATCAAGATTCTCATTTTTGCAATAGAGTAGTTGATAGCTTGTTAAGGAAGTATAGTATTTTCCATAGAACATCAACTCCATACCACTCACAAACGAATGGGCAAGCCGAGGTTTCAAATAGAGAGCTCAAGTCAATCTTGAAGAAAATGGTAAAACCCAATCAAAAGGATTGGATCACTCAACTTAAGGATGCATTGTGGGCATACCAAACGAGCATACAAGAAGCCAATTGGAATGTCTCCTTACCGCTCGGGATTTGGTAAATCTTGTCATCTTCTCGTTGAGATTGAGCATAAGGCTTATTGGGCGTTGAAACAATGCAACATGAAGATGGATAAGGCTAGAGAGGATCAAAAATTACAGCTACAAGAATTGGAGGAAATTAGGTTAGAGGCCTATGAGAACTCGCACATTTATAAAGACAAAACAAAGGCATTCCATGAAAAAATAATTTTGCAAAAATAATTTATCATAGGATAAAAAGTTTTTCTATATCATTCTTGATTGAAATTGATGCCGGGTAAGTTATGTTCTCATTCGATTGGACCTTTTATTGTTACTAACGTGTGTCCATATGGTATAGTAGAGATCCGGAGTTTAGATAACAACAAGGTGTTCAAGGTTAACGGCCATTGTGTTAAGCCGTTCTTTGAAGGTTTTAAGGAGCATACAATGGAGAGTGTTTCCTCAGCTGATCCTATTCATTCCAAATAGAGATGAGTTACGTCGAGCCAACGACGTTAAACAAAAATGCCGATTGGGAGGCAACCCAAATATGGCTTTTAAGCTATCCCGCATTTGTTCTCTTTTCCCCATCTCTTTAAATTTTTATTGTCTATAATTTTTCTTGTGTGCCTTACATTAAGGACAATGTAAGTTTTAAGTGTGAGGGAGGGGACAAATGATTTAACATTTAGGATGTAACTTAGAACATAGAAAATTTAAAATTTTTTTTTAGTAAAAAAAACATGTATAAGTGTGTATTTAAGATACTTGAACTATGCATAGGTACCTAATTGAACTTAAATGATGTGCATACCACCTAGTTTAAGATGTAGCAATTAGTTTTAAAATAGATTAAACATGCTTGAGTCTTAGTAATTGATTGACATGGTACTTATTGTGAAATTATGCAAATGTTTAGTAGCGAAGCATGATTGATGACTTGTATAATTAACTTTTAGATTAATTCTCTTAAATTAAGTCTATATTTGGGTTTAAGTAAATAGGGTTATTCTAAATAATTATGAATGAAATTGCTAAAATGTGTTAAAATTCGATGACCTACTCCACTATTCTAATTAGAATATGAGTATGCAAAACACTTCGAGTATGTTACTTATGGAGTAACCGGGTCCATTCATCACAAATGTTTATATTCACGTAAAAAGGCAAGTAAACAACTTGAAGAAAAGGAATTGCTTTTAAAAAAAAATTAAGAAGAAAAAAAACAAAGAACACCTAGTTTGCTTCCTAGTTTATTTAAGGAAAGAGAAATATTCTAAAGGAGAGTCATGTATGAATTAATTGTGTTAGTTGCTAGGTTGGTATGCTTAAACAATAATAGCCTTGGATAAAAATGAGTATGTTTATCTTTGTTTCATTTGATATTGTTGTATATTTAAATTAGGTGGGTATGCTTTGCTTATGAATTTAAATGAATAAACTATGCATAGTTGTTTGTATCTTGAGTAATGCTTATCTATATTTTCAAAAATATAATTTTGTGGATATATCGATTGCAAACCATCACGAGACACAACTTGTTCACTAGGAGCAACCTAGGGGTTTAAAGGCTTAGTGCATATGCTAAATACACTCATGATTCCTACGAAAATGAGTTAGGCTTAGTTTGCTTTCTAATTTTTAGTTCTTAGTTTTAATTTTAGTTTGCCGAGGACATGCAAAAGCTAGGAAATCTAGAAGAACCAATGTTTATGAAGTAACCATAAAGCTATATGGACTCTAAATATCCCATACATGTATATGCTAGGAAAAAAATCCCTGTATAGACTTAAGCAAGCACCAAGAGCATGGAATCAATGTCTCATAAATCAACTTCTCCATCTTGGGTTTAAAAGATCCCAATCGATACATCTCTATTTATGTACACAAAGTGGCGGACACCATCTACTATCTCATTTATGTAGATAATATCATTGTCACTAGAAATAATGCTAGCTTCATTCAGCTTCTAAAGAACACACTTTAGTAGTAGTTTGTAATCAAAGATCTAGGGAGACTTGCCTACTTTATAGGCATTGAGGCACACTAGCTTAAGGGAGGATTGACCCTCACACGGTCTAAGTATATAAGGGGCATTCTTAGAAAGACAAAGATGCATAAGGCAAGCTCAATTTCCACTCTTACCAACACCATAAAGAAGTTAATGAACTCGGGAGAATTATTTGTTGATCCAACCTTGTTTCATAGCATTGCTTGGAGGACTTCAATATCTTGCCTTAACAAGATCGAACTTCTCATTTGCTATAAATAAAGGTGAAGAATTCATACATGCTACTACCACGGATCATCGGTCGGTACGTCAAGAGAAAACTACGATACTTAGGCTCTACCCACGATCATGGCTTGCACTTCAAACCTACAAATACCTTAACTCTACATGCCTATACGAGATGATGATTGGGGTGATGATATGAATGATAGGAAAAGCACTACATGGTATACCATTTATTTAAGTGGTAACCTTATGTCCCGATGTTCAAAAAAGTAGAGAATAATTGCATAGTCCTTTGCCAATGTTGAATATCGAGCCTTAGCTATAACGACCTGCGAGGTCACTTAGATTCAATCCCTCTTGAAAGAAATTAGAGCTGCACTACCCATGGCAAATATCCTCTTGTGTGACAACTTGTCCGCCACCTACCTCATAACCAATCCTATTTTCTATGCTTGGTCTAAGCATTTAGAGATCGATTTCCACTTCGTAAGAGATAAGGTGAAAAAGAAAGAGCTCACGATGAACTTCATTTCCACTAATGATAAAATTGTGAATATCCTAAAAAACCCCTCATCCAAACAACAATTCTTTCTATTACGGGATAAACCGACTCGTAATTCGCGGCTCAACTTGAGGGAGGATGATAAGAATATCTTATTATCAAGATTATCTCTAGCTTGTTATGTTTATCTATACAATAGTAAAGCTAGATGTCCATGTAATATAAAAGTCTTTGTAACGAGTATAGGTAGTCATTCATGTTGTATAAAAGTTTGTCTCTATAATAGATCTGTCTCTACAACGAGAATCCCGGTAAATAACAAACACTACCGTGAACTTTACTATATAAATACAATAACTATGTGAATAAAATTTTAGCTTGATCATACTTAAATTCTTTAGCAACATCATATGATTACTACTACTCTAGACAAGTTGCTAACCACTCTCTCCCTTGTAAAGTAAATATAAAGTTGCTTTATGATATTAATAATTTATATATTTGAGTACTTCAACAAGGGAAAGGATTTTACCTTATGCAAAAACCATCATGGAGAATGAAAACCGAAGCTAGTGCCGGCTTGATTTGAGGTAGGCCCTCAAAAATCTTCATTTATTCTATGTTTGAGAACCCACACTACAAATCCGATGAAATAAAGAAACAAATACTTGCCACCCAAAAGTCCCATGTCCACGGTTTCAAGAAAACCCAAACGTTTTTGCTCTTATTATCTACAATAGAAACAATCATTGAAACACCACTTTCGATCAAAGGTAAGGTGTAATCAATGTACGAGGACCTATTAAAGACAATGGTGACGTCTCTAACCACAACATCATAATTTTGTTAGCAAAAAACAAAAATGTAAAAGAAATAAATTTCATTAAAATTGACTCGCATCAATGTTAATAATATTCTATGTAATATGTTTACAATTACCGATAAATTATAGAAGAAATTTTTACCTTGAAGTACACTTGATCTACCGGATCATTGTAAGTTTTAGCGAGCTCGTTGTCGAGGCTTGGTAAAGGGATGTACTCATAAGGTAAAGCATAAAGTAGTGCTTTTACTATAGCGCCAAATACATCCGTGCAAAATTTTATGACTTTTAGGGTGTCCGAAATAGAATCTTTAGTCATTATCACAAACTCACGAAAACCATCCTTGAGAGGCACTTTTATCCTCAACTTCTTTCCACTTGTTGGAATCGCCCAACCCTTAGGAATAGAAGTTGTATCACCCAACCATATTATAGTTGATAGCTTAGAGGATGCAATCATATTTTTTGTTGAGTTTAGTGTTTTAACAATTCCTTTTGTTGGTGTCCGAATCCAATCTCTCATCCCCCAAATACTCGTTACATTTATTGTCCGAAAAGCTAATGGCTATAACTCGCTTGTTAACAAAAAGGTAATCTCGTGTAAAGCCTTTGAAACTTGTGTTTGATAAAGCTTGAAGAAGGTTTGGACCATTTAAAGATATGCCAATAAGTGCAAGAGCCATTGATGAAATGCTAGAAGGTTTTGCCTTTTGGAAGCCTAAATTTATTGTTCCGAGCTTTCTCAACTACCAAGACCAATGTTGTTGTAGCATCATAGGCCCATAGTCCATAAATGCACAACTTAGCATCAATCATATATGGATTATCTTATTGAAATTTCCTCTTCCACCTAACTAAAAAATTTCGGACCTCTTTCGTTTGTGGTATACGAGGTTTATCACCCAATAACCCATTTATTGTATCAATGATTTGAGAGCAATTATACTCTACTTCACATGTCAAGAGAGTAATTATTTATGATGACCACGAAAATATTGCTGATCCAATATGAAATGCATATCCAGAATTGCTTTTTTGATCATCAAGTCTCCACTATAATCACTATTTGAGGAACTAATTAAATTTAAACCTTGAGAATATGTATAAAATAAACCATGATCTATTGTAGCTTTGATATATCTCAAAATTCTCTTTGCTATAATGAAATGATCTTGCTTTGGTTTCTCCATATATATACGGATCAGTCCAATTGCGTACATAATATCTAGGCGTGTGAAAGTCAAATACCTCAAAATTTCAACTAGACTCTTGAACGAGTGTCGGGTTTATGGACTCTTTGTTCGAATCAATTCTTAAATTTCATGCATACATCTATTGGTATAGCTACTAGCTTATAAACATTCATTCTAAACTTAATTAAAATTTGTTCCGCATGCTTCTTCTATGACATAAATATTCCATCTTTCATTTGTTTTACCTTAATTCCAAGAAAGTAAGGCATTTCACCAATATCTCGTTATTTCAAATTCTTAAGTCATAGCTTTCTAAAGATCATTAAACATACTTGGATTGTTTTTTGTAAAGATTATATCATCCACATATAGGCACATAATCATGATATCACTATCTTGATTTTTCTTTGTGTATGAGGCATGCTTATGCGAACTTTTTGCAAAACCATTCTTTTGGAAGTACTTGTCTATTCTAGTGTTCTAAGCTCATAAAACTTGCTTGAATCCATACAACGCTTTCTTTATTCGATAGACGTTGTCTTCTTGTTCCTTTTTAATATATCCCGGTGGTTGCTCAATATAAAATTCTTCTTTTAGGTATCCACTCAAGATTGTCGATTTCACATCCATCCAATAAATCTGCCATTTATTTTATGCTACAACCACTATGAGAAGTCTAATAGTATCAATTCTTGCAATCGGAGCAAATACCTCCTCATAGTCAATTCCTTGTATTTATTTATAGCCTTTAGTAACTAATCTTATCTTATATTTTTCCACTTTTCCTTGTGGATTAGTCTTTATCTTGTACACCCACTTGACTCCTATTGCCTTGTGTCCTCTTGGAAGACTAGTTAATTCCCATGTATCATTTCTTTTGATTTTAGTAATTTCTTCATTCACGACCTTCTTTCACTTCTCATCTTTAGTAGCCTCTTCACATATTAATGGATCACACTCTTCCATTAAAAAAAAATAAGGAGTAATTGAATTTTGTCTACACGAGGTTTTGTGGAATCAAAAATATCATTTAGACTCCCGGTTTTCGAGTGCTCCCCTAAATTGTTATTGCTACTACTGCTTCCCGATGATGTTGATGGTATCTATTTAGGAGTTACCGAAGCCGGACTTTGTAAAAGAGTTTGGTCATCACCTTGTTCATTTTGTGTGTTGAATTCATCATCATTGTCATCATTAAAAAATAGTCCTTTAACTTTTTTTATCTTTTTTACTCCATCTCCAATAATCTACTTCATCGAATTCAACATCTCGAGAGATGATCACCTTCTTGGTCAAAGGATTATAAAATCCATATGCCTTACTTCTTTTCTTATAGCCAATAAATATACACTTCTCTCTTTTGTCATCTAACTTCTTTCTTTTACGAGTCGGGAACATGGGCATATGCAAATGCACCCAAAAATCCTATGTCTAGCTATGGGCTTGGCATCACTCTATGCTTCATTTGGCATTTTGAATTTTTCACTTTTTTTGGATATCGATTAAGTAAATAAATAGCATATAGAATGGCTTCAGCCCAAAAGGTTATAGGTAAGTGCTTTCCTTTCACCATGCTCCTTGCCATATCAAGAATCATGCGATTCTTTCTTTTTGCAATGCCATTTTATTGTGGTGTATATGAGGTTGTCGACTAATGAATGATTCCATTTTATTTGCAAACACCTTCAAATAACTTTAAGGTGTACTCACCTCCTCTATCATATCTAAGTATCTTCGGATATCGCCTACTTTGTTTTTCTCGCCATTGCTTTGAACTCCTTAAATTTATCAAGGGCTTTTGATTTTTCTTTAACAATATAAACCTAACTTTTTCTATTGAAATCTTTAATAAAGTAAGATAATACATGTTTCCACCAAGTGATGGTATATCAAATGGACCAACTATATCCGAGTGAATAATCTCTAAAGGCCTTTTGGTTGCTCATGATTTTTCGACTTTAAAACTTTAGAAGTCCATCCACCATCTTTGCTCTCGATTATAACTTTAGGTCGATAAATCCAAGATGACCAAACCTTAAATGCCATAACCATGATTTCTCTTTAATTACAAACTTCATGCACTTAAGCACTTTTGTATGAATATCGAGTGTGAAAAGACAAATCTTTATCATATCAACTTTAGCAATTAATTCTCCACTTCGTTAATGATAAGAGAGCAATCCTTCGGGCTTATATTATACCCCTTTCCTAGGAGTTGGCCAAGGCTAATGATATTGCTTTTCAAAACAAATACATAATAAATATCATGTATATACATTCTAAGTGCAATAATTGCAAAACATTAAGCCTCGTGTCCTTAATTACTATTTGAATTATTATTACACACCTTTTAAGTTTAAAAGATAATATAAAAGGAAAGAAAAAGGCTTCTCACTCACACCTAATTTATTATGCACACATACCGGCAAGTCAATCTTCCTTCGGTTACTTAAAGCAAGTCATTTGATGCGGAACAACGAGCTTTAGAATTTATGGAACTGTATGAGTGTGATAGAAGCTGAAAAAAATTTGGCCTAGTTCTTAGGCTTTTTTAGCCTAGTTTGATGCCAAACGAGCAAAACACATAGGCTATACCTATGATGTAAGAGTGATTTTAGCAAAAAAAAAAAAAAAAACACCATTTAAGCTCCCAAAAGTGATTTTTACTATTTTTTGGGATTTTTTTCTTATTTTTGGGTTTTTTGTATTTGTTTGCTTTTTGAATTCCTTTAGGGTTTTGGTCGAATTTTCCTATTTACGTATGACTTGGACGCAAAAAAACACATTTTTCTTAGATTAATAAAAGTTTATAAGAGAGTATCTCAAGTTTATTCTAATTTTTAGCATTTCTTGAATCAATGAAACTTGAAACCTATTTTTTGGTATTTGCATGCAATTTAATAGGTTATAGTAGATCGACATCGAATTTTAGATCAATGATATTTATTTATTTATTTATTTGTAAGTTTATGTTATGTCATCATTATTTTAGACCTTTTCATCTATGCCATAAGAAATAAAAAGGCGAGCTAATGCTCGGTAAGTGTGCTCAAGTAATGCATGATGCAATAAAATATATTTCCATGACTTTGAAATACATTTTTTGTGATCGGGTGTGTCATAACCCAAAATTTCCCTATACTTATTTTATTGTTAATTAATTCTTATGTTATTTTTGTTTTATTTCATTTTTTATTTGAATTATTTTAGAAAAACAAGAGCAAAAATAAAAATACAAAAAAGGAAAATATATGAAAAATACAAAATCTCTCTAAAATCATTCGAAAATCTATCAAAATATTACACTAATCTTTTTTTGAATTTGAATTTAGCACACATCCATTCTCTTATGTTTAGCTAATTAAATCTCAAATTTGAAATTTAACGAGTTGAAATTTGAGTTTGAATGGGCTAATTTTGGGAGAGATTGAACAGGTTTTGGCCTATAAAAGCTTTTGGATTTTGGTTTGAAGGGGGACACAAGAAAGAGCCGAAAAAGCCTTCATAATTCCCCAATCTCTAAAACCCTAAAATGTAGTCCTAGAAGAGAAACCAAGATTAGGCGACCATCCTATCTTCCCCGAAAAATGATGGCCGCCATGGCTCTTCCAAAAAATGCCATCTTCTCTTTCTCCCCTAACCGAACCTTCCAAAAAAACATATCCTCCTCCATATGGCTAAACACATCACCAAGCCACCATGGCCTCCTCCTCCATTGCCAAGCCGGAGACCACCCTCTAATAAACCATAATCAACTTGTCTTCACACTTAAAACAATAACTTCACTCCCTCACAAATAGATGCACAAACACCTAGTGTGCACATTACCAAAAAGCATCACCATTATCATCTTCTATTCTCATCACCCCATTACTCGTAGGTAATATATCTTGCTCCACTCGAAGATCGTCCATCCCCATACCTCCCAAAACCACCACTAGCAGTTTCACCCACAATTAGCTATCCTCATCTTCTTTTTCTCCACACATACCCTCATTGAGCACCCATGGGAAGGGGGTAACATCCTCATCTTGGTGCAAGTTTGCAAACCCCAAGAACAAGGGGACTCTATAGCATATCCTTGATATTGATACTTTAAACCATAAAGCTGGATCCTAAATCCGGAAAATCTATATCTCACCTGCTGTTACTATCCATTCTTTTTCACCCTTTCTCCAATGCTAGACCAACTTGTTAGCAGTAACAAAAAAAGTGATTGAACTAGGCCATTCTTCAACTTCCTTTACCCTCGACTGGGTCATCTTCAATTCAAAATCGAGAAAATACCAATAGTGATTGATGCTCCGACTGATAAGCGTGTTATTTATATTATTTGTAGAGGTTCATCGTTAATAGCTATAATTGGCTTTAGAAATGGGAGAGGTAGAGAATGAAGAAGATTGTCAATTACAAGAAAACCTTGAAGGCATTGACGGTCATGGAGAATGGTGCTTGAATCAACCAAACCTTTCGATTTTAGGGGTTTTGGATGGGTTTGGAGGTTTCCTAGTTGTGATGATCTTTAAAAAATAGGAGAAGCTTTTCACAAGAGGAGAGGATGAAGGTATAAGATTTGCTCTTTTGCTAAATGGGATTTGGTTTAAGAAAAAAAGATACCATCTAGTTTCGTTTGAAAAACAAAAAAGGGGTGGAAAGCCAAACGAGCTAGTCTAAGCCTAGCTCACGTGGTCATAATTTGGGCTAGTTCCAGCCTAGCCCAAGCCTAAAAAAAAAAAAAAAAAGGGCTAGCTTGCCAACCTAGCGACTTGGCCCACCCAAAACAAAAGGCTAATTTTTTTATTATTTTGTTTTATATAATATTATTTTAAATGTTTACTTATGTATGCTTATTTTCAGTTTAAATTAGATTTTAATATTCTAGTTTTCTTGAAATTTTATTTATGTAGTTTTAATTAATTTTAGTGTTATAAATTTAATTTTCACTATTTAGTTTAGATAATCAAATGATAAATGAATTATCGAGTCTCTTAATTTTTAAGGACCGATGACGATGCTCTATCGACAAGCCAAAAACCATAAAAAAAATATATATATATATATATATATATATATATATATATATATATAACAAAAGAAATGGGGAAGCTTACTCTAATTTTAGGATTTTTTTAATAATTAATTTAGTATTTAATAGGTGGGCAAATTGTCAAGTCTTCTAAATTCTTAAGAACTAATGATGATTTTCCTTTGAAATGTCAATAGTTAGATTAATAGTTAATAAGTGAACGAATTGTAGAGTCTCCTAATTCTTAAGGACTCGATAATGGTTCCCCATCTACAAAAATTAATTAAAATTCTTAACGAAATCTCTTATCTAAAAGGAATTATCATTTGACCAAAAAAATAAAAATAATAAAAATTTTTGATAAAATCTGCTATCCGATAGGGACTATCGTTTGATCAAAAAAATATAAATAAATAAATAAATTCTTGATGAAATCTCCTATTTGATAGGGATCTGTCGTTATCAAAAATCATCATTTATTCAGGATGTTCTCCGACACACTAGTTGTGTCAAGACTTAAAGTGAATCCGATGTTTGAACCAACATGCCACTTGATGAAGGAGACTGACCATCGTTTCAATATGATGTCACGCCCAAACTAAGAAACTTAATTCACTTGAAAATTGGAGTTTAAATAAAAAATAACTAGATAAAAATAAAGATACTTTAAGAGATGAATTTAATACTAAACTAGACGTGATACCTTTCCTAAGAAAGGACATCTAAGAGTGATCGATATCTCCTCAAAGCATAACCAACTTCTTACTCGAGAATCTCTAAACTAGTGCTATTTTTAGGTTCCTAGTTCTTTTAACACTAGGTAGCAACTCTAAACACAACAATAACTCATATCTCCAAAACAAACCATAAACAAGATGCAAATTTCCAAAAACTTAGAAAACCCAAAAAAATTTCGAGAGTCTCATTCGACGTCATGTAGCAACGAGGTGCACCTACCAAATATATATATATATATATATATATATGTGTGTGTGTGTGTGTGTGTGTGTGTATATGTATATACATGTATATATGTATATATATATGTGTATATGTATATACATGTATATATGTATATATATATGTGTATATGTATATACATGTATATATGTATATGTATATATATGTCTATATGTGTATATATGTCTATATGTGTATATGTGTATATATGTGTATATATATGTATATGTATATGTGTATATGTGTATATATATGTATATATGTATATGTATCTATGTATATACATATGTATATGTATGTATATGTATATGTATATATATCTATATATATATATATATATCATATATATACATATGTATATGTATATATATATATACATATGTATATGTATATATACATATGTATATGTATATATACATATGTATATGTATATATACATATATATATGGCTATTCATGAAAACCATGTTTGCAAAAAATATAAAAAGCACTAGACATATCCTTTGTGAAGCTTGTGACGTTCACAATTATGAACCATGATTGAACTTATGACAAAGAGTTAATCATTCTCTTTGTGTGCCATGATTGAATTTAGGACTCGTGATTAGGACATTTCTAGCCATTTTCTAAAAATCCCAACACCTGATTCTATCTTTTAAAACATGAACATGATGAAAACCATTTCATGAAATGCATGAAAAACATGATACTTGCATAATCAACCAAACAATATATGAAAACATCATTAAACCAATCCATGTACATCAAGATTAATGAAAAGGCCACTAGGCCAAATTCCAATATAACCATTCCATGACAATATTCACATGAAAATAATTAATTATCACATGAATTCATTACCAATTAATTATATCACCAATAACTTGCTCAATTATCATGTAACATACTAAAACACATTAATGCATACAAAGGATTAATATTGGTTGAAACTACCAAGAACAAATTAACCATGAAGCTTAAACTTGTTTTCATCATAATCAAGCTTGAAATCAATCAATTTTCATGTAAACATATCATCATTCAACTTAAATATACCTTAACTAATTTGATTATTACTAAACACATGCAAATCGTAGCAACCTATTAAAATTTTAGATTTGGTACCTCATCCTCTAAAATTTCAGATTTGACGTAAGCATTTCAACAACCAATAGCTTTATGATTTTAACAATTTTAAGGTTCCTAAATCATGGTTTAACCTAATTACATGACTTAATCATCAATTAAACTCATGATTCATCTTCATCAATCACTAATCAACTCAACATAATCAATGAATCAATCTCTAATTCAACCAACAAATATACCATCAAGCATGATCATCCATTAATGATCAAGCCAAAACACATACATTAATCTAAACTTGGTCGAATGCAATAAGGAGTTCTACTCCATATAACCAAGCACAAACCAATCATATATCATATATATAATCATCCTTAAAGAATATATCAAGCATTAATTCACTTTAATCTCATGAATTAGGCAATTAGTCCAAGTTATCATCTTTAACCAAATAACATTCATTACCTATCCAAGCTGAATTTTTCAATTTAATCACTCATTCTCATGTTAATTCACTCTATTAAATAATAAAACTCATCAAACATCAACTACTTCAACCTCACCTAAACTTAGAGTTCTTTTGCCGAATTAACCAACACAAATAATCAACATCAATCTTTCATTTAATCACCTAATTTATCATATAAACATATAATCATTTCAATTACACCAATTAATCATAATTACACCTATTAACTCCATTAGTCTAAGTTCAAGGATTAAGGGCAAAATGATCAGTAATGATAATCAAGCCAACTTTTCCAATCAAACACCCTTAAACATGCCTAATTCACCTAAAGAACACCTAAGAACACAAAATCATGGAAGTTAATATTTTCACGCCAAAATCACTGTTTTGGCCTCGAAGCATTCAACTTCACTTGCCCAATTTTGATTCTCTAATTCAACCTTAATTAAATCTTCAAAAATGTTATTTCAACCTTCACAAACATGTTTCCATCATAAATTCATCAAGATTTATCAATCACACAAAAACCCAACAATTCAAATTACCGATTCATAATTTCTAAAACTTCAAAATAGGGACAATCAAGCATCAAATTAATCATTTTCTTGTAGTGTAGTTAGAACTACACTTACCTCACTTGATGCTCGATCAAATTCTTCCTTGGTTGCTTGAAGTTTCCTTCTCATTCTTCTTCCTCGATGCTTTAGCCAAACCTTACTTGTTTTCTTTCTTGTTTGTTTAATCTCTTCAAGCTTTTCTAGAGGGTATTTGGCATGTATGTAAGGTGTTTTAGGTGGTATTAGGTAGTTGGTAGGCTTAATTTAACTTGAATTTACCTTGAGCTCAAGTTGATTCTTCTTGAATTTTCAAGCTTCCGTTCCCTTTCTTCTTCCTCTTCTTGCTAGATTTATAAAGGAGGATTTCCTTGTGATTTTTCCAAGTGTGGCACACTTGGATCGAGTCCTTTCTATCCTTCATTTAATGCCTCCTCTCTAGAATTCTCTCCAATTCTCTCTTCCTTTCTTTCTTTCTTTCTATTTCTTCTTTCTTCATCGACATACCAGCCCCTCTTTCTTTGTGTTTTTCCAGCTAAAATCTGAATAGAAATGGCCAATTTCAGCCAAATTAACTAGTTCCTTAATTTGCCAAAATATTATATTTCAGTCCCTAAACTTCCTTAATCATTTCAATTGAATCCTACAAATTCAGTCCCTACTTGGATCAATCCTTTCTATCCTTCATTTAATGCCTCTCTAGAATTCTCTCTAGTTCTCTCTTCCTTTCTTTCTTTCTTTCTATTTCTTCTTTTTCACCGACATACCAGCCCCTCTTTCTTTTTGTTTTTCTAGCTAAAATCTAAATATAAAGGGCCAACTTCAGCCAAATTAATATTTATATTGGTCATTTTTATTTTCTACTTATTTTAATTAAGCATCCAAATCTTTTAATTGTACCAATTAAACTCCTAAAATGTTGCAATTACACCTTTCAATTATTATAACCTCAACAATTAATCTTATAACTTACTAAATCAAGCATTTAAATTAATTTATTGTCTAAGCAAGTATTAATTTATTTCTTAAATAAATATTCATATATTAAATAATTAAATTATTCATGCAACACACACACACACACACACACACACTTAATCTTTTTCCCACATAGCTTTAATTCTTAGTAACTTAATCATGCAAACTTATGTAATTAATATAAACTAGTTTAAACATAATTTCATACAAGTATAAAATAATTTTTTTATTTATACATGAACATAGCTATTACATGTTTAACAAAACATACACACACAGATATATATATATATATATATATAAGATTTAAACAGTACACAAGAAGATTCTAATTTGGGGTGTTACACAAACTGTCAATGGTAGTATCTAAAAGTCAATCATTTTCATGGTCCATTTCTAAACCTGCTAGCCTTTCTTGATTTGGGTTGGTAAGCTGATCAATATTCATTACTACCAAATGAGATGCTTGCCTGTCTAGGCTGGAATCACCATACTCGGCAGAGCATTGATCTCCATCTCCAGGGAAATAAGTGCTAACTGAATAGGCTGACGGGCTTGCCATACTAGGCTGACTAATGGCACTTCTGCAATTCAGTTCACTTTTTCTGAAAGTATGGGAATTCAAGTCCCTCTGAATGAAGATCCTGAAGAAATTGCGGACTTTACTCATTACGGAATCTTTGGAAGCAGAGGAACTCAACACTTTCCTTTCCTGGTAAACAAACATGACCATGAACATAATAAGAGCTAACAGCGATGCTATTCCAGCAATTAAAAATAAGCCCCAGAAACTCTTGAGACTGAGGCTGTTAGATGTAACCGAGGTGCTGGAATCTGGACAATTGCTTTGTTTTCCGAAACAGGCATCCTCAATTTCGTTCATTTTATCTCCCTCCGTCCTGTTTAGAACTGCCCTTGATACATCAGGTACTAGAGGAGAACCTTTATGGAAGGCCTGGAAAGTCACAACACAAAGCAGCAAGCAAGTATCAGGATTAAGAAACTTACAAGAGAGAGGAAAAGATATGGAGAGGGTTGATGAACTTACAAAGCCAAAACCGTCGGTTTTAAATGTATGATCAATCATGGTATATTTAGAGCAATACTTTGACAGTAAGAGCTTCATGAATGGAACTTCGTCAAAAGCAGCAGCAATGCCACCATTTCCACTTCCTTTGGATAGAAGGTCATCGCATTCTTCTATAGAATTATACACAATGAGCTTGGACTTGTCGAAACCTAAGCCTAGCAGGATTCCCTGAACAAAAGAACCCTCCTGGTAGCCTACAAACTCCCCCTTCTTAATGAGAAAATTGACATCATTAACTGCAGGCTGCAGCTGCTGGACTGTAAGTAGGCTAGTTAAACTGGCAGTGTAACTCTGTGTGAGGATCAGTTCAACAAAACACCATATGATTACCACTGTTCTAGACAAGTTGCTAACCACTCTCTCCCCTGTAATTATAGTTCAAAAAAAGAAGTAAAGATTAGGTCAATTTGGTGTTTGAGACGCTAGATAGTAACGTATATGTTAAAGAGTATTTAAATCGGAGAAGAAAAATCAAAAGGAAAAGGGAAAGGAAAATTACTCTGTGCAAAAACCGTGGTTGAGAAGGAAAACCAGAAGCTAGTGCCTGCTTGATGTGAGGCAGGCCCTCGAAACTCTTCGTTGATTCTATGTTTAAGAACCCAGATCACAAATCCCATGAAAATAAAGAAACAAAAACTTGTCACCCAGAGATCCCATTTCAGATGCCTCAAGAAAACCCATGCATTTTTGCTTTTGTTGTCGACAATAGGGACGATCATGGAGACACCACTTTCAGTGTAAGGCAAAGTAAAATCAACATACAGGGACAGGTTGAAAATAATAGTTGTATCTCCCACTGCAGCATCAAAATTCTGTTGATAGAAACAAACAAATGCAAAAGAAAGAACGTGTCAATAAAAAATCAGATTTGCAGGCATGAATTTGGGGCTAATCATACTTCAGATAGAATCTGAATGTTTTACCTTCAAGTACACTTGATATATCAGATCATTGTAAGTTCCCGCAGGCTCGCCGTCAGGCTTTGCAAAGGGGATGTACTCATAAGGCAAAGCATAAGGCAATGCTTTGACTACAGCATCAAAAACATCTATGCAGTATCCGGTGGCTTTTGAAGTGTTAGAAATAGGATCTGTTGTCACTTTGACAAACTCACTGAAACCATCCTTGACAGGCACTACTATCCTCAACTTCCTCCCACTTGTTGGAATCTCCCAACCCTTGGGAACAGAAGTTGTATCACCCGGCCATATTACAGCTGAAAGACCGGAATTCGATGTTGAGGATGCAGTCATATTTTTTGTTGTGTTTAGTGTTTTGACAATTCCTTCGGTTGGTGTCCAGAATCCAATCTCTCTTCCCCCATTTCCGTTCACATTTATTATCTGGAAAGCTGATGCCTGTAACTGCCCATTAACAAAAAGGTAATCTCCGGTAAGGCCTTTGAAAGCAGTGTTTGATAAAGCTTGAAGAAGGTTTGGACCATTTAAAGACACCCCAAGAGTTGCAAGATCTGTTGATGAATTGCTAGAAACATTTTCCTTTTGGAAGCCAGAATTTGTAGTTCCAGTTTTCTCAACTGCCAAGGCCAATGCTGTTGCTGCATCATAGGCCCATAATCCAAAAATGTTCAAATCAGTATCAACAATATCTGGATTATCTTGTTGGAATTTCCTTTTCCACCGATCTCAAAAAATTTTGAGATCGTTTGTTCTTGGTACAAAAGGTTTAACACCCAATACACCTTGGATTGTATCAGTGACAGAACGATTTGGCGAACTCAAGAAGTCAGCTGTTAGACCATCAGTCATGATCCAAACATAGCCTTCACTCATCATTCCTATCTCTTTTGCTTTGGCAAAAAGCCGAGCACCAAGAGATGGAAACATGTGCACAATGAAAACTCTAGTTTGCATTTTCATCAGCTTGTAAAGCTCTTCAACAATTTGATCATCGGTGGCTGATGGAGAAATGACACTCCGGTACGGGACACGAGCATCAACTGCTTGCAAAGCATCAGTTAAATAAGGTATGACTCCCTCTCCGTAATCATCATTGATGTAGATGGGTACTGCTTCTCTGAATCCAAAGGTTTGAACTAATGCACTTATGGCATTCAATTGGGTTGAGTCATTTTGTGTTGCTTGAAAGAAGTAGGGACTCCTGTTGGAAGTTAGAGAAGGACTTGATGCAGAAAAAGATATGATGGGCACCTGAGCTTTTTCTCCAAGGTCAATAACAAAACTGGCTTGCATTGATGTTGTTGGCCCTATGATTGCTTGCACTTCAACATTTTTTATCAGGTCCAGGGCTGTATTTTTAACACCATTAAGGGAAAAAAAAACTCTTATAGGTCAATTATATCAGTAAAGGTTAATCAAAGAGACTTATGACTATATTGTACTTCATATTAAATTGGAATATAGTGATTATGCAGCAAAAAAGGATGCAGCAATTAATGGATTATCCTTTGCATTTTGGGTTTGTGAATTTTTTCTGTTCTCCTGCTGCATGCCACCTAAATCCATAGAAGACACACCAACCTAAAAATCAGCCCACCTCCTATGGCCTCTTATCCCTTCCTTTATCATCTCCTCTTATCAATCCCTTCTGCTCCAACTATTTCTTATTTCCCTTCTCATACTGTAAATCCAACTTCTAGTACAATATATACAGGAACCTAAGTTCTTTTCCCTTTCACCCGCCAAGAATTCGCACAAGTAGTTTAGATTTTCCCTATAGCATCCACGGAGGTTTTGGGTTCAAGTTCTACCCTCGGATGGCTTATGAATTTCTAATTCTCTTTTGTTCAATGATAATTTGAGTTTATATTTTATGCATGAAGGAACAGCATACCTAAGGCTGTCTATTACATCAGTTGTAGTAGCTGAAAACAAGTAAAATAATTTAACAAATGAGCTAGTACATCTGAAATTATTAATCTAAACAAAACCTAAACAATGGCTGCTTATAACTAAGAGATGGTTACTAAAAAAGTGAATTCAACACAAACAAGTTTAGCTTAATGGTTGTATACTTATAAAACTTTTCTAGTCAAGCAAGATTCGAATTTTAATGATTTCAAGTTTCTTTAGTAATTATATAGAGAAAAATTTTCTAGTCTAACAAGATTCGAATTTTAATGATTTTAAGTTTCTTTAATAATTATGTAATGGGAGAGGGTTACTTCGTATAGACCCAAAAAGCCTATGGACCTCTAATGAATAAAAAAAAATGAATTCAATTGATAAGTAAAAAACTCATTCAGTCCGCAAGATTAAAGGTTCGAGTTATTCTACTGTTCTTTAAGGAGATAACATATTTATCTCTGATCAAGCTCGACCTACGTCCTTCGAAAAGGTTCGAGTTCTACCCTCTGATCAAGCTCTCCAAACTCTTTTTTATCTTCTTTGTTTAGATGGTCAACCCCTCTTCATTCCCATTTTCATTTATCAAAGAAAAGGCACATTTGGAATGCTTGCATGCCTGGTTTCATCTAGGACAGTTGCTATTGCCCTAAGAGTTTGCATTTAGCATCCCCTTAAATAAAAAATAACAAACCTTGCTCTAAAGAGTACAGCTCACATGTATAGATGACTTTTGAAAGGAAGCTAGCCACCATTTTTGGAAGACTTTTGACACTCGTTATTTGTACTATATTAATGAGGTTAATATCCAAGAGAACTAATCCTCAATGCCATTAATTTGTGCACAAGGAGGTTTATCATCAGCCTACCAAAAAAAAAAAAAAAAACAATATTAGATCAACTCAACAGTTGAGAGAAAGCTAACCTGCTGCAGCTGCACCAACAACATCCTTCTTGGAGTCCCTGGTGGTGAGGACCTGTCTGGTTTTGTAGTCACCATGGGTGGCATAGAAATCGGAAAGTGACATGTTGATGCAACTCAAACCAATATTTCCATCCAAAAATTCCAAGCCAAGAACCACACCTACACTCACTGGAATTACTGTTGTGTTCTGGGCTACCAACACTTCTATGAACAAAATCTGTAAAGAAAGAAAGAAAAAGAGCAAACACAGAAAAGGGTTTGAAGGGCTTTTCTTCATCTTGTTTTATGCTGATTATTAGGGTGATTCTAGCTAGGTTTTTTGCTTAAACTTGAATGGAAAGGGAAACATCTCGTATTTATAAGGTCTGTGGGATACCTAAAGCCTAGAAGAAGAGCTTAGAACATTGCATGGGAAGGGCGCAACTGTATTATTTTACTGGTTAAAAGGTGCTCATTTCCCTAAATTATTGACCAAAACAAAATTAGTCTTTAAGAAAAAATTCTCTGATTTAACTTGGTGTGGCAGTTAAGTTTCACTAGGATACCATCATGTTTGACAATTAAAAAAAAAATAGTAAAAAATAACAAAAATTTTGTTAATAAAAATAAAAAATAAAGTGAAATGAAAAAAAAAATCTAAAATAAACAAAACAATTCTTAAAATTGATAGGTTTTTTTGGTCGCTTCCAAGAAACATATAGAACCAAAATAATTAACTCGAAGATATTCCTTACTCTGACTTCATCACCGTTTACTTTGATAAACAAAACAATTCTTCAAAATTGACAGGTTTTTTTCTTACAAGTCCTTAAATAAAGTTTTTAGGTCATCATATTTTACAGTAAATACAATTTAAAAGAATTTTGTTATTTCAATTATATTGGTAGAATTGTTTATTGCTGAAGAGTTAAATTGATAAATTTAGTTTTATAAGTATTAATCTATTGTTGTTGGGTTATTGAAGCGCCTTTACTTCGGTTTTGTTCTTGTTTTACTATATATATATTCAATAATTTTTCCTTTTTTTTTATTTTTGTCTCGATTCTTTTAGTTTAAAATCAAAAAATAAATTTTAAAAAAAAAAAAAAAGCTTTAACATTAACACACAAGTCAACCAATTTAACTCTTACATTGTCAATCAATCTCTTTGAATTATTTGACTAAATTTGATCAAGGTTTACAATTTGATAAGGATTTAATAGAAAAAACATTCCAAGGCTAAATTGTATTTAATGTAAAACACAATGATCAAAAACTTTCATTTAAGAACTTATTTATAAAAAATAAAATATAGGAATCAAAATAAGTTTTTCAAAAAAAAAACCTTCAATGACCAAAATGTATATCAGCAAAAACTTTCTTGTTGTAACCACATGACACATGTCCCTATATAATAATATTAGTAATGACAACCGATTGAATGATTATAGAATATTCAAGCACGTATAATTTATTATATTGGCATCTTAATTTCCTAATCTTGACTCCTGATATCGATGGTCTGCTCTTATATTAATTAATCGGCCTACTAGCTTGACGATAACACCTTGTTATTCAGGAAAAAAAAATTATACATTCTTTGTTGAAAAATAAAAATTATTAAAAAATATTGAAATCTTTATCCTATCTCATTCAAAAAAAAAAAAAAAAAAAAAAAAACTTTAGATATTCTTTGTTGTTATTTTCAAGGGCAAGATCCTTTCAACCTCTTTCTTGGCAAATAATCATCAAACATGTATGCGTTATTATATTCTACTGGCCCGATGCATAGGACAGTCATTTAATTGACTTGCTTATTAAGATTCAAATCTGCAAAATATTCTAACTTCCATTCCAGGAAGCTTTTTTTTTTTCTTTTGGATTTCCAAAATGTCTCAACTTCAAAAATTTAAATTAATTTTTCGTTATTCTGTCCAATACATAAGGCATAAAATAGATACAGTTATTCAAAGAATATTTTTCATATACAAAGACTCGAATCCGAAATCATTTATTTAAACCATTTAAATTTTTTTCATTTAAGCCAACTCTATTGAGTTCAAGAAAGCATCCTTTGTTACATTACAAAATTTATTTTTAAGACACATCATTCTCTCAACTTCAACAAGAATATTCGAACATATATAGGCTAATTAAGATATTAATTAAAGTAGTTAATATTTGTTGCTGAACCTTATGCAGATGGTTGCAAGGATGATGAAATCTGTTGGATACATATATGTGTGTGAGAGAGTGAGCGATAACTATCCCACATTGAAAAAAAAAATTGATTATATATAAATTGATAACTATCCCACATTTAAAATTTATTTTTAAGACACATCATTGTGTATAAGCTAATTAAGGCATTAGTTAAAGTCGTTAATATTTGTTGCTGAACCTTGTGCAGATGGTTGCAACGATGATGAAATCTGTTGGACATATGTGTGTGTGTGAGAGAGAGAGGGAGAGATAACTATTTCATATTGAAAAAAATTATTAAAAAAAAATTATTATATATAAATGGATCTATGATCTAATATTTTAGATTTTTTAGTTAAAATGATGTCTATAGCTTAAGTTTTTTTGTCAGTCAAAATGGTGTCTATTTTTACATGTAAGACTTCATGCGTGCTGGTCTATGTTCAAGTTTTATATTCTTTTGCTTGCTTATGAATCATCAAGTTGACCTCTTGAAGATGGAGTTGTAAGTGAAAGTCCCAAATTGGATTAAATTCTCCAAAAATGTCGAACATAAGCACAATGTCTTGTTATTGAATTCTACTCCCAATTATTGACTTTTTCCAAGGGAAGTTTCAAGAGAAAATGAATAAGCCATTACTTTAGTTTATTCCTTACAGCAAAATATCACAAATTCACCAGGTTTCTCTCTATCAATCCTTGCAATAAACTATCATAAGCCCTTATTCATTGCTTGACTGTATGTCCTCCTGAAAAATCAGGATCAAGCTATCCTACACCATCTATACTCTGTCAGCTTTTTGACAATAATGTGGCATTCAAAGTTACCCGTACATTAAAGTTTAACATTTTACAACTCTCTCTCTCTTGGATATTGAAAACCTGAAACAAAACCAACTAGATATTATAGCTGGAAATATGTGGTATGATCTCCTTGGTGCAATACAAGAAAAATAGTCCTCTCATTAGCTCTTCCTCTTTGGTTCAGATACTGACTAATACAAGCAGGGAAAACAAATTCATAAACTCCATGCTGAATAACGTTGCAACACATTTTTTTTTTTTTTTTTTTTGTAAAATCTACCATTATATTATATAATTAGGCTAGCAGGAAGCTAGCAAAAGAGAGATTACAAAACCAAGCTAAGCCTATGGAGACTAGACTTAGTTAAATAGTCCACCATATAGAGGTCCTTGCTCTGAGAAAATGGCATAAAGAAACTAATTTTAAACTCGAAATCGAGTTTGAAATGATATTAAAATTACTCGGAAGCTTCCAGAATCTATTACAGACAATAGCATTAGTCAAAACTGACTCTATAATCCAGTTAACTTGAAGAGTTAAAAGGAGAAACAATGTTGATTTCCAATACTTTCTTAATAGCCAGCATCTCTACTTCGTTAAATAATTTTATGCTCAGGAACTGAAAAACTACTTAAAATATTGCCACAATGGTCCTGCAAAACACCAGTTGTATCAGAAGTACCTGATTTTCCTTTAAAAAAAAAACTCATTCGCATTCTAATTACCATAATTTTGACCCATATAGCATATCTAGCAATTACTAGTTAGGTCAAGATCTTGATGTCAATATAAAACAACATAGCTTATTTGTGAATTCACGAATAGTTTGTGATAATGTTAAAAAATTCTGAAACTCAATTTCATTCCAGTAAAAATCTTTAAAAGCAAAATGTAGCTATCCGGGCAATTTAGTCCCTTGAAAAATAGTAGAAAATAAGCCTATCTGCAAGTAGAAAACATGGAGTGAATGGAAACTAAAAAACATCATTACTAGTTACATTTACTTTACAACGCTAGTTGTCTAATGGTGTCGCGTGAAAATCTACAAGTTAATTGCTTTCCTGGTCTATTTGTAAACCAGTTGGTCTCTCTTGATATGGGATGGTTTGCTCATCAATATTTATTACAACCTCATGACGTTCTTCCCTATTCGGGCTGGAATCATACTCTGTAGAGGATGAATCTCTAGGAAATTCTGTTTGCACTGAATTGGCCAATGGACTTGGCTCGCCCATGCTTGGCAGATCAATCCCACTTCTGTCATGCAGTTCACTTTTTCTGAAAGCATGTGATGTCAAGTCCCTTTGATTGAAAATGCTAAACAAATGTCGAATTCTACTCCATATTGAAGCTGTGGAATCAGAGGGCGTCAAGACTCTCCTTTCGCGGTAAACAAACATCACTATGAAGATAATGAGAGCTACAAGTGCAGCTATTCCAGCAATTAAAAATAATGCCCAGAAACTCTCAAGACTAAGGCTATTAGATGAAACCAAGCTACTGGAATCTGGACAGCTGCTTTGTTTGCTAAGCCATTTATCCTCGATTTGCTTCATTTTATCTCCCTCGGTCACATTCAGAATTGCCCTTGATATATCAGGGACTAGAGGAGAACCTTTAGGGAAGACCTGAAGTCACAAGAAAGTATACATGAGAAGCTATAAACTCACTTGGGAGACAGAGAAATGGAGATAGAAAAGTGAACTTACAAAGCCAAAACCGCCTGTCTTAAATTTAGGATCAATCATGATATATTTGGAGCAATACTTTGACAGAAAAAGTTTCATAAATAGCACTTCATCGAAAGCAGCATCAATTCCACCATTTCCACTTCCTTTAGTGAAAAGTTCATAGCATTCTTCTGTAGAATTATACGCCATTAGGTTGGAGTTGTCGAACCCCAAACTTAACAAGATTCCTTGAACAAAAGAACCCTTCTGGTAGCCAACATACTGTCTATTCTTAATGAGCCTATGTACATCAGTAACTGTAGGCTGCAGCTGCTGGACGGTGAGTAGACTCGTTAAACTGGCTGTGTAGCTTTGTGTGAGAATCAGCACCAGGAAACACCATATGATTACCACTGCTCTAGACAAGTTGCTAACCACTTTCTCCCCTGTAAAGTATATAAAGTTCATTAGGTGTTTGAGATATTAATCATTTATATATTGGAGTACTTCAACTAGGGAAAGGACGTTACATTACTTTGTGCAAAAACCATAGTGGAGAAGGAAAACCAGAAGCTAGTGCCAGCTTGATTTGAGGCAGGCCCTCGAAAATCTTCATTTATTCTGTGTTCGAGAACCCACACTACAAATCCGATGAAAATAAAGAAACAAATACTTGTCACCCAAAGGTCCCATGTCAACGGTTTCAAGAAAACCCAAGCGTTTCTGCTCTTGTTATCTACAATAGGAACAATCATTGAGACACCACTTTCGGTGAAAGGCAAGGTGTAATCAATGTACAAGGACCTATTAAAGACAATGGTGATGTCTCCAACCACAGCATCATAATTCTGTTGGCAGTAAACAAAAATGCAGAAGAAATAAATTTCATTAAACTTGACTTGCATCAATGTGAATAATATTCTATGTAACATGTTTATAAGTACTGACAAATGATAGATGAAAGTTTTACCTCGAAGTACACTTGATCGACCAGATCATTGTAAGTTCCAGCAGGCTCGCCGTCAGGCTTAGCAAAGGGGATGTAGTCATAAGGCAAAGAATAAGGTAGTGCTTCTACTACAGCGTCAAATACATCTATGCAGAATCCGGTGACTTTTGAGGTGTCTGAAATATTATCTTTAGTCACTGTCACAACCTCACGGAAACCATGCTTGACAGGCACTCCTATCCTCAACTTCTTTCCACTTGTTGGAATCTCCCAACCCTTGGGAAAAGAAGTTGTATCACCCGGCCATATTACAGCTGAAAGACCAGAATTTGAAGCTGAGGATGCAGTCATATTTTTTGTTGAGTTTATTGTTTTGACAATTCCTTCTGTCGGTGTCCAGAATCCAATCTCTCTTCCCCCATTGCCTATGGCATTTATTATCTGGAAAGCTGATGACTGTAACTGCCCACTAACAAAAAGGTAATCACCTGTGAGGCCTTTGAAACTAGTGTTTGATAAAGCTTGAAGAAGGTTTGGACCATTTAAAGATATGCCAAGAGGTGCAAGATCCGTTGATGAAATGCTAGTAGTATTTGCCTTTTGGAAGCCTAAATTTGCTGTTCCAGCTTTCTCAACTGCTAAGGCCAATGCCATTGCAGCATCATAGGCCCATAGTCCATAAATGCTCAAGTCAGCATCAATCATATGTGGATTATCTTGTTGAAATTTTCTCTTCCACCTGACTCGAAAATTTTCGAGCCCGTTTGTTCTTGGGACATAAGTTTTAACACCTAACACCCCTTGCATTGTATCAGTGACAGAAGGATTTGGTGAACTCAACAAGTCAGTTGTCAGGCCATCGGTCATGATCCAAACATAGCCTTTACTCATCATTCCAATCTCTTTAGCTTTGGCAAAAAGCCGAATGCCAAGAGCAGGATACATATGAACGACGAAAACTCTAGTTTGCATTGTCATCAACTTATAAAGCTCCTTAACAATTTGATCATCAGTGGCTGATGGAGAAATGACACTCCGGTAGGGCACTTGAGCACCAACTGCTTGCAAAGCATCAGTCAAATAAGGAATGACTCCCTTCCCATATTCGTTGTCAATGTAGATGGGTACTGCTTCTCTCCATCCAAAGGCTTGAACTATTGCACTTATGGCATTCACTTGAGTTGAATCATCCTGTGTAGCTCGGAAAAAGTAGGGATTTCTGACTGAAGTAAGAGAGGGACTTGATGCAGAAAATGATATGATGGGCACCTGAGTTTTGTTTCCAAGGTCAATAATAAAATTGGCTTGCGTTGACGTTGTTGGCCCTATGATTGCTTGCACTTCCGCATTTTTTATCAAATCCAGGGCTGTGCTTCGAAAGGGGATGAACAATGAAATTTAAGAACTGTAATCAATTTCTTCTTTAAATAATCAATGAAGATTAGTGGAAAAGACAACAAATTAGAATTTTAATATGACAACCGAAAATTGCTACCGTCTTCTTGTCTAGCCATCCTTCTACTCATCTACACAAGCTATTCCATGTTGTTCTACCTATCTCTTACTTTCCTTCTTTCGCCACCAACCTAAATTTGAGCAGAATATGGCCCTAAGTTGCTATTTTTGTAACTTGAGGGCTAAAGATTGTATCAAGTATTGGTTCTATATCCACCAAAAATGTCATTTGATTATCAGAAATAAAAATATTGAAATCGAAATGACATTTAAAAACTTAGAATGAATTTTTTTTATTATAATATTGTGTGTTAGAATAGTAATAAACAATCAGAATTGAATTTATAATTTTTAATATTTATTTTTTAAAATAAATAAGAATAATGATTAAAAAATAATTTTATCAATTATAATAATAGTAAAAATGATAAAGTGATTGCACCGATGATATTAGTGAAGGTAAGAAAAGTGATGATGATGTAATATAATAAAAATGATAATGGTTATGGAAAAAAATTAGTGATAAAATAATAATAATAATAACAATAATATTTTTTTGAAATTTTTTATTCCCACCACTAATAGTGGTGGTAATGGTTTCAATAGTAGAAGTTATGGTAGTGATAAAAATAATTAATATATAATAAATAAAAATAATATATTATTATTGTCATCATTTTTGCATAAAAAATTACATATATCATAGATGCCGCCAGCAGACGGCAGCAAGTTGCACAAATTATTCAATGATCTTTACATCTTAATCTAATAATCCAAAGGAAACAAGTAAACAAGTGATTAGGCATGAAGTGCTTGTTAGCTACTGACAATTGAAATTGGCCTAAAAAATGTGCCTATAATATTCCCCTATAAATAATTCTGTACTGCTTTCTGAAGCTCATTTTAAAATATTAGTTTTTGTAGCAATTTATTTTTCCTGTCTTTTTAATAGCTCTGAAGTCAAATGATACCATTCTAACATCAATAGCGTGGAAATGCCTAGTCTACAATAGCAAGCACAAACTAGAGATCGAGAGGACCTCTCGCATAGATGAAGAGTAAATTCTAAATTAGTTCCTTTAGTTCGAAAAACAAATTAATTGTTCTTTTGTGTTTTAAAAATTAATTTTTTAATTATTTGACCAGTATTGATGATATTTAATTTAATATATATTATTTTAAAAAATATTTTATTTAACCAGTAAATTCTAAATTAGTTTCTCGCATCGATGACCTTTTATATTTTTAAATTTTTTTCTATTTCTTAGAATCAAAATTAAAAAGACGAGTTAATATGTTTTTTAAAACTGAAAAAACTAATTTATAATTTATTTCATAGATGACATGTGAAAGCAAGCTGGCCATGATTTTTGAAGAATCGTTTGACTGTTCTGACCCTCATCACTTGCCACTTTGACCATTATTCTTATTTATTGTTCAAAGGTGCTTATCACTCCTAGTCCAGCTGCCTAACTCACGTAATCATTTTAAATATGATAACAGGTTACGAAAAAGAAATTTCTAATGAACAATCAATTCAAATACTGACTGAGGTGGGTTATTTTTAATCGTAGTACATAAAATATAGTCTGAAAATATCCCTAACTATCGAGAAAGAGTAGGAAAAAAATGGGAAACAAGCATGCAACAGTATGTTCTCATAATTATCTGGATTGCGAATTTCGATCATCAAACTAAAAGAAGATGAAGGTTGATCACTTCATAATTAATACACAACGTATAAATATCTACTATTAAAATTAGCTGTCAAAAAACCTTCTCAATCCGAGAATTTAAACTACTAGATGAAGGTTAAGAAAACAGATGAAAAAATCAAGAAAGAGGGAGGAGGGAGAAGGAACCTGCAGCAGCAGCACGAACAACATCTTTCTTGGAGTCCCTGATGTTGAGGACCAGTCTGGTTTTGTAGTGGCCATGGGTGGCATAGAAGTCTGAAAGGGACATGTTGATGCAGCTCAACCCAATATTGCCATCCAAGCGATCATTGTCCAGGTCAAGAACCACACCTACATTCACTGGGATTATAGATGCTGTGTTTTGGGCCATTCCCATTTCAATTAACAAAATCTTCAAAGAAAGAAAGAAAAGGAAAGAGAGAGCTGGATTTGAAGGGTTTTTCCTGATCATCTTGTTGTCTACCTATGCTTGAGCTGATTCCAGTTTGTTGGTTTAAGCTTGAAAGAAAGATCTCTCTTATCTATACAAGCCTGTGGCCTGTGGCTTTTGAAAAGGATGGATACATAAAGCCTAGCAGAAAGCGTTAAAGAAAAAGCGAGTGAAGAGGACCCAACTATAAATTTATTTAAACTTTCAATATAGGAGAGATTACTGATTGTCTTGCTAGGAAATTTCATGTTTGGATTATTTTTTTATTCGTTTCAACATTCAGGATTTTTTTTTTTATTTATTTATTGGAAGATTAGTAAACAAAGACCAAGGCCTATTGAAGGTCAAACTAGTAGCATCTCCCACTAGAAACAGAAGCATACAAGGAACTTAAAAAGATTTTGGGGTTAAAATCTTTTTATTTTTTTATTTTTTTTTTTTCACAATCTGCTCCCTTAATTTGGAACCTGATTAATTGGGTAGCAAACTTGCTTTTTTCCTTAACCAAGAACTTAAAAAGATTTTGCATCTAGTGATGGAGTTATCCTCCTTTCCCTTCCTTTGTAAAAATAATTAAAAAAAAAAATCTGAAACATAAATGGGATATTAATTAGGGTTTGGTTAAATAAACTGAATTTAGAAATGTAAAGTAATTGCTTAATATTATTCCAAAAAAAAAAAAATGGAAGCAAATCTTGTTCAAAAATCACTCTCTAGAGGAAAGCGATTAAGAGAATAGGAGGAACAAAAAGTCTTAGCAGAATATTTAATTGCGTTTATTTAGATGTCTTCTACCCCAAAGTATTCCTTTGTCTTATTTTATCATCGTTTACCTTGACTACATTAATGCACATGTGGTTACTGGTTGTTGAGTTTCCAACTTGCATATATATATATATATATATATATATATTTCTCATAAAGTCTCAAGTTCAATTTTTTTCTTAAAAAGAATTATATATATAATTTTTGTTTGTTACATTAAATAAATATAAAAATATAAAATAATATAAAAGATATTGAATGGAACACCCATCATAAAACTTAAGTTTTTTAAATGAAATTCACATTCAATTATTAAATTTTATACAGTATCAAAGTCACTTGATAAATTTCAAAAATTCATATTGAATAAATACAAAAATTTAAAATATTATAAAAAAATGTTGAATACACCACTCAATATGCTTGCTTAAGTGTTTTGGATGAAAGAAAGAAAAACATTGGATTTCTTATTGCAGCCAAAAACAGAAAGAAAAAAGAAAGGCAACAGATTCCTTATTACAGCAAAAAAAAAAAAAAAAAAAAAAAAAAAAGAGCTTTTATGGAAAAGTATATATGTTTTAAAAAGAGCAATTTACCCCACATGATCTAATTGAATGTATTTTTGTTAAATCCAATGTTGTCGTAATCCTATATACTTACAAAAATCGCTAATTATACTCTTTTTTGTTCCTAACATTGTCATATTGTTTTGGATTTTTTGGATATTTTTCTTGGCAAACAATCATCTAATCACAGTGCATGTTTAATTGTCTACAATTCAAGTCAGTCATCTAGTTTACTTACTAAAATAAGGCATGGCAGTCATCTATTACTAAAATAAGGCATGGCAGTCATCTATTTTACTTACTAAGATAAGGCATGGCCATCTTTCGAGGAAGTATCCTTCGTTATGTCCCAAAATTTGTTTCCAAGACACATGGGCGGCCATCTCATATTAAGTTCAACTTTTCTGTCCACCTAGTCCTTGTCTGCCAATTGAATCCCAATCATCTATATTCTACAATAGCTTAAGATTAGTAACATAACATTTATATCAAGGAATTTGATCTAGTAGTAAGAATTGTTTTGTTTTAGATAGATGTTCAATTCTCATTATACACGAGATAATTAATCATAATTATTTTTTAAAGATATTAGATTTAGGTTGGTTTGTTCTAAAAGACAATTCAATAATCGATTAAAAGCTAGATTTATTTTGATACTAAATTAATTCTAAAAATCATAAACTTAGTATTGGTTGATATTGCAAAACTGGTTTGATGAGAATATTTCACTACCTATAAATATCAAAAAAAATATATAATAATAACTTTTGTCAGTAATATAAAGGTTGTTTGAATGAAACATTAACCATAAGATTTGAGTTTTTTTTGGATAAAAATTGTCTAAAAGCTGAAGTAATAAAAATGTATTAGAAAAAAAAAAGTCAACTTGGAATTCAATTTCTGCTGCTTGCTTGTACCTAGTGCCATGATCTAGAAAGTCAACTTGAAGATGGGATAGGAATTCGATGTCTCAACTTGAATTCAAGTTTAAAGAGAATTCTGAAAAAGATCTTGGTCTCGGGCATGATCCTTATAATTTAATTTATCTAGTAGGTTAGAGTAATTAATTTATGATCAAGTCCATGAATTTTCCAGTTGTAGTGTTAAACCATTGAAATTTATAATCCCAACTTAATATATAATATAAAATATATAATAAATAATAAAAGACACAGGTAGAGGGTAAACTATTGAAGAGATTATAATGCTCCTCTTTATTACTCCATTTGTTTTAAAAAAAATGTAATATTTGATTTTTTTACACTTATTAAAAAAAATTATATCTTCTATTTCTCTTTTTTATGGAGTAATTATTGACTTCTTAAATAATATAAAATTTATCTAATGTGTCATTATTTACATTTTATATCTATATTTTTAAAAGATGACACTTCCTTAACCAATAAATTGTTGGATCGGTGGTAATTAAGCGAACTGATCTCCGTAAGATGAATTTTTTATTAATATGTAATATTTGAATTTTGAAGTGTATTTATTAAGAAGAGTTAAACTTTGTTGTTCATATTTCCTTAATTATTACCTTTAATTAAGAGTACTTGGTAAAATATATAACTTAAATACTTTGATCAAAGCATCATATATATATATATATATATATATATATATATATATGTAACTTTTAAATTCTATTATTTTGTTCATCATGCTTATTTATACAAGGTTGTAAGGCTTGAAAAGTGTGCATGATTCATAAAGCCTGGCAGGAAGAGTTCAAAACAGTGCGTGGACAGGACCCAACTATATTAGTTTAATCTTTAAAAGGTGGAGGGTTTTACTAATTGTTGTTTCCAGGAAATTATTACACAGACTAGGTTCTTTTGGGTCAAAATTATCTGATTTATTGGTACAGTAAATCCTGTAATAATTTCTAACCACGGGGAGTTTGTAATGTAGTAGAACAGAGCGTGGCAAAACATGCAAAACAAAGGTAAAAAAGATTCAGCCATTTCACTCCTTTGATCTTGAAGCAAGATACATCCGGCCAGTTGATTGGAAATCGGCAAAATACAATCAATTTGCTAAGCTACAAGCTAAGTCAATTGTTTTCGTGGTTTATTTCAATAGCTGCTGGTCTATCTTGATTTGGGATGATAGGCTGATCAACATTTTGTACTTCCTCTTGATCAGGTGGTTCTGCATTCGGATTCCGATCATCACCTTGGTCTGCAGGTGGAGGATCTCCAGGGATAGCTATGTGGTTTGGGTTCGGTTCACTCTACATCTAAACACGAGTAAATTATAAATTAGTTTCTTTAGTTTTGAAAACCGAATTAATTTATTTATTTTACAAAAAAATAATAATTTAGTTTTTCATCTATTTTATTTTTTTCTAATTTATTTTATTTTATTTTTATTTGAAAAAAATAAATAGATATTACGGAGAAATTGAAGAGAAAAAAATATTTTTTAAATAAAAATATATTAAGTTCAACTTTTCTGCACACCTACTTCTTGTCTGCTAATTGAATCCCAATCTTCTATATTCTACAATAGCTTAAGATTAGTAACATAACTTTTATAACGAGAAATGATCCAGCAGCAAGAAGTTGTTCTGATTTGATTAAAATTAAAATTCAATTTTCATTATATATGAATCATAATTATTCTTTAGTCAATCTGTCGCTACCCGATGTCGGATGTGACTCCCAAAAAATAAGTTTAATTATTATTTAAGATTAGTTATTTACAGAGTTATTTATAAGTTCAAAGTCGTCACCTACTATTAAGGAATTAAGAATCTAAAAGTAGCACTGGTTCATAGATTCTTAAAGTAATGAATTGATTACACTTTTGAAAAAATATTTAATCACCCGTAAGTGTTTTTTTCCGAAGAAAGGTACCATATCTAGTTTAATGCTAAATTTATCTCCTAAAGTGTTTTATTTATGTCAAATTATTTTTTGATTTGAAACTTCAATTTTTCAAGTTAAATTAATTTTTTTGGTTTTGGGCGTGGGATTGTATTGAAACGATCGTCGGTCCCTTCATCGGACGACATAAATCGGTTCAAACATCACATCAAATCCACTTTAAGCTTTGACACAACCGATTTGTCGGAGAACATCTTGATTAAAAGTGTTGATTTTTGTAATGACGATCCCTATCGGATATAAGATTTTATCAAGGAATTTTTTTTTTTATCAAACGACATTTCCTATCGGATAAGAGACTTCGTTGAGAATTTTTATTTTTTTGATCAAACGACAGTCCCTATCGGACAAGAGACTTCGTTGAGAATTTTTATTATTATTATTATTATTTTGTCAAGCAACAATCCTTATTAGATATGAGACCTTATTGAGATTTTTATTATTATTTTTATTTTGTCTAATCTAATAACTGAAATTAATAAATTCCCAAAAAATGTTTAAAATATCAACTCTAAAATAGTGCAAAAATACAGCGAAAAATAAGAATCATTAGGCTGTATAAAAAATAAATAAATAAAATCAAAATGTTAAAAAAAATCATTTTGGACCCTAAGCCCATTAACCCATACCTTATTTCTCTCCTAACCATTCTGTCTAATTCGGCTTCTTTCTCTTTCTTCTTCTTCCTTCTTTTTTTTTTTTTTTTTCACTTTTTATGTTTGTTTATTTTTCAGTTACTTCTTCTTTTTTTTCTTTTTTCTTTTTTTTCTCTCTTTGTGAAGCTAGACCAACTCCAGCTTTTCATCTTATTTGTTTGTTTTTTACGGAGGAAAAGGGAAGGTTCAGTCCAGCCTCTTTCCTCCTCTTTTTTTTTTTTTAATCGCTAGGCTAGGGCTGGGTTGAAGCCAGCCCAGCCTTCCCTTCATGTGGGTTGGGCTAAGCCCAACCCACTTCTTTCTACTTTTTAAAAAAAATTGTCGGACTGGACTTCAAGCCCAAAAACAAACCTTGCTTCTCTCATTTTCATTTTTTCCGATCAAAAACTCAAATTTTAGGCTCCTGACCCTTTCTCTCTCTTGTTCTCCGTGTTCTTCATTTTCTCTCTCTATTCATCATTTTCTTCCGAGAATTTAAACCCCCGTTTTGAATCGAAGTATAAATGACTAAGGTCTATTCATTCGATAGAACTAAAATCTATGATCCAAACTTCACAAAACAAATTAGACAGCAACAATTAATGTGACTGACATTGAAGAAAGTGAAAACTGGAAAAAATTATGAAATGAACTAACCTGAATTGCTTATGATGATGAATCCTAGGGTTAATTTCGTGAGGATTAATGAAGCGAAGCCAATTTGGAATGCTCGGATAAAGTGCAAAATCCAAGAACTAAAACTAGGTAGTCCATCAAATATTGTGGAGAAACCCAGAAAAAGGATGAACACCCAGAGCAAACTGCCCAGAAAATGCAGCAACCCAGAAGCCCAAGGATGCCTAAACCTAGTGATTTTCAAACCTCTACCCTCGATTTATCTTTCTCTCCAACCAAAAAACCAAAATCCTTATCAAAACAAAAATAAACCCTCTTTAATTTTCCCAGAAAATGAAGAATGTGAACCCAGAAATTGATGAACAAAAGGATGAACGGCAGAGCTGCTGCCAAGAAAAATTTTGAGAACCCAAAAATGCAAGTTAGGCACAATAAACAGTGAACTGAGTTGAATAAACAGAGTAATTAAACACAAAAAACCAGGAAAAAACAAGACAAACAAATCAAAATATTCCCCTGGTGAAGAACCAAAAAATCCAGAAAGCTAAGAACAAAGCCTCCTGCCCAGAAATTTCCCAGAAAAGCAAGCCACCCGAAACTAAAAACAAACTTTGAATTCTAATCTTTTCTTTTACTCTCTCGATCCAGAATTCTATCTATTTTTCTCCCCTCTGTCTCTGAATTCAGAACCTTTTATACGCACGAATTTGCTTAAATTTCTCCTAGAATCAAACAATCAATCCCGAATGTACTGTCAAATCTCAAATTTTGAGATTTGATTAGCTAAAAAAAAGGAAAGGGATAAATGATTACATGATTCGGCTGATATAAATTCCAGCCAAGAATCATGGTAAATGCAAAATCAAAAAACGCAATTGGTAGAAGATCTGGACAGATTTTTGAAGGATTTTTCGGAGTGGACGACAGGTCTTTCCTCTCAATTTCAGTCCTGTCCTTCGCACCAAAATTCCAATTGGATCCCTATAGATTTCAATGTCCGCAATGATGCCATCCTTCTGTGTAATTTCAGTCTTGTAAAGTGTAATTTTATCAATTGGATTCCTGTAGGGTGTAAATTAGGTTCTGAATTTCCTAATTGGTTTGATTATACCCCTAATTACTTCAATTACACCTTTCTTTAAATGCAATTATGCCTCTGGATGAATGTTTTTGTATTTTCTACATATTTCTCTTTTTTTGTATTTTTATTATTTTTTCTCTTTTTTTGATTTTTTTGTAGTAAACTCCAAAATGAAATAGAAAGAAACAAAATAAGAAATAAATAACAATAATAAAAATATATGGAGAAATTTTAGGTTATGACACAACCAAAGGCTAAGCTTATTATAGCAAAATACATACTTTAAATAAATCATTTAGTTACAAGATGAAGAAGAAAAAAATAACTTGACATTTAATAATATAGAAAAAGTCATTTATTGATTTTTAATATATATTTTTTAAGAATAACTAAAAGTTTAATGTTAGTTTTAGAGACTCTTTAGCTCGTAAAAGTATCATTACTGCAGTGGCTAGCTTATGTTCCTTTTGTGTTAATTTGTTGAATTTACAAAACACATTTTGTTACAATACAGTGAAGTTTGGAAATTGTAGTCCCAGGTCGTGGTAGGGTTGTGTTTAGGTGGTTCATGACACTAGTATGGATAATATTTTGTGTTTAGGTCGTGAAAATTGTTTAATACTGAGGAGAAGAATATTTTTTATAAAATATATAGGTGAGAAGAATTTTTTTTTTTTTTTTTTTTTTGAAATTATGTATATTTGATGCACACTTGGTGTACTAGTATGGAAAATCTTCCACAATGCACTAGCAGTTGAGAAGAACAGTATTAATCAGTATCTTTCATTTTCAAGGTTAATTTCACCAGCTTTGGCCATCTTTAATTAAGGGTTCCAAGCTTTCTGCAGATTCAAAGGTAATGCTAAGAACAATTAATTCCATGTTCATTGTCTCTCAGTTTCTCAAGCTAAACTTTACTACCTAGTTTTTTAAGATTATTCTAGGAGTAAATTATAAATTGGTCCTTCCAATTTTGAAAAATAAATTAATTAATTTTTTTTTATAAAAAAAGTATTATTTAGTTCTTTTGACTAGAGTTGACCGTACTTAATTTAAGATTAATTTATTCTATAAAATGTTTTTTTTTTATCAATCTTTCTATTTGTTTACTCATTTTTTTTTTAAAAAAATTAAATTGAAAAAGAGTGAAATGAATCATTTTTCAAACGTAATTTTTTTAATACTAAATATATTTTTTGCTTATTTATTCCAAATATTTATTATATTGTCATAAGTTATTTTGGTCATTTTGTAAAATTTTGACCAAACGTCAATTTAATTTCTAACGGTGAACTAAGAGATTTTTAACACAAGATAGAAAGTACAATCACGAAAATAATAATAATAATAATAATAATAGAGAATGAAAAGTGTAAGATTTTCAAAACATATGATGCAAAGTGTAATGCCGTCTAAAATAAAGGATGTTAGGGATAATTAACTTTCTTTTTTCTTTTCCTTTTGTGTTAATTTGTTGAATTTACAAAACACATTTTACTTTTATTCCAGTGGCTTTTGTATTTGACTCTTTTATAGCCTTGTTGTGTTCTATCCAAATTAGGACAAAATCTTTTCTTTTATTTTTCACAGAATGTTTTATTGAATTCAGCTTGTAGATTAGCATTTTGTATATACAGGAAATGATCCGGCCAAAGTACGAGCTGCAGCTATTTGAGTTAATTCTCCTACGTAAATGGGTCTTCGTTAGGCAAACCAAGGATAGGTGGTGTTTTGCGAGATTTTTTATGTACTTTTTCAAGTTCTACGGTGATAATAAGATTCCAATAAAGTGGAAATTATTACACAGACTAGTTCCTTCGGGTCAAAATTATCTGATTGATTGGTACAGGGAATCCCGTAATGGATGTCAAATGTGATTGGTTTGGTAACAAACCAAGTCCATGTAATAATTCCTAGCCATGGGGGGTTTGTAAAGTTGTACTAGAACAGAGAGTGGCTAAAGGAAAGATACTAAAATATGTATTGACTCGAGTACTTGACATGCAAAACAAAGGAGAAAAAGATTCGGCCATATCACTCTTTTGATCTTGAAGCAGGATCCATCCCAGTTGATTGCAAATCAGCAAAATACGATCTATGGGCTAATCTACAAGTCAATTATCTTCATGGTTTACTTCAATAGCTGCTGGTCTTTCTTGATTTGGGATGATAGGCTTATCAAAATTTCGTACTTCCTCCTGATTAGGTGGTTGTGCATTCGGATTCGGATCATCACCATTGTCTGCGGGTGGAGGATCTCCGGGGATAGCTATGTGGTTTGGGTTCGGTTCACTTCTATAGCTACAGAAAGCATGGGATTTTAAGTCCTTCTGAATGAAAATTCTAAACAAATCGAGAATTCTCGTCCATGTTGAAGCTTCTGAATCGGAGGGCTGCAGGAGTACTGTTCTGTGCTCGTTAACAAAGATGGCTATGAAAATCATAAGAGCTAAAAAAGAAGCTACTCCAGTGATTAAAAATAATCCCCAAAAACTCTTCAGACTAAGGCTATTAGATGAAACCGAGGTGTCGGAATCTAGACACCTGCTTTTTTTGCCAAACCAAGCATCCTCGATTTCCTTCATTTTATCTCCTTCAGTGAAATTTAGAACTGCTCTTGATACGTCAGCTACAAGAGGAGAACCTTTAGGGAAAACCTGAAACTCAAAGAACAGAACAGACCACCATGAGAAACTATACTTGCATGTACATGAACGATAGAGCCGGAGAAGGAAGAGAACTCACGAAGCCGAAACCGCCTGTTTTAAATGTAGGTTCGACCATAGTATATTTGGAGCAATACTTAGATAGTAGGAGCTTCATATATGGAACTTCATCGAACGCAGCAGCAATGCCACCATTTCCGCTACCTTTGGAGAAAAGCTCGTCGCATTCTTCCAGAGAACTATACACCATAAGCTTGGATTCATCAAAACCTAAGTGTTTCAGGATTCCCAACACAAAAGAGTTCTCTAGGTAGCCCACAAACTCCCCTTTTTAATGAGCTCATTTACGCTGGAGACTGAAGGCTGGAGCTGCTGAACGGTAAGCATGCTACTTAAGCTGGCGGTGTAGCTTTGAGTTAGAATGAGCACAACGAAACACCATATGGTTACAACTATTCGAGCCAAGTTGCTAACCACTCTCTCCTCTGAAATATAAAGAACATCAATTAGGTATCATAAACATCAAGTCTATGTTGAATTGAAGGGCTTTAAGCCTTTAAACATTTACTATATATGACTAATTAAGTACTACACATTCAAAAGGTGAAGGGAAATAGCCCAATTACTATGTGCAAAAACCATGGTTGAGAAAGAAAACCAGAAGATGGTGCCTGCTTGATGTGAAGGAGGTCCTCGAAAATCTTCATTTATTCTGTGTTCAAGAACCCAAACAACAAATCCAACGAAAACAAAGAAACAAAAGGTTGTGGCCCAAAGGTCCCAAGTCAAAGGCTTCAAGAAAACCCAAGCATTTTTGTTTCTTTCGTCTTTGATTGGAACAATCATCCAGACGCCACTTTCTGTGTAAGGCAACGTAAAATCAACGTACCTGGACCTGTTGGCAGTAATAGTTGTATCTCCGACCACAGCATCGTACTTCTGTTGGTAGTAATGCATTATGTATATATAGGCATGCATGGTGCTAATATTAAAGAAAAATAATCAGAAGTACCTTTAAGTACACTTGATAGACCAGATCATTGTAAGTTCCAGCAGATTTGCCGTTGGGCTTGGCAAAGGGGACGTACTCATAAGTCAAGGCATAAGGTAATTCCTCAACTACGGCATCAAAAATAGCTATGCCGTATCCTACGACGGTTGTCATATTGGAACTGTAATCTCTTGTCACTTTCACAAATCGATTGAAACCATTGACGGGTACTCCTATCCGCAACTTCTTCCCGTTTGTAGGAATCTCCCAGCCCTTGGGAATAGAAGTTGAATCCCCTGCCCATATAATAGTTGCAAGACTGGACTTGGAAGTAGAATAAGTACTGGCATTTGTTTTGGGCTTAAGGTTTTTTTCGAGTCCATTTCTCGATGTCCAAAATCCAATCCCCCTTGCTCCATTTTCATTCATATTAACTATTTGGAACGCCAATGATTGTAGCTGCCCATTAATGAAGCGGAAATCTCCTGTGAGACCTTCAAAACTAGTTTTTGATAATTCTCTGAGGAGGCTTGGACCATTTTGAGAGACCCCGAAATTTTCAAGATCGGTTGATGAATTGTTAGAAACATTTGCCTTTCGAAATCCTAAGTTTGCAGTACCAGCTTTCTCAATTGCCATGGCCAATGCTATTGTAGCATCATAGGCTTGTATTTCATAAATGTTAAACTCAGCATCAACCATGTCTGAATTATCTTGTTGGAATTTCCTTTTCCACCGAAACCGAAAATTTCCTAGCTCCATTGTTTTTGGAACATAAGGCTTAACCCCCAATACTCCTTGCATAGCATCAATGACAACAGGATCTGGTGAACTTGAGAGAGCTGCGGTCAGCCAATCAGTCATGATCCACACATAGCCTTCACTCATCATCCCAATCTCTTTAGCTTTGACAAAAAGCCGGGCGCCAAGAGATGGAAACATGTGCACAATGAAAACTCTAGTTTGCATTGTCATCAACTTATAAAGCTCTTCAACAATTTGATCATTAGTAGCTGAAGGAGAAATGATACTGCGGTAGGGAACAAGAGCATCAACTTCTTGCAAAGCATTCGTTAAATAAGGTATGATTCTCTCTCCATATTCGTTGTCTACATAGATAGGTACAGCTTCTCTCCATCCAAAGGCTTGAACCAGTGCACCAATGGAGTTGACTTGACTTGAGTCATTTTGCGTAGCTCGGAAAAAATAGGAACTCCTGATGGAAGTAAGAGAAGGACTCGATGCAGAAAATGATATAATGGGCACCCGAGCATTTTCTCCAAGGCCAATAACAAAGTTTGCTTGCGTTGATGTTGTTGGCCCTATAATTGCTTGCACTTCCACATTTTCTATCAAATCCAGGGCTGCATTACGCAAAGAATAGAAAAAAGAATTATAATAATTTTGTTTATGATTCAAGATTAATGTCATGGAAAAGACTAGCTAAACTCCTATAACAAAGCTAATAAAACTTTAATGTCAAGTTCATATTTACTTAATATCTCTTTTTCTATCTTTCTTTTTCTTTATTAATTTTTCTTATAAGTTTTATCCAATACTCAATTTAGTATATTTTTTTCATTCGATAACTCATATCCAGTTATTTTTCTTTTTATTACAAGCAGTAGTTTAACCTAACTTAGGAAGAAAAGAAATTCTAGTTCAAAGTCAAATGTTTTGCAGTTTTCACATTAAAACAAAACTGACCGAAGACTGCTAGGGCAATGAAGTAGGAAAATTCTTGGTCTACCTCCCCAAACACTACAAACTAGCCATAGATCTTTACATGACTTTCAAACCTATAATTTTACGTGTTAATCACGAATTATAAATGACTTATAACAGTAAGATACAATGTCATATGAAAAATAAACAACGTCATAATAAAGAGTTTGAAACAAAAAAAAATGTTAAAAATAAAAAAATATTAAAAATTAAAGAGTTTTGATTAAATAAAATAAAATGGATGGTTTAAATACAGAAAAAAACCATTCTGAAATTTTATCCATTAATTTCTCTTCTTGAACTTGAGACATGTTAGTGAAATTTTAATTCGTTTTATATTATCTATTTTATGGATGTCCTTGTGTTTGAAAAAATGTTACGTTTTATAATGCTTCTAGGAATTATATTTTGTAAATGGCAACTCGTTGCGGTATTAAGATTTTCACAAATACACTCCAAAGATTAAGCAATAGATGACCCAAAAATAGAGCAAAAAGGTAAATAATGGAAAGAAAAAACCTGCTGAAGCTGCACCAACAACATCTTTCTTGGAGTCTCTGGTTGTCAGTAGCAGCCTTGTTTTGTAGTGACCATGAGTGGCATAGAAGTCTGAGATGGCCATGTTGATGCAACTCAACCCTATCTTGCCACCCAAATCGTCCAAGTCAAGAACCACACCAACATTCACTGGGATAAACGTTGTGTTTTGAGCAATTGCCATTTCTATGAAGAAAATAATGTGAAGAGAAAGAAAAGAAGAGAGAGAGAAAACGTGTTTTGTAGGGTTTTTCCTCATTTTTTTGCCCATTGAGATGTGGTTCTTTTTTTCTATGTAGTACGATCTGACATATGGACTTGAAGCATGGAAGAAGAAATTAGAACATCGTGCGTGGGTGGGGGGCAACCAGCCTTATTCTTTGAAATGGTGAAAAAAAATTGGACTAATCCAAACAAATACTTCAAATTCTGAGGCAGAAAATAAAGAAATTCAAAGATGACTGTAATTAAATGTAAGAATCTCTTATAAGTCCTCGAGAGGAGAGCATGACACCATATCTCACTTTCCAGGAAATTAACATCCCATCCTAATGTTATAGAAAAAAATGCAAAGTCAATGCCTTGCTACCTCTTAGTCCAATACTTGCAATATCAACATAAGATTCAGATCGTCTCGATGCGCAAAAGCCATGGCCTCATCGAAGATACCCTTATCGTTAAAACCAAACAAAAAATAATCTTATGCATGTAATCGGCAGGGTTCGGTTCTCATTTCCTGTAGCCAGATATCACTGTTATCAGAGGTTCGATTCTTTCGTTTTTTGTTAGAGGGTCAAATTTTGTCTTCAGGATATAGCTACAGGCTGGAAATGATTGGCTATGAATGGTTATGCAGGGCTTCTGCTTAAGTTGATAGTAGGAAATGAAAAACATCTTTCTACAGGAAAAAAAAAGCACAAGAACGATAGAAATAAAATGTTAATCGTAGAGTATTCAAGTTCAAGCAAAGGTAAGAAACTTTCTAGATATAAAACATAGAGAACTGAAACTTGAAATCATTCTAATTACATCGGTTGCTGCAGTTTTGATGCTTCAGCTTCGGTACAATGCTAGTGGTCATCATAGCCATTGTGCTTAAAAGTCATCTAAAAATTAGTTTGTTTGTGTTTGGAGAGGTAGACCATATGTCATTTATTATAATTACATAAAATTATAAGTTTAATATATATATATATATATATATATATATATATATATATATATATTAAACTTATAATTTTACATGTTAATCACGGATCATAAATGACTTATAACGATAAGAAGAAAAATAAACGACATCATAATAAAAATAAAATAGATGATCTAAATATGAGAAAAAACCATTCTTAAATTTTATCCATTAATTTCTCTTCCCGAAATTGAGATATTTTAATGAAAATTTTAAATTTGTTTTATACTATCCATTTTATGGATGTCCTTGTGTTTAAAAATGCTACTTTTTAATTATAATGCTTCCAGGAATTATATTTTGTAAATGGCAACTCATTACGGTATTAAGATTTTCCCAAATACATTCCAAAGATTAAGCAATGGATGACCCAAAAATAGAGCAAAAAGGTAAATAATGGAAAGGAAAAACCAGCTGAAGCTGCACCAACAACATCTTTCCTGGAGTCTCTGGTGGTCAGTAGCAGCCTTGTTTTGTAGTGACCAGAGTGGCATAGAAGTCTGAGATGACCATGTTGATGCAACTCAACCCTATCTTGCCACCCAAATCGTCCAAGTCAAGAACCACACCAACATTCACTGGGATAAATGTTGTGTTTTGAGCCATTGCCATTTCTATGAAGAAAATAATGTGAAGAGAAAGAAAAGAAGAGAGAGCAAACGTGTTTTGCAGGGTTTTCCTCATTTTTGTGCCCATTTATTACATGTGGTTTTTTTTTTATATGGTACGATTTGACATGTGGACCTGAAGCATGGGAGAAGAAATTAGAACGGTGTGCGTGGGAAGGGGGGCAGCCAGCCTTATTCTTTGAAATGGTGAAAAAAATTGGACTAATCCAAACAAATACTTCAAATTCTGAGGCAAAGAACAAAGAATTTCAAAGATGACAGTAATTAACTGTAAGAATCTCTTATAAGTCCACGGGAGGAGAGCATTGTCGCTACACAACATCAAACGAAAATCTCAAAAAAATTCTATTTAAAAATCTAAGTTTTTTGAAATTCGCATCTAGTTTGTAATTTATTCTGAAAATGCAAGTTATTATTGAGTTTAGAGCCACCACCTAGTATTAAAGGGACTAGGAACCTAAAATAACATTAGCACGGAGATTTTACAAGAAGAAGTTGATTACATTTTGGAAAGACATTAGTCACCCAAAAACGCATTTTCCTAAGAAAGGTATAATTTCTAATTCAGTCCTAAATTCATCTATTAAAGTATTTTGTTTATGACAAGTTATTTTCAATTTGAATTCCAATTTTTCGAGTTAATTTAAATGTTGGTGAATTATGATTTGGTGGGGATCGTCATCGGTGCCTAAGAATTTAGGAGACTCGATAATCCACCTATCTATTAACTATCAATCTAATTATTGACATTTTTAGGAGAAATTGTCATCGGTCCCTAAGAAATTAAGAGACTCGACAATTCAACTCGTCTTTTGATTATCTAAACTAATTATTGACATTAATAAGGGAAATCGTCATCGATCCCTAAGAATTTAGGAGACTCGATAATTCTTTAACCTAATAACTACTAATCTAATTATTGACAATTCGATGAAAAATTGTCATTGCTCTCTAAAAATTAGGAGACTTGACAATTCGTCCACCTATTAACTCGCTAGACTAATTTTGAAATAAAATCATAAAATTAACAATTAGCGTTCCTTTTTTATCATTTTTATTTTTTTGTTGTTTTTTTATTAATGGAGAATCGTCATCAATCCCTAAAAATTAGGAAACTTGACAATTCGTCCACTCATTATATAATCACCTATACTAATTACCGAAATAAAAATTCATGATTGTATTAATTAAATAAATTAAAAAAATTCAAACATTAAACTTAGATTAAACATAAATAAAGTAGCATGCATAAAATAAAATTCAGAATTAATCTAAACAAAATAAAACTAAGTTCTTGTGCTGGTTAGTGGGCCCTCAACCCACTGGGCCAGGACTGCTAGGCTGGCCTGCCCTTTATTCTTTTTTAGGGGCTTGGGCTGGACTGGAACTAGCCCAATCTGTGACCATGCGGGCTGGGCTAAAATCAGCCCAGCCTTGGTCACTCGAGCTGGGTTTAGCCCAGCTCGCTTAAACTACCTAGCGGTAGGGGTGGCCCCAACCTTTACCATTTTTCTTTTAACAAAAACCAAACCTCCAGTACCATATTTTTTCTGAGCCTGACCCGAATCAAACAAATATCAAAATTCCATACCTTTCGTCTTCTTCTATTCTCTGCCTCCTCCATTTCTGAAAACAGTTGGGATCGTATGATTTCTCCTGCTTCCTTGCCTTTCTTTTTGTCTGTTCAGATTTTAAGACCCCATCAAAAATTTCTCGTTTTCTCTCTCCCACATTCTCTTTTATTATTTTTTTCTTCTATTCAGATTTCAAAGCCCCATCACCACAAGAAAGTCTCCTAGCCTTGAATCCTACAGTCTCGTTGAGGTTCAATAGAGGCTGGGTTCTTTGTAAGGGAATGGCGACGAGAAGAAAGCAATATCAGGGACTATTGCAGCAGTGGTTTATAGAGCAATATCAGGGGCTGTTGCAGCAGTGGTCTGTAGAGGTTTCGGGTGATATGAGTTGAGTACTGGTTGTATTCGGGTGACTGGGTATTTGGGTGGAGCAGAAAATGAGGAGGATGGCTTGGTGTCAAAGGATGAGGCTGTTGGTTGTGGTTTGGGAGGTATGCGTACCATGTGTTTGTGATTTGGTCTATGAAAGGTGGCGATGTCGTGGCTTGATTTTGGTAGGGTGTTTGGTGAGTGTCTGTGTGGAGAAGAAAATGATAGATTTCAATGGCAGTAGGAGGGCCTGGTGAAGGAAGATGGGTTCAGCATGGGTGGTTTTTTGTGTGGGGTAATCTGTTGGCTAAGTTTTGCGTTTTTTTCCTGTGAGAGAGGCCCGAATGATGGTTTTGGGCAGGAATGGCCTGATGGCTGGAGCAACTGCTGTGATTGTGGGGGAATGGTTGGATGAGCTGACCAGGTTGGCATGGGTGCTTGTTTTTGGGAGTAGGGTATCACGGTTCAGGAAGGCTAGCTTGTTGAAGGTTAGAGCTTGGCTGTGGAGGTCAAATGGCTTTGGGGGGTGGGTGGGTGGGGCGGGCAATGGGGCTACTACCACTGCTACTGTTGAGTTTTGCAGAAGTGAGGATGGCCAGCTGGGTTGCTTGTCTCATGTGATGGTGAAGGCTAGAGGTGGTGACTTTGATCATTAGTGGAGAGGCAGGGGTCTGTGGCTGTGGCTGTGGTTGTGTTTAATGGGGGCTTGAGGCTGTGACAGAAGGGTTCTTGATAGTGTGAGGGAGAAAGGAGGAGGGGCAATGGTGAGGGTTGGACTCTGACCGTCGGGATGGTTTTTTATTAGGAGTGGAGAAGATATGGGCTATGGGTGATTGGATGAGCTGTTTGGAGGGAGAGGTTGCTGCTTGGTGGAGGGAGGAATAGCCATGACAGCCATCTTTTCCAATGAAGATGGCTGCCCAGCTTTTTCATTTTTTGTAGACTACATTGTTTAGGTTTTTTTTTTTTTTTTTTTTTTTTTTTTTTTTTGAGATCAGAGAATTGTGGAGGCTCTCTTGTCGCCTCCTTTTTGTGGCTGTCCTAAAAAGAAGAGAAAGAATTGCTTTCCAGGAAATTAACATCCTGCCCTAGTGTTATAGGAAAAAACTGCAAAGTCGATGCCTTGCTACGTACCCATCAGTCCGATACTTGCAACATCAACATAAGATTCAGATCGTCTCGAGGCGCAAAAGCCATGGCCTCATCGAAGATACTCTTATCGTTAAAACCAAGCAAAAAGTAATCTTATGAATGTAATCGGCAGGGTTCGGTTCTCGTTTCCTGTAGCCAGATATCACTGTTATAAGAGGTTTGATTCTTTCGTTTTTTGTTACAGGATCAAATTTTGTCTTCAGGATATGACTACAGGCTGGAAATGATTGGCTATGAATGGTTATGCAGGGCTTCTGCTTAACTTGATGGTAGGAAACGAAAAACATCTTTCTACAGGAAAAAAATACACAAGAAAGATAGAAATAAAATGCTAATCGTAGAGTATTCAAGTTCAAGCAAAGGTAAGAAACTTTCTAGATATAAAACATAGAGAACTGAAACTTTAAATCATTCTAATTACAGCGGTTCCTGCAGTGTTGATGCTTCAGCTTCGGTACAATCCTAATGGTCATCGCAGCCACTAGATGTGCTATTTCATCTAGTGATTCCAGAAGCCATCGACATTGTACCACTACTCAAATCATCTGCATTCTAGACTTCCACCCTGATTACAATTACGTTACAACGCTACAATACCTACTGTTGTCACAAGTTTTAAAGCAATCAATGTTGTGAACTCCATATCAATTACTTTCATGGTCTACTCTTAAAGCTGTTGGCCTCTCTTGATTAGCGCTGTTAAGCTGATCAATATTTATTACCAACTCTTCAGGTGCTTGCCTATTTGGACTTGAATCATACTCTCCAGGAAATTCTGCGTGAACTCAACAGGCCGTCGGGGTTTGCTCACCCATACTAGGCAGATTAATGCCACTTCTGTCTTTCAGTTCATTTTCTCTGAATGTATGAGATGTTTCGTCCCTTTCATTGTAAATTATGAACAAGTTTCACATTCTACTCCATATTGAAGCTCTGGAATCAGAAGGCATCAAGACTCTCCTTTTCCATAAACAAACTCGACTATGAAGATTAGGAGAGATGAAAGTGAAGCTATTCCGACAATTAAAAATAATCACCAGAAACTCTTGAGGCTAAGGCTATTCGATGAAATTGAGGTGCTGGAAACTGGACAAGTGCTTTGTTTCCCAAACCATGCGTCCTCGATTTGCTTCATTCTATCTCCTTCGGTAACGTTTAGAATTGCCCTTGATACATCAGGTACTAGAGGAGAACCTTTAGGGAAGGCCTGTAGTCACAAAAGGAAAGTATCTGTACATGAAAAACTGCATCTCCAGAAGACAGAAAAATGGAGATAGAGAAGTGAACTTACAAAGGCAAAACCACCCGTTTTAAATGTAGGATCAATCATGGTGTATTTAGAGCAATACTTTGACAAAAAGAGCTCCATATATGGCACTTCATCAAAAGCAGCTGCAATACCGCCATTTCCACTTCCTTTGGAGAAAAGTTCTTCGCATTCTTCAGTTGAATTGTACAGCAAAAGCTTCGACTTGTCAAAACACCCTAACAAGATTCCCGGAACAAAAGAACCTTCCCGGTATCCGACATACTCCCCCTTCTTAATGAGCTCATTTACGTCAGTTACTTTAGGCTGTAGCTTCTGGACCGTAAGTACGCTTGTTAAACTGGCCGTATAACTCTGTGTTAAGATCAGCACAACGAAACACCATATGATAACCACTACTCTAGACAGGTTGCTAACCACTACTCTAGACAGGTTGCTAACCACTCTCCCCCTTGCAAGTATAGTTCAAAGTGGGACATGAGTGAAACATAAACACGGAGTCAATTTGGTGTCTGAGAGATCAGTCACATATCTGTTAAGAGTAGAAGACAATAAATTTAAAAGAGGAATGGAAATTACGCTGAACAAAAACCATAGTTGAGAAGGAAAACCAGAAGCTAGTGCCAACATGATGTGAAGGAGGGCCTCGAAAATCTTCATTTATTCTATGTTCCAGAACCCAGACAACAAATCCAATGAAAATAAAGGAACAAAAACTTGTGACCCAAGGGTCCCATGTCAAAGGCCTCAAGAAAACCCATGCATTTTTCTTATTGTTTTCTACAAAAGGAACAATCATGGAGACACCACTTTCCGTGCAATGGAAGGTAAAATGGACGTACAAGGATCTGTTGAAGACAATAGTTGTATCCCCCACCACAGCATCATAATTCTGTTGGTGGTAGCCAAAAATGCAAAACGAAAAACCAATTTATGCCTAAGCATGTTTCAGATTTGATATTGAACGTATTGTACATGTAAGTAGACAAAATGATAAAGAAAGTTTTACCTGTAAGTAAACTTGATAGATCAGGCTGTCATAATTTCCAGCGGGTCCGCCATCAGGGTTGGCAAAGGGGATGAACTCATAAGGCAGGGCATAAGGCAATGACCCCACTACAGCTTCAAAAACATCTATGCTAAATCCCATTACTGTCGAGGTGTTAGTGCCGGGATCTCTTGTCACTGACACAAACTGACTGAAGCCATCCTTTACTGGCACTCCTATTTTCAACTTCTTCCCATTTGAGGGAATCTCCCAACCCTTGGGAACAGCAGTGTTATCACCTGGCCATATTACAGTTGAAAAACAGCGCATAGAAAACGAATTCACTCTTGCATTTTCTGTTGAATTCAATTTTTTCACAAGTCCATTTTTGGTGTCCAAAATCCAACCCCTCTTCCTCCATTGCCATTCACATTAAATATCTGGAAAGCCGATGATTGCAACTGCTCATTAACAAAAACAAAATATCCTGCAAGACCTTTGAAACTAGTGTTTGATAACGCTTGAATAATGTTTGGACCATTTAGAGAGACACCAAGATTTGCAAGATCCATTGATGAATTGCTAGAAACATTTGCCTTTTGGAAGCCAAAGTTTGTAGTTCCAGTTCTCTCAACTGCCAAGGCCAACGCCGTCGCAGCATCATAGGCCCATAGTCCATAAATGTTCAAGTCAGCATCAACATTATCTGGATTATCTTGCTGGAATTTCCTTTTCCAACGAACTCGAAAATTTTCGAGCTCTTTTGTTCTTGACACATAAGGTTTAACCCCCAATACCCCTTGCATTGTATCAGTGACAGAATGATTTGCTGAACTCAACAAATCAGCTGTCAGACCATCAGTCACGATCCAAACATAGCCTTCACTCATCATTCCAATCTCTTTTGCTTCGGCAAAAAGCCGAGTGCCAAGAGAGCGATACATGTGCACAATGAAAACTCTAGTTTGCATTGTCATCAGCTTTGTAAAGCTCCTCGACAATTTGATCATCGGTGGCTGATAGAGAAATGACACTCTGATAGGGGACACGAGCATCAACTGCTTGCAAAGCATCAGTCAAATACGGTATGATTCCCTCTCCATATTCATTGTCGATGTAGATGGGTACTGCTGCTCTCCATCCAAAGGCTTGAACTAATGCAGTTAGGGCATTCACTTGAGTTGAGTCATTTTGGGTAGCCCGAAAAAAATATGGACTCCTGATTGAAGTAAGAGACGGACTTGATGCAGAAAATGATGTTATGGGGACCTGAGCTTTTTCTCCAAGGTCAATAACAAAATTGGCTTGCATTGATGTTGTTGGCCCTATGATTGCTTGCACTTCCACATTTTTTATCAAATCCAGGGCTGTGTTTTGGAAGAGGATAAGAAAAAAAGTTACAATAGATTTCTTGTTAACATAATCAGTAAAAACTAGCGGCATCATGTCGTGCTTTATATCAGATAAGAATTTTGATGTCAAGAATATAGTGGCTATGCAACAAAGAAAGAGCAATGGATCACACTCTGTTATTGGTGATATGCAAGATAATTTAAATATCAAGCAGGGTTTGATTGCAATCATTTCTCAGTCCCTAGAATATCTTCTCCTGCCTCTCCTCTTAAAGCAGCAAACACTTTTCCTGCTTCCATCCTTGAACTCAGTAAAAGCTACACTCATCCGCACAAGTTATCCATGCTGCTGTAGTTATTGCTTATTTTCCTACACTATTACTCCAAATTTGAGCAGATATGAACCAAAGTAGTATTTTCCTTTTCTTTTCTTTTTTTTCTTTTTTGTTTTCTAGTTTTAACTTGAGGCCAAAAGGTTTATCAATCAAAACTATGTTTTAATTTTAGGGAAAACTGGCTGACTGACTAATGCAAGAACAACTGATTCTATATACAACCACCTAACTTTCTTATACATTAACGAGTAACTACATTAATGTCATTCGAGGATGATTCAAATATGATGCAATGATTGCCATAGCAGTCCTAAACAATTGAAATCTGAAGTGCAGAGCAAGTGAAACAATTTAGTAAACAAGTTGCATCCTAAGTTATTAATCCAAACAAAAATGGTTAACAAGTGATTAGCTATGAAGTGCCCATCAACAGCTTATATGTAAAAGAGAAATGGCAGAGTAATGCTTGCTGTACTAGCACGTTAAACAACTTATTCAATGAGAACGTGGCATCAGAGTGATGAAGATAGTTTTCAAAATCATGTAAGGTTGAGTTTAACAACTAATATGGTATTGAATTATATACACTAACCACAAATTTTCAAACAAAGATTTTGTATTATGTCTTTCCCTTAATTTGGTCGATGGTCTCTGTGCATCAGAGTGATGAAGTACCAAGGTGACCAAATCTAACTCCTATAGTGTGAAGTTGAAAGTCTCTAGTCTACAATATCACAACACAAACGATAGACTACAGCCTACATAGGTGACTTGTAAAAACAACTAGCCGCGGCTCATGAAGACTTATTGGTTTTCACCTGGATTCCTATCATCAAACCAAGAGAAGTTGCAGGTTCATAATCTCCACAATTAAATTGATGCACAAGAAGGTTAATTATCAGTCAGAAAACGATACTAAGTAATGATTGAAAATTAGAGCATGGTGCAGATAAAATACGGACAGAGGGTCAGAGGGAACCTGCTGCAGCTGCACCAACAACATCTCTCTTGGAGTCTCTCTCATAGATGACATGTGAAAGCAAGCTGGCCATGATTTTTGAAGAATTGTTTGAGTGTTCTGACCCTCATCACTTGCCACTTTGACCATTATTATTATTTATTGTTCACAGGTGCTTATCATTCCTAGTCTAGCTGCCTAACTCACGATATCATTTGAAACATGATAAGAGATTACGAAAATAAAATTTCTAGTGAATAATCAATTTAAATACTGACTGAGATGGGTTATTTTTAATCGTAGTACATAAAATATAGTCCGAAAATATCCCTAAATATCGAGAAAGAGTTAAAAAAAAAAAAAAATGGGAAACAAGCATGCAACATGATGTTCTCATAATTATCTGGATTGAGAATTTCTATCATCAAACTAAAAGAAGATGAAGGTTGATCACTTCATAATTAATACACAACGCATAAAAATCTACTATTAAAAGTAGCTGCCAAAAAACCTTCTCAACCGAAGAATTTAAACTGCTAGATGAAGGTTAAGAAAACAGATGAAAAAATCAAGAAAGAGGGAGGAGGGAGAGGGAACCTGCTGCAGCAGCACGAACAACATCTTTCTTGGAGTCCCTGATGTTGAGGACCAGTCTGGTTTTGTAGTGGCCATGAGTGGCATAGAAGTCTGAAAGGGACATGTTGATGCAACTCAACCCAATATTGCCATCCAAGTGATCATTGTCCAGGTCAAGAACCACACCTACATTCAGTGGGATTATAGATGTTGTGTTTTGGGCCATTCCGATTTCAATGAACAAAATCTTCAAAGAAAGAAAGAAAAGGAAAGAGAGAGCTGGCTTTGAAGGGTTTTTCCTGATCATCTTGTCGTCTACCTATGCTTGAGCTGATTCCAGTTTGTTGGTTTAAGCTTGAAAGAAAGATCTCTCTTATTTATACAAGCCTGTGGCCTGTGGCTTTTGAAAAGGATGGATACATAAAGCCTAGCAGAAAGCGTTAAAGAAAAAGCGAGTGAAGAGGACCCAACTATAAATTTATTTTGAAAAGGATGGAAATTTCATGTTTGGATTATTTTTTTATTCGTTTCAACATTCAGGATTTTTTTTTATTTATTGGAAGATTAGTAAACAAAGACCAAGACCTATTGAAGGTCGCACTAGTAGCATCTCCCACTAGAAACAGAAGCATACCAGGAGGAGGAGAATCCCAAATAGATTCAGATATTTTGGGGTTAAAATTTTCACAGTTTTTTTTTATAGTTACATTTTAGGCAGATCAGCTGTATCTAAATTGATACACCTGTCAATTTTTTATTTTTTTTCACAATCTGTTCCCTTAATTTGGAACCTGATTAATTGGGTAGCAAACTTGCTTTTTTTCCTGAACCAATTTTTTACATTTTAGGCAGATCAGCTTTATAGTTACATTTTAGGGTTTGGTTAAATAAACTGAATTTAGAAATGTAAAGTAATTGCTTAATATTATTCCAAAAAAAAAAAAATGGAAGCAAATCTTGTTCAAAAATCACTCTCTAGAGGAAAGCGATTAAGAGAAGAGGAGGATCAAAAAGTCTTAGCAGAATATTTAATTGCGTTTATTTAGATGTCTTTCACCCCAAAGTATTCCTTGTCTTATTTTATCATCTTTTACCTTGACTACATTAATGCACATGTGGTTATTGAGTTTCCAGCTTATATATATATATATATATATATATTTCCCATAAATTCTCAAGCTCGATTTTTTTCTTAAAAAGAATTATATATATAATTTTTGTTTGTTACATTAAATAAATATAAAAATATAAAATAATATAAAAAATATTGAATGGAACACCAATCATAAAACGTAAGTTTTTTAAATGAAATTCACATTCAATTATTAAATTTTATATAGTATCAAAGTCACTTGACAAATTTCAAATATTCATATTGACTAAATAAAAAAATGTTGAATACATCACTCAATATGCTTGCTTAAGTGTTTTGGATGAAAGAAAGAAAAACATCAGATTTCTTATTGCAGCCAAAAAAGAAAGAAAAAAGAAAGGCAACAGATTCCTTATTATACAGCAAAAAAAAAAAAAAAGAGCTTTTATGGAAAAGTATATTAGTTTTAAAAAGAGCAATTTACCCTACATGATCTAATTGAATGTATTTTTGTTAAATCCAATGTTTTCGTAATCCTATATACTTACAAAAATCACTAATTATACTCTTTTTGTTCCTAACATTGTCATATTGTTTTGGATTTTTTGAATATTTTTCTGGGCAAACAATCATCTAATCACAGTGCATGTTTAATTGTCTACAATTCAAGACAGTCATCTATTTTACTTACTAAGATAAGGCATGGCAGTCATCTATTTTACTTACTAAGATAAGGCATGGCAATCTTTGGAGGAAGTATCCTTTGTTATGTCACAAAATTTGTTTTCAAGACACATGGCCGGCCATCTCGTATTAAGTTCAACTTTTCTGTACACCCACTCCTTGTCTGCTAATTGAATCCCAATCATCTATATTCTACAATAGCTTAAGATTAGTAACATAACATTTATATCAACCAATGTGATCTAGTAGTAAGAATTGTTTTGTTTTAGACAGATGTTCAATTCTCATTATACATAGATAATTAGTCTCGTAACCTTCGTAAATATATATATATATATATATATCGGTGTGTTGATTAGTGTGCTCGAGGACTACATTCTCGCTCGAATTTTGTATGATTTATTTGAGGACTTTAGAGTGATTTTGGGTAAAACTTAAAGAATAAAAGTTGTTCTTCTATGTGTCTACTAGCTCTCTGTAAAATTTCATGATTTTTAGACCTATATATAAAGAGCTATAGCCATTTACCGTAGGTTGGTCTTGAAGCATCACTCGCTAGAATTTTTGAAAAAAGAATGCACAAGGAATTTCTGAGTTTTAAGAAAATAAATTTTCAAAATTTCATGAAGGAAACTATGTTTATTTACTTGAATCAAGTTAATTACGGTGTATATTTAACCTAAATTTTTAGTTAGACACCTAAGCAATGCATAAATGAATTAATAGCCAACTCACCCATTTTTATCCCAAACCCGCCACCTCTTACATGACTCACCATAACTTTTACACCTTGTCCCATTAATTTTCAACACCCGTAACTTAATTCACTTAATAGCCAACGGGTTTGATATCCAATATCCTTAGTACCGTAATTGTGGTATCATGTGCATCACGTGCATCAATGGAAAAGAAATGGGAACATAATCAATTAATTGAGAATGGAGTTGTATGAATAGGTTTGGTAACTTAATCAAATAAAAAAGGGTTAGCGGTCCATCCGTGTACGTACTCTAAGCCGTGTGCTTGCACTATTAGGTGATGGATTCCCGTTAGCAAGTGGCTACAACGAGGGATAATTCCATTGTTAGCATTCGATGATTCAGTAATCACCTATAGAGTAGACCGCTAATACCTGTGGTACCCAAAAATTAAAAATTGATGAGAATGATGGGAAGTTAGAAAAGCATTGCATATCACATGCATCACCCCACTTGCCGAGCTTTGGCTCAACCCGTTGTTATTTGTATGTTATGACAAGTAGCGATGATCGTAGTACCAATAAGGACACCGTCGGATCCTCCAAAAGGGCTCGGGGGTGACATAAACCTTAGAGGATTTTATTTTGTTTGTAAATTTTGGGGTTGAGGTGTCGAGAAATATTTTGATGGTGTTGTAAATAAATTTTGTAATTTCTTCCACCGTATTGTTAATATTATATAAATTATTTTATATATGTTCATGGTATGATAAATACTTAACGTATGAGCACGTGCGTGTTTAAGGTTAATTCGAAGATCGGTCATGTCACCATGACGTGCCTCGCCTAGTTACTCTTATTTGGGTACTAGAGAGTGAACCGGGGTGGGGGCGTCACAAGGTGGTATCGGAGCTATAGTTTAGTTAACTAGGTAGAACCTTAAGTGTCACTTGAGCTCGAAGACCGATGTGTTACTCGACGAGTAACAATCTAATCCCCGATTTTTTTTTAAATAAGTATGGTTATTATTATGTGATTTTCATGCTGGTATAATCATGTTCTAAAAATTTTAATACCGATTATTATTGTTTCGTAGATGTCGTATTTATTTCGTACACCCCGCATTGCTAGGATGTGCCAACAACGGGCTAGCCTAGCTACCTACTAGGCCGAACTAAACGACCGACTATGACCTCGGATCAAGATATAGTAGCCCACGTCACTCGGGTGTATGACTCGATTCGGCGAATAACATTCACCGATGCTTCTTTCTAACGAGCATCGTAGTATAGATTTCTTATGACCGACTCGCATTGGATTCTTTTACCGAGAGACCGGCAGTTGCTAGATGAGGTTGGGGAAGGGTTGATAGGTCGATTTTGTTATCGAGACTTGGTTCGAGCCTTCCTTCCAAGTACGAGGTTAGGTGGACCCATACCCAATTGATGTATAGTTGGGGTCTATCATTGCCCTTTGCTCACAAGATAGTACACATTACATCGAATGATGTTATTGATCAGTGGAGGGTCGAGCACTCTTTCCCATGATGCATCCGATATATTGGTTGGACATAATAGATCGTAACTCGATCACGCGATGTAGTAGTTGTTGTGTATTTCTTGATTTAAAAAAAAGTACACTTTTGATTGTAAATAGAGCATAAAAACTTTTACAAGGTAAAAGTACTTGTAAATACATGTTGTGTACGAAATGCTATGTATATAAATATCTATAATTTTGCATGTAAATGGATAATTTACAATATATATTGTTTTTCGTACCGAAAATAACATGGATATAACATGGCATATACAAAGTCCAAGCATGCTAAGAAACGAACCAACACGAGCAAGAGGTGAAAGGACCTCCAATGATCACAATAGAAATTAGCAGGACGTTTTAAGTCGCATGATGGATATTATGTAGCAACAACAACAAGAAATACGACAACGAGTAATAAGACCATACGGAGCAAATGAGACAGACTCCTAGCTATGCATCAATAGCCTCTACCTCCATCACCCTAGCATAGGAATGATGCGATGGAGAGGGTTCATAAGATGAGTCCTTATGAATTCTCCAGGGGTGTTAACCCAATGATAGCGGAGGAATGGATTAAATCGTTAGAAGCGATATTCGAATACTTGTAATTCACCAACAATGAGCGAGTGTCATGTGCTATTTTTATGTTAACTAAGGATGTCCACACCTGGTGGGAGAGTGCACGACTAACCGTAGATGTGCCGACTTTGACTTGGAAAGGATTTAAGGAGGTCTTCAATAACCGAGTACTTCACCACGGATGTAAGGGCTAAGAAGATTCGAACTTCTTAGAACTAAAGCAAGATGGGATGTCGGTAGGTGAATATGTACGAAAGTTTGAATAAGGTCGTAGATTCATCCCATTCACTCGCTGGGATAAAAATCTGAAAAAGAACGATTCCCGACAAGGTTAAATCCTAGAGTATGAAGTATGGTTCGGATGTCCGCCACTAATACCTTCTCGAAAATGGTGGATAAAATGATGATAGTTGATGAGGATCAAAAAGAGATTACAAGGGAGGTATAGTAGAAGAGGCGTGTGTTCGGATCGGGAGCCTCATCATCGGGTCCAAGTAAGACGGGGACCGCCTGGGAATTTCAACGAAGTGGTGGCCAAGGGAATACTCGAGCCACTGGACCAACGACTTTATGTAACCCCCGTAAAAAAAACATAAAAAAACTATAAAAAAAAACATATATATATATATATATATATATATATATATATATATATATATATATATATATATATATATATATATATATCGGTGTGCTAAGGACTATATTTAGCCCAAATTTTATGTGATTTATTTAAGGACTTTAGAGTGATTATATATATATATATCAAAATCGGTGTGCTTGATCGGTGTCTGATCGATTGTATCGAGGACTATATTCTATCCAAATTTTATGTGATTTATTTGAGGACTTTAGAGTGGTTTCTGGGTAAAACTTAAAGAATAAAAGTTGTTAGTCTATATGTGTACTATCTCTCTATAAAATATCCTAGTTTTTAAACATATATATAAAAAGTAATGGTCATTTTAGTGTAGGTTGGTCTTGAAGCACCATTGTTAGAATTTTTGAGAAAAGAATGGACAAGGAATTTTCGAGTTTTAAGAAAAGAAATTTTCGAAATTTCATGAAGGAAACTATGTTTATTTACTTGAATCAAGTTAATTAGGGTGTATATTTAACCTAAAATTTTATTAGACACCTAAGCAATGCATTAAATGAATTAATAGCCAACTCACCCATTTTTGTCTCAAATCCGCCACCTCTTTCTCATGACTCACCATTAACTTTTCACTCTTCCAAATTAAATTCAGCCATTTGTACACTTACTTAGACCAAGACTTTAAGCATGTATATATATATATATATATATATATATATATATATATATATAAAGAGTGCAAATGATAAAAAAAATTTTAGGCAGCCATAGCCACCAAAATTGCGAGAGAAAAACGATAAACAAGAGAGGAAGAGGAAAGGAAAAGAAAAGAAAAAAAAAATGGGGAAGGCCTAACTAACCTTTACGAAATTCAAGCAAAGTAAATAGGTTCTATTTTTGGTTGATTAATGTCTTAAGTTATTTTTTTTAGTGTTTATTTCATGGGTTTGTAATAATTTTTCTATGGATTGCTATGGTTGTTTGTGTTGGTGTTAGGGCTTACTAAATTATGATGGATTATATGTTTTGTTGTCATGCAAAGCTTGTTTGATAGGTTTAAATGTGTGGATGGGTTGGAAAGGAAAAGGAAAGAAAGAAAAAGGGTATGGACCGAATAGTTTGAACTTAACCTAGGTTTGGTAAGCTTAACTTGGAAGAAAAGGAATACACTTCTAGAGTTTCCCTAGGCTAAAACCATTCGGCCAAATGGGGAAAATGAGAAAAGAATTGATCTTTTGGGGAGATTAAGGGCCTAGAATATCATGGTAACTCAATTAGGAATGGGTTAATAGTTTAGGGTGAAAATAAATTCACTAGACAAAAAAAATAAAAAAGCAATCCATGGCCATCTTAACAACCCATCCGGCTTAACTAAAAGAAAAATAGCGTTTTGGACTTCATTAGGCAAATTGGACATTTGATCACTAAATTTAAGTTCCTTGGTGGACCTTAAGGTTTAAATCTCCTTGATAAATCTTCTAAGTATGAGTTGGTAAGTCATTAAAAAGAAAGTGACCTAGAAATAAAAAAATAATTTCTTGCTTATTTTGGGACCATTTGGCCTAGGAGAGAAAATGATTAACATTGAATCCCTTTTGTGTAAGTAGAGATCAAGAAGTGAAGATGAACGCAAGTAGAGATTAATAATTACAAGACATATAAATAGAATAATGGAAAAAGAGAATTCAAGAAAAATCGAGATTAAAACCTAGACCCTTTTATGAGCCGACTTCGACTACTAAGATTAAATGTTCGGATTAAGCAAAAATTTAGCTTAAGTATGTCACGTATAAATCCTTAGGATTAACCAATCTCATACACTAAGCTATACACCGTAAATCCGAGCCTAAACTTACCTTGTACATGAAAAGGAAAACTTATAGGTACGAAGTAGATTTATGCAATTAATGCCATCGATGAATGGAATTTGTATTCTCATTTTTGAATACTTTAAATGGTACATGAAACACCTATGAAGTCCTAAGTGTGTGTCGGACACGGGAACGATCTAAGAAGAAAATGGTGAAAGCATAATTAGTTGAATGTGTTAAACATAGTACCATATGCATCACGTGTATCCGGGGTGATATGAAATCGAGAAACATCATTGAGTTATGAGATAAAACCGTTTCGTAAGTGAACCGAATGGAATGGGTAACGAGCATGAAACCATGTGCGTGCTCTATTACTAACACCATTAAGTGAGGGATGATTTCGCTAACTATGTGCTAAAACGAGGGGTATTTTCATTATGAGCGGTAGGTGATAATGAGATCACCGAGAGAGAGTAATAGAGCGAGTATGTGATAATACGATCATCGAGAGATGGAACGCACAAACTTGCTAATACCTAGGGTACTCGAATTAAAAATGGATGGGTAGAATGAAAAATAAAACTTCATTGCATATCACGTGCATCACCTTACTTACCGAGCTTTGACTTACCTCGTTGTCATTTAGATGTTATGACGAGTAGCGTTGACTATAGTACCAATAAGGATGCTCGTCGATCCTCAAAAAGGGCTTAGGGGTGACATAAATCTTAGGGGATTTTATTTTGCTTATTTATAATTTTGGGATTAGGTGTCAATGAATATTTTGATGGTGTTGTAAATAAATTTTGTAATTTCTTCCACTTGTTTTATTAGTATTATGTAAATTTTCTTGGTCATGTTTTATTGTATGATAAGTCCTTAATGTATCAATACACATATGTTTAAGGTAAATTCAAAAATTAGTCATGTCGGCGTGATGCGTCTCGCCTATTTACTCCTATTTAGGTAATAGAGAGTGAACCGGGGTAAGGGTATCACAAGGTGGTATTAGAGCTATGGTTTAGTTAATCGGGTACAACCTTAAGTGTCACCCGAGCCTAAGGACCGATGTGCTACTCGACGCGTAATAATCTAATCCCCGATTTTTTTTAAATGTGTATGACTATTATTATGTAATTTTTATACCGATATAATTATGTTCTAAAAATCTTAATACCGATAATTATTTTTTCCGTAAATGTCATATTTATTTCGTACACCCTACGTTGTTAGGATGCGCCAACAACGGGCCACCCTAGCTACCTACTAGGCTAAACTAAACGACCGACTATGACCTCGGATCGGGATATAGTAGCCCATGTCACTTAGATGCATGACCTAATTCGGCGAATAATATTTGCGATGCTTCTTTCCAACGAGCATCGTAGTATGGATTTCTTGTGATCGACTCTATGTCGGACTCTTTTACCAAGAGATCGGCAGTTGCTAGATGAGATATGGATAGGGTTGATAGGTCGATTTTGTTATCGAGACTTGGTTCGAGCCTTTCTTCCAAGTACGAGTTAGGAGGACCCATACCCGATTGATGTATAGCTAGTGGTCTATTATTACCCCTCGCTTACGAGATAGTACACATTACATCGGATGATGTTATTGATCAGTGGAGGGTCGAGCACTCCTTCCCATAACACGTCCGATATGTTGGTTGGACATAATAAATCGTAACTCGAACACGCGATGTAGTACTTGTTGTGTATTTCTTAATGTAAAAAAAAATACACTTTTGATTATAAATAGAGCATAAAAAATTTTAGAAGGTAAAAGTGCTTGTAAATACACGTTGCGTATGAAATGCTATATATATAAATATCTATAATTTCGCACATAAATGGATAATTTATGGTATATACTATTTTTCATACCAAAACTAACATGGACATAAAATGGCATCTACAAAGTCCAAACATGCGAAAAAAGGAACCAACATGAGTAGGAGGTGAAAGGACCTCCAATGATCACAATAGAAATCAACAAGATGCTTTAAGTCGCATTATGGATATAATATAGCAACAACAATAACAAGCAATACGACAATAACAACAAGACCATACGGAGTAAATGAGACGACTCCCGGCTATGCATCAACGACCTCCACCTCCGCCACCCTAGCATAAGAATGATACAATGGAGAGGTTTCGTAAGATGAGTCCTCGGGAATTCTTCGGGGGTGTTAACCTAATGATAGTAGAGGAATGGATTAAGTCGTTAGAAGCAATATTTGAATACTTACAATGCACCAACAATGAGCGAGTATCATGTGTTATTTTTATGTTAACTAAGGATGCCCGCACTGGTGAGAGAGCGCACGACTAACTCGTAAACATGTTGACTTTGACTTGGGAAGGATTTAAGGAGGTCTTCAATAATAAGTACTTTATTGTAGATGTAAGGGCTAAGAAGATTCGAACTTCTTAGAACTAAAGCAAGATGAGATGTCAATAAGTGAATATATATGGAAGTTTGAACAAGGTTGTAGATTCATCTCATTCATTGTTGGGGACAAAAATCTAAAAAAGAACGGATTCCTAACGGGGTTAAATCTCGAGTACGAAGTATGGTTCGGATGTCCGTCGCTAATACTTTTTCAAAAATGGTAGATAAAGCGATGATAGGCGATAAGGATCGAAGGAGATTACAAATGAGGTGCAACGGAAGAGGTAGGTGTTTAGATCGGAAGCCTCATTGTCGGGTCCGAGTAAGATGAAGATCGCCGGGAATTTTAACTATAATGGTGGCCAAGGGAATACTCGAGCCACGAGACCAACGACCTTATGTCCTCGGACCACCGTCGAGCGGCCAGCCAAAATCAATGATGGGCAATCCATCCCGTGCAATAAATATGAAAGATTCCACATGGAGGAGTGTTGACCATATTTGAGGGTCCGTTATGTTTGTCGAAGCAAGGACACATAGCCTATAACTCGTCATCAAACATAAAAATCAAGATCGAGAAAAGTACTCGTACGGGTTTATACAATGACCTAAGAGGAGGTCGACAAGAGAGACACGATAGTAATATACGATAATGTCTACATCTTTGGCTTGATTGCTTGTGTTCCGATTGATTTTGGTGCCACACATTCATTCATATCAAAAACATTAGTAGAAAGTCTAAGCGTGAAACCCGAGACATTGGCAATAGGTTATCCGATACCAATCCCTTTCGAAGAATTTATGAAGTCAACGAGCCTAGTTAAATGGTGTCCGAGTCCAAATTGACGATAGGAGTTTGGAGGCCGATTTGATTGTATTGGACCTTCGAATTTTGATTTGATCCTAGGGATGGACCGATCGATAAAACATGATGCCAACATAAATTGTCGAACAAAAATGATAACTTTTGATCTACCCGGGAGTCGGTAGTTAGAGCTTAAGGCTGATTTGAAGCTTCAACTGCACTAATCATTTCGACAATTAAAGCTCGAAAGATGCTAGGAAAGAGGTATATGGGGTATCTAACGTATGTGGTGGACGATCGAGCGAAACAAAAATTAAAACCGGATGATATAAAAGTCGTGCGAGAGTATCCGGATGTATTTCCAAAAATTTGACTACGTTGCCACTAGAGAGAGAGATAGAATTTGAGATAGAGCTGGAGCGGAGCACGACTCGATTTCTAAGACTCCCTATAGAATGGCCCCGGTTGAAGGTGCAATTACAAGACTTACTCGGACAAAAGATTCATATGCCTTAGTTCCTCACCTTGGGAGCTCTAGTACTATTCGTGAAAAAGAAGGGTGGTAACCTAATACTATGTATTGACTATCGAGAATTGAATCGAGTCGATGATTAAGAATAAGTATTCGTTTTCCTGGATTGATGATTTATTCGATCAATTGTAAGGTGCAACAGCTTTTTCCAAAATAGACTTACAATTGGGGTATTATCGATTGAGGGTGACATCAAAAGATGTGAAGAAATGACATTTAGAACAAGATACGAATACTATAAGTTTCTAGTAATGTCGTTTGGGTTGACTAATGCTCCAGTTGCTTTCATGGACTTGATGAATCGAGTCTTTAAAAAATACCTAGACAAGTTCATTATCATATTCATCGATGATATCTTAGTTTACTCTCAAAATAAGGAGGAGCATAAGGAACATCTAAGGGTCACCTTGTAGACGCTAAGGGAGCAACGGTTGTATGCCAAATTCAAGAAGTATAAATTTTAGCTAGAGCAAATGGCTTTTCTAGGCCATGTGATAACGAAGGAGGGCATAGCGATAGATCCAAAGAAAGTAGAGGCTATTCAAAATTAGCCTATCCTAAATAGTGTAACGGAGGTATGGAGTTTCTTAGGGTTGGTCGATTATTACCAAAGATTTATTGAAGGCTTTTCTAAGATAGTTAGGCCTCTTACTAACTTGATGAAAAAGAGCATTAAATTCCAGTGGAAAGATGCTTGTGAGGAGAGTTTCTAAGAGCTGAAACGACGATTAGTCATGGCTCCAGTCTTGATCGTCCTGTCCGAGGCTGGAAACTTTGTTGTGTATAGTGATGCTCCTAAAAATGGGCTAGGAGCGGTGTTGATGCAAAATGAGAAAGTAGTCACCTATGTGTCATAACAATTGAAGGAATATGAATAGAATTATCCGACACATGATCTAGAGCTAGCAGCGATAGTCTTTGCCCTAAAAATGCGAAGACACTATTTATATGGGGCCAAGTGTGAGATATATATGGATCATAAAAGCCTATGATATATTTTCACACAAAAGGAGCTGAACATGAGGCAAATGAGGTAGTTAGAGCTAGTAAAGGATTATGACCGTATAATCAATTATCACCCGTGCAAAGCTAATATTGTTGTCGATGCCTTAAGTAGAAAATCGATAGCCATAATGCGAGTAATCTAACCGTCGATAGTGAAAGACCTACAAAAGCTAGAATTGGAGATAATTCTTAAAGGTCACGAGAACATTTTATCAATTTTATTAGTCCAGCTAATCCTGCAAGAAAAATTCAAACGGAGCAATAAACGACGAAAAGCTAATGGAATGGAAGAAAAGTGTGAAAGATGGGAAGGAGTCTAATTTTACCATTGATGACAAAGGAGTAATTAGATTGAAGGGAAAGCTATGTGTTCCCTCGAGTGGAGGATTTAAAAAAGAAATACTAAAAGAAGCACACATAACTCCCTATTCGATACACCCGGGAAGCACAAAGATGTACCGGGACTCGCGATAATGTTATTGGTGGCTCGGAATGAAGAAAGATGTAGCTAATTTTGTGGTAAGGTGTCAAGTTTGTCAACAAGTGAAGGCAAAACATCAAAGACCCTCGGGATCGTTAAAATCATTAGTGATTCCGGAATGAAAGTGGGAGCATATAACTATGGATTTCATCCTAGGATTGCCAAGATCGAAAAGGAAGTCGGATGCCATTTGGGTGATCATTGATAGATCGACCAAATCAACGTGTTTTCTTCCATCAAAACCAAGTACGCCCGAGTTGTATCTTGATGAAATTGTAAGACTATATGGGATCTCAATGTCAATTATGTCGGATCAAGATCCTAGATTCACCTCGGTATTTTGGAAGAGTCTACACAAAGCCATGGGTACGAAGCTAAACTTTAGCATGGCTTATCATCCGTAAACCGATGGACGGTTGAAACGAGTGATCTAGATTCTCGAGGATATCGTCGCGCGTATGCATTACGGATTAATCCAAAAAATGAGAGAGATATGTATGTTTAGCTAAATTTATGTATAACAATAGCTACCAAGCTTCAATTGGGATGGCTCCCTATGAAGCTTTGTATGAACGTCAATATAGATCTCCCGTGCATTAGGATGAGATAGAGGAAAGAAAGTGATTGGGACCGGAGCTGATGCAACAAATGACTAAAGTGGTGAATAACATCCGCCAATGATTAAAAACGGCTCAAAGGAGACGGAAGAGTTATGTCGACAAGAGGTGAAGGGATTTAACATTCGAAGTCGATGACTATATATTCCTATGGGTATCACCAATGAAAGGCGTATTTTGATTTAGGAAGAAAGGAAAGCTAAGTCCGCAATACATCGAACCATTTGAGATACTAGGTCGAGTAGGCGATAAGGCATACCGTCTATCGCTACCGTTATCATTAGCAATAGTACACAATGTATTCCAAATGTATATGTTAAGAAAGTATATCGAAGAACCAAAGCAAATTTTAGAGATGGAGCTATCGAACCTTGCCGCGAGACTTAACATACGAGGAGAGACTAGTCCAAATCCTAGATAAACGAGTGAAACGACTCGGGAATAAGGAAATTGGTTTGGTTAAGATTCCGTGGAAAAATCATGACCTCAAAGAATTAACTTAGGAATGGGAAGAAGAAATGAGAGACAAATACCCAAAACTTTTTGTATGAGTCAATTTTGGGGATGAAATTTTTTTAAGGAGGGAGAATTATAACCCTCGTAAAAAAAACATATATATATATATATCAAAATCAGTGTGCTAAGGACTATATTCTCGCTCGAATTTTATGTGATTTATTTGAGCACTTTAGAGTGATTATATATATATATATATAATCAAAATCGAGTGTGTTAAGGACTACATTCTACCCAAATTTTTTGTGATTTATTTGAGGACTTTAGATTGATTTCGGTAAAACTTAAAAAATAAAAGTTGTTCATCTATGTATCTAAAATTTTGTGATTTTTAGACCTATATATAAAAAGTTATGGCCATTTTAGTGTAAGTTGGTCTTGAAGCATCACTACTAGAATTTTTTAGAAAAGAATGGACAAGGAATTTTTGAGTTTTAAGAAAAGAAATTTTCGAAATTTCATGAAGGAAACTATGTTTATTTACTTGAATCAAGTTAATTAGGTTGTATATTTAACCTAAATTTTTAGTTAAACAACTAAGTAATGCATTAAATGAATTAATAGCCAACTCGCCCATTTTTGTCCCAAACCCGCCACCTCTTACATGACTCACCATAACTTTTACACCTTGTCCCATTAATTTTTAACACTTGTAACTTAATTCACTTAAAAGGGAAAGTAAGTGTATATATATATATAAGAAGTGTTAAGTCGGTGAGAATTTTTAGCAAACCAAAACCACTAAATTGAGAGAGAGAGAAAAACAAGCAAGAAAGAGAGAAAGAAAAAGGAAAGGAAAGGAAAAGAAAGAAGGCAGAGCCAAGGGATTTCTAACCATACCTAAGCTAAGTAAGTGGATTTCTTTGGTTTATTTATACTTTTACATGTCCATTTTTATGTGTATAAGTTAGGTCTTGGTTGAGTTGTTTGTGTATTGTTGAGCTTGGTTTGTGTTGGTGGTTGTTTGATGTCTTGGCTTGCTCTACTTATGGATGTTGTGTAGGTGATGAATTGTGGTGTTTATAATGCCTAGTATATGTCCAAGTATGTGCAAATGAGTTGGATTGGACTTGGAATGAAATTTAATTAGACTAAAACATGGTTAATGTGGGTTGGAATGAATGGCCAAACTAGGGTTATTGAGGAGTAGTTTACGTCCGACTTTGGTATTGCCTATTCAAGGACTTTAGAATGATTTCTAGGTGAACCTTAGAGAATAAATTTTTTTTATCTATTTCTTGACTAACTCCCTGTAAAATATTTTTATTATTGGATTTATATAGAAAAAGTTATGCATGTTTTAGTACAGATTGTGCTTGGTAAACTACTGCATGGACAGATTGAATCTTAAACTTTAAAATTATGTTCTGAATTTGTTGTTTGATATTTAAACCTAATTTTTTGATATGTTATGAATCAATATGTCTAGTTTATAATAAAAAAAAAGGATAAGATTTAATTACGCTCAAAAATTGGTACATCACCTACTTGATTGGAGGTTGCCCTATAATAAACCACAAATTGGATAGGAGGGGAAAATGAATTCCTAGGGCTTTCACTAAAGAATCCTTTCAACCTAAGTAAGAAAATGAATAATATTGGACCCATTTTTATAATTAAGGGCATAGGACTCAATTACAATTTAATTAGGTATACGAGTAATAAGTTAGGATGAAAAAGTAATCTTTGGCCACTTTAAGGACCTATTCGACTTAAAACCTAAATTTTAGGGACTTGGATTCCAATCCTTCAATTCCATAATTAATGGTTCAAGTACACCCTAATAAGTATAAGAGGAAGTTTAAATAGAAAAAATTGCTAGGTAAATCGAAATTTTGACCAAGAACATTAAAAGCCCAAAATGCCCCAATTTAGGTTTGAAAAAAAAATGTTACCTTAGTATATTTTAAACCGGTGTATGAACTATATGAGGAAACCAGATTAGGTTGGATATCGAGAAGGAAATAATGATGTAGATGGGTTGAATATTGAGGAAGAAATAACGGTGTAGGGTTTGATATCCAATATCCTTGGTACTCGTAATTGTGGTATCAAGTACATCACGTGCATCAATGGGAAAGAAATGGGAACAGAATCAATTAATTGAGAATGGAGTTGTATGAATAGGTTTGGTAACCTAATCAAATAAAAAGGGGTTAGTAGTCCAGCTGTGTGCATACTCTAAGCTATGTGCTTGCACTCGTTAGGCGATAAATTCCCATTAGTAGTGGTTACAACGAGGGATAATTCCGTTGTTAGCATTCGGTGATTCGATAATCATCCGTAGAGTAGACCGCTAATACCTGTGGTACCCGAAAATTAAAAGTTGATGAGAATGATGGGATGTTAGAAAAGCATTGCATATCACGTGCATCATCCCACTTACCGAGCTTCGGCTTACCCCGTTGTTATTTGTATGTTATGACGAGTAGTCATTCATCGTAGTACCAATAAGGATGTCCGCTGGATCCTCCAAAATGGCTCGTGGGTGACATAAACCTTAGAAGATTTTATTTTATTTGTAAATTTTGGGGTTGGGGTGTCAAGGAATATTTTGATGGTGTTGTAAATAAATTTTATAATTTCTTCCACCGTATTGTTAATATTATGTAAATTATTTTATAGTGTTCATAGTATGATAAATACTTAACGTATGAGCACGTACGTGTTTAATGTTAATTCAAAGACCGGTCATGTCGGCGTGATGCGCCTCGCCGAGTTACTCCTATTTGGATAATAAATAGTGAACCGGGGTAGGGGCGTCACATAGTTATAATTATTTTTTAGTGATACTAGACTTAGGTTGGTTTGTTCTAAAAGACAATTCAATAATCGATTAAAAGCTAGACTTATTTTGATACTAAATTAATTCTAAAAATCATAAACTTAGTATTAGTTGATATTGTAAAACTAGTTTGATGAGAATATTTCACTACCTGTAAATATCAAAAAAAATATAATAATAACTTTTGTCGGTAATATAAAGGATGTTTGAATGAAACATTAACCATAAGATTTGAGTTTTTTTTGGTAAAAATCATACTCAATTTTCAAATTTTACGTAGTATCAGAATTTTAAAGAAGACCCAATAAAAAAAAATGATAGAGTCTAAACTACTTGATACATCCTAAAAGCCAATCAAAAAAATTCTACAATCCAAGTTACTTGATAGATTCTAAAAAAGGTGAGGGAGAGTGCTTACAATAGGAAGATATTTCTCATCGAGTTTGAAATTCAATTTGCATAACAAAAAAAATACTATAGGGTTAATTCAATTCAATTTGTATTCCCTATAGCTTTAAGTCTTTGATATGAAAATAATTTCTGCGTTAGCTAGCCCTTGTTCGTTAAGGTTTGATTCTTTCATTTTTTAAAAACAAGGGTCAGATTTTGCTTTCATGATATATGGCTATCAAGTAGAATATCATCTTCCATTTCTTATGAATTGTAGCTAACAGTTGCAAGGAAATAAAATTGTCTAAAAGCTGAAGTGATAAAAATGTATTTAAAAAAAAAGTCAACTTGGAATTCAATTTCTGCTGCTTGCCTGTACCTAGTGCCATGATCTAGAAAGTCAACTTGAAGATGGGATAGGAATTCAATGTCTCAACTTGAATTCAAGTTTAAAGAGAATTCTGAGAAAGATCTTGGTCTTGGGCATGATCCTTATAATTTAATTTATCTAGTAGGTTAGAGTAATTAATTTATGATCAAGTCCATGAATTTTCCAGTTGTAGTGTTAAACCATTGAAATTTATAATCCCAACTTAATATATAATATAAAATATATAATAAATAATAAAAGACACAAGTAGAGGGTAAACTATTGAAGAGATTATAATGCTCCTCTTTATTACTCCATTTGTTTTAAAAAAAATGTAATTTTTAATTTTTTTACACGTATTAAAAAAAATTATATCTTCTATTTCTTTTTTTATGGAGTAATTATTGACTTCTTAAATAATATAAAATTTCTCTAATGTGTCATTATTTATATCTTATATCTATATTTTTAAAAGATGACACTTCCTTAACCAACAAATTGTTGGATCGGCGGTAATTAAGCGAACTAATCTCTATAAGGTGAATTTTTTATTAATATGTAATATTTGAATTTTGAAATTATATTTATTGAGAAGAGTTAAACTTTGTCATTCATATTTTCTTAATTATTACCTTTAATTAAGAGTATTTGGTAAAATATATAACTTAAATACTTTGATCAAAGCATCATATATATATATAACAGAAGTAGCATTGTTTTTTAAATTCTATTATTTTGTTCATCATGCTTATTTATACAAGGTTGTAAGGCTTGAAAAGTGTGCATGATTCATAAAGCCTGGCAGGAAGAGTTCAAAACAGTGCGTGGACAGGACCCAACTATATTAGTTTAATCTTTAAAAGGTGGAGGGTTTTACTAATTGTTGTTTCCAGGAAATTATTACACAGACTAGGTTCTTTTGGGACAAAATTATCTGATTTATTGGTACAGTAAATCCTGTAATAATTTCTAACCACGGGGAGTTTGTAATGTAGTACAACAGAGCGTGGCAAAACATGCAAAACAAAGGTAAAAAAGATTCAGCCATTTCACTCCTTTGATCAATTTGCTAATCTACAAGCTAAGCCAATTGTTTTCGTGGTTTATTTCAATAGCTGCTGGTCTATCTTGATTTGGGATGATAGGCTGATCAACATTTTGTACTTCCTGTCGATCAGGTGGTTCTGCATTCGGATTCCGATCATCACCTGGGTCTGCAGGTGGAGGATCTCCAGGGATAGCTATGTGGTTTGGGTTCGGTTCACTCTACATCTAAACACGAGTAAATTATAAATTAGTTTCTTTAGTTTTGAAAACCGAATTAATTTATTTATTTTTTAAAAAAATAATTTAGTTTTTCATCTATTTTATGTTTTTTCTAATTTATTTTATTTTTATTTTTATTTGAAAAAAATAAATAGATATTACGGAGAAATTGAAGAGAAAAAAATATTTTTTAAATAAAAATATATTAAGTTCAACTTTTCTGCACACCTACTTCTTGTCTGCTAATTGAATCCCAATCTTCTATTTTCTACAATAGCTTAAGATTAGTAACATAACTTTTATAACGAGAAATGATCCAGCGGCAAGAAGTTGTTTTGATTTGATTAAAATTAAAATTCAATTTTCATTATATACAAATCATAATTATTCTTTAGTCAATCTGTCGCTACCCGATGTCGGATGGGACTCTCAAAAAATAAGTTTAATTATTATTTAAGATTAGTTATTTACAAAGTTATTTATAAGTTCAAAGTCGTCACTTACTATTAAGGAATTAAAAATCTAAAATTAGCACTCGGTTCGGAGATTCTTAAGGTAATGAATTGATTACACTTTTGAAAAAATATTTAATCACCCAAAAGTGTTTTTTTTCGAAAAAAGGTACCATGTCTAGTTTAATGCTAAATTTATCTCCTAAAATGTTTTATTTATGTCAAATTATTTTTCGATTTGAAACTTCAATTTTCCAAGTTAAATTAATTTTTTTGGTTTTAGGCGTGGGATTGTATTGAAACGATCGTCGGTCCCCTTCGTCGGACGATATACATTGGTTCAAACATCGGATCCACTTTAAGCTTCGACACAATCGATATGTCGGAGGACATCTTAATTAGAAGTGTTGATTTTTGTAATGACAATCTCTATCAAATAGGAAATTTTATCAAGAATTTTTTTCTTTTTTTTTTTTTAATCAAACGACAGTTCCTCTCGGATAAGAGACTTCGGTGAGAATTTTTTTTTTTTTTTTGGTCAAACGACGGTCCCTATCAGATAGGAGACTTCGTTGAGAATTATTATTATTATTATTATTATGTCAAGCGACAATCCTTATTAGATATGAGACCTTATTAAGATTTTTATTATTATTTTTATTTTGTCTAATCTAATAACTGAAATTAATAAATTCTCAAAAAATGTTTAAATTATCAACTCTAAAATAGTGCAAAAATACAGCAAAAAATAAGAACCATTAGGCTGTATAAAAAATAAATAAATAAAATCAAAATGTTAAAAGAAATCATTTTGGACCCTAAGCCCATTACCCATACCTTATTTCTCTCCTAACCATTCTGTCTAATTCGGCTTCTTTCTCTTTCTTCTTCTTCCTTCTTTTTTTTTTTTTTTTTTTCACTTTTTATGTTTGTTTATTTTTCAGTTACTTCTTCTTTTTTTCTTTTTTCTTTTTTTTTTCTCTCTTTGTGAAGCTAGACCAACTCCAGCTTTTCATCTTATTTGTTTGTTTTTTACGGAGGAAAAGGGAAGGTTCAGTCCAGCCTCTTTCCTCCTCATTTTTTTTTTTAATCGCTAGGCTAGGGCTGGGTTGAAGCCAGCCCAGCCTTCCCTTCATGTGGGTTGGGCTAAGCCCAACCCACTTCTTTCTACTTTTTAAAAAAAAATTGTCGGACTGGACTTCAAGCCCAAAAACAAACCTTGCTTCTCTCATTTTCATTTTTTCCGATCAAAAACTCAAATTTTAGGCTCCTGACCCTTTCTCTCTCTTGTTCTCCGTGCTCTTCATTTTCTCTCTCTATTCATCATTTTCTTCCGAGAATTTAAACCCCCGTTTTGAATCGAAGTATAAATGACTAAGGTCTATTCATTCTATAGAAATAAAATCTATGATCCAAACTTCACAAAACAAATTAGACAGCAACAATTAATGTGACCGACATTGAAGAAAGTGAAAACTGGAAAAAATTATGAAATGAACTAACCTGAATTGCTTATGATGATGAATCCTAGGGTTAATTTCGTGAGGACTGATGATGCGAAGCCAATTTGGAATGCTCGGATAAAGTGCAAAATCCAAGAACTAAAACTAGGTAGTCGATCAAATATTGTGGAGAAACCCAGAAAAAGGATGAACACCAAGAGCAAACTGCCCAGAAAATGCAGCAACCCAGAAGCCCAAGGATGCCTAAACCTAGTGATTTTCAAACCTCTACCCTCGATTTATCTTTCTCTCCAACCAGAAAACCAAAATCCTTATCAAAACAAAAATAAACCCTCTTTAATTTGCCAAGAAAATGAAGAATGTGAACCCAGAAATTGATGAACAAAATGATGAACGGCAGAGCTGCTGCCAAGAAAAAGTCATAATTTAAATAAATCATTTAGTTACAAGATGAAGAAAAAAAATAACTTGACATTTAATAATATAGAAAAAGTCATTTATTGATTTTTAATATATATTTTTTAAGAATAACTAAAAGTTTAATGTTAGTTTTAGAGACTCTTTAGCTCGTAAAAGTATCATTACTGCAGTGGCTAGCTTATGTTCCTTTTGTGTTAATTTGTTGAATTTACAAAACACATTTTGTTACAATACAGTGAAGTTTGGAAATTGTAGTCCCAGGTCGCGGTAGGTTTCTGTTTGGGTGGCCATATCACTCCTTTGATCTTGAAGCAGGATCCATCCCAGTTGATTGCAAATCAGCAAAATACGATCAATGGGCTAATCTACAAGTCAATTATCTTCATGGTTTACTTCAATAGCTGCTGGTCTATCTTGATTTGGGATGATAGGCTGATCAAAATTTCGTACTTCCTCTTGATCAGGTGGTTGTGCATTCGGATTCGGATCATCACCATTGTCTGCGGGTGGAGGATCTCCGGGGTTAGCTATGTGGTTTGGGTTCGGTTCACTTCTATAGCTACAGAAAGCATGGGATTTTAAGTCCTTCTGAATGAAAATTCTAAACAAATCGAGAATTCTCGTCCATGTTGAAGCTTCTGAATCGGAGGGCTGCAGGAGTACTGTTCTGTGCTCGTTAACAAAGATGGCTATGAAAATCATAAGAGCTAAAAAAGAAGCTACTCCAGTGATTAAAAATAATCCCCAAAAACTCTTCAGACTAAGGCTATTAGATGAAACCGAGGTGTCGGAATCTAGACACCTGCTTTTTTTGCCAAACCAAGCATCCTCGATTTCCTTCATTTTATCTCCTTCAGTGAAATTTAGAACTGCTCTTGATACGTCAGCTACAAGAGGAGAACCTTTAGGGAAAACCTGAAACTCAAAGAACAGAACAGACCACCATGAGAAACTATACTTGCATGTACATGAACGATAGAGCCGGAGAAGGAAGAGAACTCACGAAGCCGAAACCGCCTGTTTTAAATGTAGGTTCGACCATAGTATATTTGGAGCAATACTTAGATAGTAGGAGCTTCATATATGGAACTTCATCGAACGCAGCAGCAATGCCACCATTTCCGCTACCTTTGGAGAAAAGCTCGTCGCATTCTTCCAGAGAACTATACACCATAAGCTTGGATTCATCAAAACCTAAGTGTTTCAGGATTCCCAACACAAAAGAGTTCTCTAGGTAGCCCACAAACTCCCCCTTTTGAATGAGCTCATTTACGCTGGAGACTGAAGGCTGGAGCTGCTGAACGGTAAGCATGCTACTTAAGCTGGCGGTGTAGCTTTGAGTTAGAATGAGCACAACGAAACACCATATGGTTACAACTATTCGAGCCAAGTTGCTAACCACTCTCTCCTCTGAAATATAAAGAACATCAATTAGGTATCATAAACATCAAGTCTATGTTGAATTGAAGGGCTTTAAGCCTTTAAACATTTACTATATATGACTAATTAAGTACTACACATTCAAAAGGTGAAGGGAAATAGCCCAATTACTATGTGCAAAAACCATGGTTGAGAAAGAAAACCAGAAGATGGTGCCTGCTTGATGTGAAGGAGGTCCTCGAAAATCTTCATTTATTCTGTGTTCAAGAACCCAAACAACAAATCCAACGAAAACAAAGAAACAAAAGGTTGTGGCCCAAAGGTCCCAAGTCAAAGGCTTCAAGAAAACCCAAGCATTTTTGTTTCTTTCGTCTTTGATTGGAACAATCATCCAGACGCCACTTTCTGTGTAAGGCAACGTAAAATCAACGTACCTGGACCTGTTGGCAGTAATAGTTGTATCTCCGACCACAGCATCGTACTTCTGTTGGTAGTAATGCATTATGTATATATAGGCATGCATGGTGCTAATATTAAAGAAAAATAATCAGAAGTACCTTTAAGTACACTTGATAGACCAGATCATTGTAAGTTCCAGCAGATTTGCCGTTGGGCTTGGCAAAGGGGATGTACTCATAAGTCATGGCATAAGGTAATTCTTCAACTACGGCATCAAAAATAGCTATGCTGTATCCTGTGACTGTTGTCATATTGGAACTATTATCTCTTGTCACCTTCACAAATCCATCGAAACCATTGCTGGGTACTCCTATCTGCAACTTCTTCCCGTTTGTAGGAATCTCCCAGCCCTTGGGAATAGAAGTTGAATCCCCTGCCCATATAATAGTGGCAAGACTGGACTTGGAAGTAGAGTAAGTACTGGTATTTGTTTTCCGCTTATTAAGGTTCCTTCCGAGTCCATTTCTTGAAGTCCAAAATCCAATCCCCCTTGCTCCATTTTCATTCATATTAACTATTTGGAAAGCCAATGATTGTAGCTGCCCATTAATGAAGCGGAAATCTCCTGTGAGACCTTCAAAACTAGTTTTTGATAATTCTCTGAGAAGGCTTGGACCATTTTGAGAGACCCCGAAATTTTCAAGATCGGTTGATGAATTGTTAGAAACATTTGCCTTTCGAAATCCTAAGTTTGCTGTACCAGCTTTCTCAATTGCCATGGCCAATGCTATTGTAGCATCATAGGCTTGTGGTTCATAAATGTTAAACTCAGCATCAACCATGTCTGAATTATCTTGTTGGAATTTCCTTTTCCACCGAAACCGAAAATTTCCTAGCTCCATTGTTTTTGGAACATAAGGCTTAACACCCAATACTCCCTGCATAGCATCAATGACAACAGGATCTGGTGAACTTGAGAGAGCTGCGGTCAGCCAATCAGTCATGATCCACACATAGCCTTCACTCATCATCCCAATCTCTTTAGCTTTGACAAAAAGCCGAGCGCCAAGAGATGGAAACATGTGCACAATGAAAACTCTAGTTTGCATTGTCATCAACTTGTAAAGCTCTTCAACAATTTGATCATTAGTAGCTGAAGGAGAAATGACACTGCGGTAGGGAACACGAGCATCAACTTCTTGCAAAGCATCAGTCAAATAAGGTATGATTCCCTCTCCACAGTCGTCCTCGACATAGATAGGTACTGCTTCTCTCCATCCAAAGGCTTGAACCAATGCACAAATGGATTTGACTTGACTTGAGTCATTTTGCGTAGCTCGGAAAAAATAGGAACTCCTGATGGAAGTAAGAGAAGGACTCGATGCAGAAAATGATATAATGGGCACCTGAGCTTTTTCTCCAAGGCCAATAACAAAGTTTGCTTGCGTTGATGTTGTTGGCCCTATAATTGCTTGCACTTCCACATTTTCTATCAAATCCAGGGCTGCATTACGCAAAGAATAGATGAAATATATATAGGATTATAATAAGTTTGTTTATGATTCAAGATTAATGTCATGGAAAAGACTAGCTAAACTCCTATAACGTTAACAAAGCTAATAAAACTTTAATGTTAAGCTCATATTTCCTTAATATCTCTTTTTCTATCTTTCTTTTTCTTTATTTTTTCGTATAAGTTGTATTCAATACTCAATTTAGTATATTTTTTTCATTCGATAATTCATATCCAGTTATTTTTCTTTTTAATTACAAGCAGTAGTTTAACCTAACTTAGGGAGAAAAGAAATTCTAGTTCAAAGTCAAATGTTCTGCGTTTTTTACAGTAAAACAAAACTGACCGACGACCATAAATTAGCCATAAATTTTTGCATGACTTTAAGTCATCTAAAACTTTATGCCTAGTTTGTTTGTATTTGGGACGTAGACCATAAATTATGGTCTGTGATTAACACGTAAAATTATATATATATATATAATTTTACGTATTAATCATAGATCATAAGGATGAAAAATAAATGATGTCATAATAAAGAGTTTGAAACGAAAAAAATAAAAAATAAAGAGTTTTGATAAAAAAAAAAAAAAATTATATAGATCTAAATATGAGAAAAAAATCATTCTTAAATTTTATCCATTAATTTCTCTTCCTGAGATTGAGACATTTTAATGAAAAATTTAAATTTGTTTTATATTATCTATTTTATGGATGTCCTTGTGTTTGAAAAATGCTACTTTTTATAATGCTTCCAGGAATTATATTTTGTAAATGGCAACTCATTACAGTATTAAGATTTTCACAAATGCATTAATTCCAAAGATTAAGCTAGATGGCCCAACAATATAGCAAAAAGATAAATGATGAAAAGAAAAAACCTGCTGAAGCTGCTCCAACAATATCTTTCTTGGAGTCTCTGGTGGTCAGTAGCAGCCTTGTTTTGTAGTGACCATGAGTGGCATAGAAGTCTGAGATGGCCATGTTGATGCAACTCAACCCTATCTTGCCACCCAAATCGTCCAAGTCAAGAACCACTCCAACGTTCACTGGGATAAACGTTGTGTTTTGAGCGATTGCCATTTCTATGAAGAAAATAATGTGAAGAGAGAGAAAAGAAGAGAGAGAGAAAACGTGTTTTGTAGGGTTTTTCCTCATTTTTTTGCCCATTGAGATGTGGTTTTTTTCCCTATACAGTAGGACTTGGCATGTGGACTTGAAGCATGGAAGAAGAAATTAGAACAGTGTGCGTGGGAAGGGGGGCAACCAACCTTATTCTTTGAAATGGTGAAAAAAATTGGACTAAGCCAAACAAGTACTTCAAATACTGAGGCAAAAAGAACTTCAAAGACGACGCTAATTAACTGTAAGAATCTCTTCTAAGTCCACAAGGGAAGAGCATGACACCATATCTCACTTTCCAGGAAATTAACATCCTGTCCTATTGTTATAGAAAAAAACTGCAAAGTCAATGCCTTGCTACCTCTTAGTCCAATAGTTGCGATCAGTGCCAGCTTAATGGCCTATGCCTAGGGCCTCGTAAAAAGGAAGACCTCAATTAAAATTTTATGCTAAATCTACATCTTAGAAGAATGAGATAAATTAAAAGCTGCAGTCTTCATTTTTACTCATAGAAAAATTTCAAAAAAATATTTGTGAGTGAAACAATTTTTAGATCTCTAAATTTTTTTATTATATTCTTTTCTTTCTCGAAACAATCAAGGATCTCTTACAAAACCTTTTTCTAATTAGTTTAACGAGAAAAATCGAAGGTAATTTTTTAATTTATGCAAATAAAATTATATATATAAATCATATAATTTTTTTTTCTCAAATTTCGTTTTATTTTCTCGGGTGATTCTCTCCGGGTTTACTTGATTAGGTGTGGCAAGTAAATATAATCGAGTGCCAAAGTTTCTTATTCTTTCTATAATTATATTTTAATTTTATTATTTGAATAAAATGTCTACTAGAAAGTATAAATTTGGATATGAAAAACGTAAGAAAAAAAGAAAGGTAGAAGAACTAATTCGATCCCAAAAAGGTACACGTGATAAATTTGTTACTAATATTAAACCTCAAATACTAGAAGAACAAGATAAAGATTTAAATGAAAATGTAGTTGAAAATTGTGAAGAAAAATTTGAAGATAACAATTCAAATTCACCAAAAAGTAATGATGAAAATTTAGAAGATGATATTTCAATCAATAAAAGTGAAAATATTAATGATGAAGATGCAACAATAATTAAAAATATTTACGATCCGGCACAATGGAAAAATTTAGACTCAAAAATGATTGATTTATTAGTTGCGAAAGGTCCAATTAGAGAAATTTTAGATTTTCCAAGAGATAAAAACTCTAGATATTTTTCTACAGTTCATTATATTCGAAAATTACCAAATGGAGAAAAACATGATAGAAAATAGCTAGTATATTCAAAAGAGTTAGATAAAGTGTTTGTTATTGTTGTAAATTATTTAGTTTGAAATCAAATATTCAATTAGCAAATGAAGGGTGTGGAGATTGGAAAAATCTTAGTGCCAAACTTAAAAGTTATGAGACAAGTAATGAACATGTTATTAATATGAACATTTAGGTTGATGCTCGGATGAGAAATTATAACTATGAAAATGAAAATACTATTTGCCGTACTAAATTTTATAAAAAAGGTAAATTCTTTTCCAAATGCATGGATAGCATATAGAATACTATTAACTATCTTTATTACTCGTAGCTTAGGCTGAAAGAAGTTTTTCAAAATTAAAATTAATAAAATCTTATTTACATTCAACTATGTCACAAAAAAGATTAAGTAATTTGACTATATTATCAATTGAAAAAGATTTGTTTTGTAAACTTGAATACAAAAATTTAATTAGAGATTTTGCATCTCGGAAAGTAAAATAAATAAATTTTGAATAATGTTTAATATTTATTTATTTTAAGAAAGAGTCTCTAAAATATTATTTTACTTAAAGATCATATATATTATAAAGCCGGTTTTGCTTGACACATAAACATAAGATTCAGATCGTCTCGGTGCGCAAACGCCATGGCCTCATCGAAGATACCCTTATCGTTAAAACCAAACAAAAAGTAATCTTATGAATGTAATCGGCAGGGTTCGGTTCTCGTTTCCTGCAGCCAGATATCTCTGTTATCAGAGTTTCGATTCTTTCGTTTTTCGTTAGAGGGTCAAATTTTCTCTTCAGCATATAGCTAGAGGCTGGAAATGATTGGCTATGAATGGTTGTGCAGGGCTTCTGCTTAAGTTGATAGTAGGAAATGAAAAACATCTTTCAACAGGAAAAAAGTAAGAAACTTTCTAGGTATAAAACTTAGATAACTGAAACTTGAAATCGTTCTAATTACAGTGGTTCCTGCAGTGTTGATGCTTCAGCTTCCGTACAATGCTAATGGTCATCGCAGCCACTAGATGTGCTATTTCATCCAGTGATTCCAGAAGCCATCGACATTGTACCGCTACTCAAATCATCTGCATTCTAGACTTACCCCTGATTACAATTACTTGACAACGCTACAATACCTACTGGTGTCACAAGTTTTAAAGCAATCAATGTTGTGAACTCCATATCAATTACTTTCATGGTCTACTCTTAAAGCTGTTGGCCTCTCTTGATTAGCGCTGTTAAGCTGATCAATATTTATTACCAACTCTTCAGGTGCTTGCCTATTTGGACTTGAATCACACTCTCCAGGAAATTCTGTGTGAACTGAACAGGCCGTTGGAGTTTGCTCACCCATACTAGGCAGATTAATGCCACTTCTGTCTTTCAGTTCATTTTCTCTGAATGTATGAGATGTTTGGTCCCTTTGATTGAAAATTACAAACAAGTTTTGTAGTCTACTCCATATTGAAGCTCTGGAATCAGAAGGCATCAAGACTCTCCTTTCCCGATAAACAAACTCAACTATGAAGATTAGGAGAGATGAAAGTGAAGCTATTCCGACAATTAAAAATAATCCCCAGAAACTCTTGAGGCTAAGGCTATTTGACGAAATTGAGGTGCTGGAAACTGGACAAGTGCTTTGTTTCCCAAACCATGCGTCCTCGATTTCCTTCATTCTATCTCCTTCGGTAACGTTTAGAATTGCCCTTGATACTTCAGGTACTAGAGCAGAACCTTTAGGGAAGGCCTGAAAGTCACAAAAGGAAAGTATCTGTACATGAAACTCTGCATTTCCAGAAGACAGAAAAATGGAGATAGAGAAGTGAACTTACAAAGGCAAAACCAGCCGTTTTAAATGTAGGATCAATCATGGTATATTTAGAGCAATACTTTGACAAAAAGAGCTCCATATATGGCACTTCATCAAAAGCAGCTGCAATACCGCCATTTCCACTTCCTTTGGAGAAAAGTTCTTCGCATTCTTCAGTTGAATTGTACATCAAAAGCTTCGACTTGTCAAAACCCAACCCTAACAAGATTCCCGGAACAAAAGAACCTTCCTGGTATCCCACATACTCCCCCTTCTTAATGAGCTCATTTACATCAGTTACTTTAGGCTGTAACTTCTGGACCGTAAGTAGGCTTGTTAAACTGGCTGTATAACTCTGTGTTAAAATCAGCACAACAAAACACCATATGATAACCACTACTCTAGACAGGTTGCTAACCACTCTCTCCCCTGCAAGTATAGTTCAAAGTGGGGCATAAGTGAAACATAAACACGGAGTCAATTTGGTGTTTGAGAGATCAGTCACATATATGTTAAAGAGTAGAAGACAATAAATTTAAAAGAGGAATGGAAATTACGCTGAACAAAAACCATAGTTGAGAAGGAAAACCAGAAGCTAGTGCCAACATGATGTGAAGGAGGGCCTCGAAAATCTTCATTTATTCTATGTTCCAGAACCCAGACAACAAATCCAATGAAAATAAAGAAACAAAAACTTGTGAACCAAAGGTCCCATGTCAAAGGCCTCAAGAAAACCCATGCATTTTTGTTATTGTTGTCTACAAAAGGAACAATCATGGAGACACCACTTTCCGTGTAAGGGAAGGTAAAATCGACGTACAAGGACCTGTTGAAGACAATAGTTGTATCCCCCACCACAGCATCATAATTCTGTTGGTGGTAGCCAAAAATGCAAAACAAAAAACCAATTTATGCCTAAGCATGTTTCAGATTTGATATTGAGCATATTGTACCTATAAGTAGACAAAATGATAAAAGAAAGTTTTACCTGTAAGTAAACTTGATAGATCAGGCTGTCATAATTTCCAGCAGGTCCGCCATCAGGGTTGGCAAAGGGGATGAACTCATAAGGCAGGGCATAAGGCAATGACCCCACTACAGCTTCAAAAACATCTATGCTAAATCCCTTTACTGTCGTGGTGTTAGTGCTGGGATCTCTTGTCACTGACACAAACTGACTGAAGCCATCCTTTACTGGCACTCCTATTTTCAACTTCTTCCCATTTGAGGGAATCTCCCAACCCTTGGGAACAGCAGTGTTATCACCTGGCCATATTACAGTTGAAAAACTGTGAATAGAAAACGAATTCACTCTTGTATTTGCTGTTGAATTCAATTTTTTCACAAGTCCTTTTGTTGGTGTCCAAAATCCAACCCCTCTTCCTCCATCGCCATTCACATTAACTATCTGGAAAGCTGATGGTTGCAACTGCTCATTAACAAAAACCAAATATCCTGCAAGACCTTTGAAACTAGTGTTTGTTAATGCTTGAATAATGTTTGGACCATTTAGAGAGATGCCAAGATTTGCAAGATCCGTTGATGAATTGCTAGAAACATTTGCCTTTTGGAAGCCAAAGTTTGTAGTTCCAGCTTTCTCAACTGCCAAGGCCAACGCCGTCGCAGCATCATAGGCCCATAGTCCATAAATGTTCAAGTCAGCATCAACATTATCTGGATTATCTTGCTGAAATTTCCTTTTCCAACGAACTCGAAAATTTTCGAGCTCTTTTGTTCTTGACACATAAGGTTTAACCCCCAATACCCCTTGCATTGTATCAGTGACAGAATGATTAGGTGAACTCAACAAATCAGCTGTCAGACCATCAGTCACGATCCAAACATAGCCTTCACTCATCATTCCAATCTCTTTTGCTTTGGCAAAAAGCCGAGTGCCAAGAGAGCGATACATGTGCACAATGAAAACTCTAGTTTGCATTGTCATCAGCTTGTAAAGCTCCTCGACAATTTGATCATCAGTGGCTGATAGAGAAATGACACTCTGATAGGGGACACGAGCATCAACTGCTTGCAAAGCATCAGTCAAATACGGTATGATTCCCTCTCCATATTCATTGTCGATGTAGATGGGTACTGCTGCTCTCCATCCAAAGGCTTGAACTAATGCAGCTATGGCATTCACTTGAGTTGAGTCATTTTGTGTAGCCCGAAAAAAATATGGACTCCTGATTGAAGTAAGAGACGGACTTGATGCAGAAAATGATATTATGGGCACCTGAGCTTTTTCTCCAAGGTCAATAACAAAATTGGCTTGCATTGATGTTGTTGGCCCTATGATTGCTTGCACTTCCACATTTTTTATCAAATCCAGGGCTGTGTTTTGGAAGGGGATAAGAAAAAAAGTTACAATAGATTTCTTGTTAACATAATCAGTAAAAACTAGCGGCATTATGTCGTGCTTTATATCAGATAAGAATTTTGATGACAAGAATATAGTGGCTATGCAACAAAGAAAGAGCAATGGATCACACTCTGTTATTGGTGATATGCAAGATAATTCAAATATCAAGCAGGGTTTGATTGCAATCATTTCTCAGTCCCTAGAATATCTTCTCCTGCCTCTCCTCTTAAAGCAGCAAACACTTTTCCTGCTTCCATCCTTGAACTCAGTAAAAGCTACACTCATCCACACAAGTTATCCATGCTGCTGTAGTTATTGCTTATTTTCCTACACTATTACTCCAAATTTGAGCAGATATGAACCAAAGTAGTATTTTCCTTTTCTTTTCTTTTTTTCTTTTTTGTTTTCTATTTTTAACTTGAGGCCAAAAGGTTTATCAATCAAAACTGTGTTTTAATTTGAGGGAAAACTGGCTGACTGACTAGCAGATATTCATAATGCAAGAACAACTGATTCTATATACAACCACCTAACTTTCTTATACATTAACGAGTAACTACATTAATGTCATTCGAGGATGATTCAAATATGATGCAATGATTGCCATAGCAGTCCTAAACAATTGAAATCTGAAGTGCAGAACATTTATACATAAAGGAATAGTGTATGTAAGGCCATTAATTACGTCAGAGATGGCAGGCTATAGCAAGTGAAACAATTTAGTAAACAAGTTGCATCCTAAGTTATTAATCCAAACAAAAATAGTAAACAAGTGATTAGCTATGAAGTGCCCATCAATAGCTTATATGTAAAAGAGAAATGGCAGAGTATGCTTGCTGTACTAGCACGTTAAACAACTTATTCAATGAGAACGTGGCATCTTCATTAGGGAAAATAGTTTTCAAAATCATGTAAGGTTGAGTTTTACAACTAATATGGTTTTGAATTATATACACTAACCACAAATTTTCAAACAAAGATTTTGTATTATGTCTTTCCCTTAATTTGGTCGATGGTCTCTGTGCATCAGAGTGATGAAGTACCAAGGTGACCAAATCTAACTCCTATAGTGTGAAGTTGAAAGTCTCTAGTCTACAATATCACAACACAAACGATAGACTACAGCCTACATAGGTGACTTGTAAAAACAACTAGCCGCGGCTCATGAAGACTTATTGGTTTTCACCTGGATTCCTATCATCAAACCAAGAGAAGTTGCAGGTTCATAATCTCCACAATTAAATTGATGCACAAGAAGGTTAATTATCAGTCAGAAAACGATACTAAGTAATGATTGAAAATTAGAGCATGGTGCAGATAAAATAAGGATAGAGGGTCAGAGGGAACCTGCTGCAGCTGCACCAACAACATCTCTCTTGGAGTCCCTGATATGGAGGACCAGTCTGGTTTTGTAGTCTCCATGAGTGGCATAGAAGTCTGAGAGGGCCATGTTGATGCAACTCAACCCAATACTTCCATACAAAACATCATTCAAGTCAAGAACCACGCCAACATTCACAGGTATAGATGTCGTGTTTTGGGCCACCCCCATTCCTATGAAAAAAATCTTCAAAGAGAGAAAGAAAAAGAAAGATCGAACAGGATTTAAAGGGTTTTTTCTCATCTTGCTGTATGCCTATGAGGCAACTCTAGTTTTTCTTCTCTCTCTTTTTGATAAAAGGTGAGATGAAAAGGGAGAATAACAAACTTCAAGTGCAAAATATATAGCACCAGAAAACCAGCAAACTAGTCCGAAAGAAAATGACGAGAGCTGATGAACACGGTGAAAAACAACAACCATGAGGAAGCTAAGATACAATGTGCATTAAGCTTCAAAGGAAAGGTCTCTTATTTATGAGGGTATGGGGTCGAATGATGTGTATACCTAAAGCTTAGATGAAGAGTTTAGACTAATGCATGAAAATCTCTCTTATTTTAAACAAAGGAAAGATTCCCTAACTGTCAAAGGAAATTTCATGCTTCGATTGAATATAGCAAATCACATTAATAAATCAGATGTCCTATATTAGCATGGTGCAACTGAGAATAAATGGCTAAACTATTGAAACTATCATTAGATTCTAAAAATAGATGGTGAATAGATTTTCTAAGGACAGTTGCTTCTGCACAGCAGCAGTAATCTAGTCCATGTGTCAGAATCACACGCGATGGACCCCGATACCGTCCGTGCACACGATTTGCATGGACTGTCCAGATTGCAAGTGTACAATAGTCGTTATTGTCCATAACATTTTCCATATAGCAAAACATAGAATACTAGCATATTTTGGCCTTTAGGTCAACAATCCAGAAGTGAATCTCATTCACACTGAATATAGAACAGGCTAAGAGAATATAAAAGATAAATCTCTCTGTCACATTAGTTAACAAGTAAAATACATGCATGTAGCTAGCACAGCTCTAATAATGAATAGTTGTCCCTGAGTCATCATCGTTTACCTGGGCTGAATCAAAACACGAGGTTAATGACCATAGAATACTCAAGCTTGTGATTACATTAGCATCACATTTGCTATTGCAGCCAGAAAAGGAGAGATTGGGACCAAAATATAATCTTACACTTGAATCTTAATCCAATCTAATTAAAAATCATTGCTTTGTCATCAAATGAAAACTTGGAACCCGTTCATGGCTTAGAGTCTACCTTTGAATCTTTTTCTGGAAACAGCCATCAAGCATTGCATGCCCTGTGTTCTAATATTCAAGACAAGGTTTGCATCAGTTAGTCATCTATTTTACTTTCTTAATGAGATTAGACTACGCAAATGCAGCAAATCTATTTAACCATGCTCTTTAGAGGAAGCATCCTTTGTTATATCACAAAATTTGTTTTCAAGGAACATCGTTATCTCAAGTTCAAATAGTTCCCATATTTCAGCAGCCACTTGTTCTCTAGGGTTGGTTCTTTCATTTGTAGTCAGAGGTAAGGAATATTATCTTCCATTTCTTGTGAACCGTAGCTGATGGTTGCAAGCAAGATGAGTCTAGAAATGTATAAAAATATCAACTTGGATTTTAAATCCTTTTGCGTACGTGCACCCGATGCATGGCAAGTTGACTTCTGATCCAGCCAGTCACATAGGAGAGTTTGTGATTCAAAGTCTAAACTTGAATTCAATTTTTCTTGATGACCTTTAACATTAGACTTGTAATTTAATTTAGCTAGTTGGTTACAGAGAATTAAAATTCATTGATTTACCTCCCAAGGCTTTGACCAGAGTGTCCAGTTATAAAAGAATTATAGTCCCTACTGTTGACTGTTTCAAGGGAAACTTCAGGAGAAGGAAAAGGCAATTTTCATGTCATTACTTTATTCCTTACAAAAACAAAATACTATATTTACCAAATTTTCTTTCGAAATTCTGAAAACTAATCTCCACCCTTACAGGAAACGAACTGAGAATCGCCATCCATGGTAGAAATAGCATCATACTCAATTTGTGGAGTTTGTGGTTGGCTATGAAATGGGAAAAGTCTTAGATAACATGGTAGCAACTAGAAGGCTAAAAACTTACAGGGAGTAAATAAAACTCCTAAATAAGTAATTGAGGGGAATTACGCATGCTTCTCTAAAATATTGTGGAGTTACAGGCATCATCCGAAAGTTTTTATGTTTGACTGGAACCCCCTCATGTTTCCAACCCTTTTAACTACAAAATTTGACAAAAACCTCAGGTGGGTTGGAAACATGAGGGGGTTCTGTCAAACATAAAAACTTTCGGATAGCGCTTGTAATTCCAACATACTTAGGGAAAGTCTGCAAATTACCCTTTTACAAAGATCGGACCTGAATAGCATCGACCAGCAAGGAAGAAACCACGAAAATCCCATATAGGTACAGAGATGATCATCTAGCACCAGCAGTGATGCTATCATGAAGATACAGACATGTATATGGACTTGACATACAAGACAAAGTTCACTAACTTATTCTAAAAATCCAGCCCAAATCACTCTTCTCTTGAAGGAGGATCCACCCCAGTTGATGGGCTATCAGCAAAATACTCCTGGTGCTTCACGTTTACACCATTCTGCTCATTCAATTATAACAAAGAATCACCATCATTAGATAAGCAAAACAGAAAATGTAATGGGAAGTGGGAACTGATTTTAGGTATAGCCTTAGTAGTTAGCATCACAATTTTCTCAAGCAAATGAAGCCAATTCTATGACTATCCCTTGCACAGTTATCACATGCACAATTCACATACAATATCATAAAAAATATTTCTCAGCTTTTGTGCACTATCATGCACAAGTTCGGCGAAATAAAATATACAGCAGAACAAGGGAAACTTATCTACCACTAAAACAATCACGTTAATGAACCAGGTTGAAGAAAATCTAACCAGTAAATAGCCTTTATCACTCTAATTCAAGTCCTAGAGGAAAATAAGGATCAAGCAGCACAATAAACCGACTGCATATTTCTATTAGACACAATTCTCATTTCTTTTCTTTTTTTTTTGCCTCCTTGAAAGAGTATTGTTGTTTGTTACAAGTGTCATAACAGTATAGCCTGCATAAGAGGCCGTACATTAACGAGCAATGAGAGAAGATACTTGTTCTTTGTTGGCTGGTCAAAGATTCTCATTATATTGATATCATACTAAGTGGGCCATTTTAATAAAGTTTTTGAGAGCTTCCAACTCTCATGAATCTCCAAGCAATCAATGACAATGTTCATCAATTTTCAGGTTGAATTTAACTGAAAATTTTTCATTGCTGGCAGAAAACAAGTATCCTGAGATATTAGGAAATACACCAAAATTACAGCAAGGGCTAACAGAGAAATTAGGTCCACCTAAACAAAGAACGAAATGGAACTCAAAATTACAGTAAGGGCTAACACAGAAATTAGCCCACCTACACAAAGAATGAAATGGAACGTTTATCATGCTTACCTCACGCAGTGCCTTCGACAGATCCTCCATTGTCAAGATCAGGCGCTTCTCCTGTTATCACAAAAAGTTAAGGCCAGTTACAAAAACAATCTACATAAATGAACATAAGATTGCAATGGGACTACTTTAGCACCTTTTGCTGCTTGTCCCTTTTGTCTTTAACTACTGACGCCTGTCGTGCCTTGCATTGCCTACAGCATCAATGCATAACATAAATAATACTATCACTAGACATTCTTGCTTCAAATCTGTGAAACAATCCCTTTTGTGAACACAAAGAAATTTTACTATTTGTTTAACCTACAGTCCAGAAACTTAATCAGCACAAGCAAAAAAAAAGACAACACATTTACTTTCCATTCTTTTTATACAACAAAGCACATGTACAACAGCTTCTAGAAACAATTTAACATAGAAATCAAATATAGCACGTTGGATCAAATCAAGAATCACAGAATACAGCAAATAACTTGCATGACATTTCCCCCAAACAAATACAACAATAACGAGTAGTTCTACACAGAATCATTAAAATTCTGAAATCAATATACAGTTGCCCCCATCTTTAACTCCAACCCTAAATCCCTGATCGTCCTCTTTGAAACCCTAAATTTCACACTTTCGCATATATTAACTAAAAGCAAAGCCTTCAACACCCCCGCCCATGTTGCTAAAATTCATTAAAATCAAAAACAAAAACGCTGAAAAGATACATACTGAAGAGCGTCAGTTGCAACCTCTGCAACAAACTTCTGCGTCGCAACAGCTACTAATCTAACCCTGCAAAAAAAAAAATCAAAAAAAAAAAATAAACCTCAAACACTAAAATAAACCACATTAATCAAAACATAACCCATAATTTTAGATTCAAAAACAAACCCATTTTAGCAACAGCAATAAGCAATCAATTTGCGTGGTTTTTTTAACAAAAAGTAAAGGGTACCTACAATCTGACATCAGGACATTGAAACCCACTTTTAGCCAAATAATGCTCCACTAATTCATCGGGAATCTGCAGCAAAAACATCACAATTTTACTAATTACAAATGATTAACAAAAAAAGGTAATTTAAGCTCCAAAAAGATGGATTTTTTTAGAGAGAACAGAAGAGGTTTACAGTGGGAGTGTAATCCATTAAAGAAGCGAGAAATTCAGTGAGAGCAGCATCATCATCGTGTCTTGCTTCACTTGATTGCTGCTGCTGGCTGTTACTGCTGCTTGTGTTGTTGTGGTTCATTGTTCTCTCTGTTTCCCGAATTTTTTTGCCTTTTTTTTCTTTTTCTCTTTGATCTTTTATACGACTTTCTAGACGTCAAGCTCTCTGGTTTACCGTTAAATTTCCCAAATTAATCTTTCCTTCTTTCTTTCTTTCTTTTTTTTTTTTGTCGTTCTTACCAATATTGACTTTTTAGTTTTTACAGCATATTATTTACTTTTACTGTGGTAAGTGGGTCCACTGCACGTATTGTTTTGGAGTTCAATTTCAGAGGACGAGTTTGGCATAACGGTAAGTAAATTATAAAGTAGTCCCTCTAGTTTTGAAAAATGAATTAATTACTCCCTTCTTGTTTCAAAAACTGATCATTTAGTTTTTTTTTTTCATCCTTCTTATATTTTTTTCTAATTTGTTTTGTTTCTTTAAAAAAAAAATTAAATACATAGATATTATAAAAAAAATTAATGAGAAAAAAATATATTTTTTAAACAAAATAATATTAAATTAAGCACGAACAACTAAAAAAAGACAAAATAATTACTTTTGAAACCTTCTTTAATAAAAGAATTCTTCAAAAAGATATTTTTTTCCCTCTTTGGGTACCAAATGGCAAATTGGCAGAATAAATTATAAATTAGCTTTTTTAATTATATGAAATCTTGTTAGAAAAAGAGTAGAACTAAAATATTTTCCCAATGCTATCATCTTGAAAAAAAACAAATTACTTTATCTAAGATGAGCCTTTTTGAGGAATAAATTTTTTCATAAAGCTAAGTAGCATCCAAGGACGCTTTGTTAAAAGCATTTAAGATGATAATTATTATTAACGTAGAATTGTTAATTAATTAGATCTTGACTATCCAAATCTAATCGGACCCTTATTTAATTAAATGAATTTAGTATATAATTTTTATAATTCGAATTCATTAAGTTTTTTACATTATTAAATTGATCAAATATGAATCCATTTTCCATTTTACTTTTACTTTAATTAATTTCAATAATAATCCGATTCAAAATTAATGTTAATATTATTTTCAATAAACGTGATATTTAAAAACATAAAAATAACTAAATATGAAAAATGAGAAAAACAAATATGGGACAAGATTTTTAGGGTTTATTTTCTCTAAATGCTCTACACTTACGGTTTTTTCTTTACATTATAGTTAGTCTTTAGAATAGTCACATGATAATTTTTTCATCATTTTTCAAATCTTAAATTAATTTTGCCAAAAATCCTTTATACATATATAACAATTAACAATTTAATGAGTTGTCCTGTTAACTCGTAGAATTTTACATAATTTCTCTCAATTCAATTCGATGTCACTTGTAGAATTTCCCACTCCTGGTGTCAACAAAATTTGCTTAAGAGCTTCATCCTACATCAAAGAACCTGCGGAATTTCAAGGAACACAGTCCAAGTACTCTGCGAAAAGATCATCAAAAAAGTGATAATGCGATTAAATCATCCAAGAACTGATCCATCTAGCACTAAGAACTGATAAAATTATTCTGTGATTTCAATTTTTTATTTCATCAGATATATAGCAATGGCCCCTTTTCGTTTCGTCCAGACACTACAAGGACAAGTCCCACAGCTAGCATTTTGAGAACTCACAGAGAAGAAAACAAATCAAATCTCGATATTGATGGATGGACTCTATATTTTGGTGAATAGACAAAAAAAGAAAGAGACATCAACAAATCTATGCTGCCCTTTGCTGGCTATAACGCATTATTCCGTAAACATCCACAACGCCCGGAGGGAAAACTGGATCGGTTGCTGCCCTTACCGCAACTTTTGCCACAGCAGTAACTTTGACAGGGGAGTAAACAAGGGCCCGACAAGGGGAATCTGTTTGAGTGGTTTTGCATGTTGAAGAACCTGAAGTAGGATTGCAATTAATAAATTACAAAGAACCTCCAGATAACAGCATTAAACAACAGCATTAAACAAATCATCCACATTCCATTTTCAAGAATTTCCCATGTAAACGATAGGATGAGAACAGAACACTCCTCAAAACTTAATTTCTGGCAACCATAATTTTACCATGCTCCTAAAAGATAAGTTGCAATCTCCTTTTATCCCCTTAAGAGTTCTAAAACTAGTCTGCAGGATGCTCATCACTATATTGGGATTTGACAAGTCATCACAGGGGGAGATTGCAGAGGCCATGCCTTTGTTTGGCTAATCTAAATCTGCCAAAAGATGCACAGCTTGGACGTACATCATTCAAGTGTAGTTTGGGATGACGTAGTGATCTAGATGCATATACAAGAAGGAAGCGCAAGAGCTTACCATCTCCAATGGAGAACCAATTACACCTAGAGGTAACTTCACACTTCCAACATTGCGAGTTCCATAAATAAACCCAGGCCTGAGAATCACTCCTAAACAAGGAAACATAAAACATTTCATCAGATTAAGGTTACTATAATCAATATATAAGATAATAATATCCTGTCAGCTTACAAGGAAGACATATATCCATAGTAGTAACCAATACACACACTAGTATCTAAACTGTAAGATTTTGACAATAAAATGCAATGAAAACAGTTTTCAGATATACAGGATGAAATCAGTAAATCATAACAGCATATTACATGAAGGAATTTTTACCACTTTCCAAATTCAAAAGTTTTAGGATGCTTTCTCAGATTTCAGTTGTTAAGAAGAGAGAAAATAATGAAGAAACTATGAGGTACACATTACAAAAAATGAAAACAAAAATTTACCTCCATATGCAAACTTGGTCAATAACTCCGTTTCAGCAGCCCTCTACTTCAAACAAACCACAAGTAAAAATATGAGGTGAGTGATATGAAAAGGGAAAGATATATATCATGACCGCACTTGAAAGTGTTGATTCTTCTTGTGATATAACTATTTAGTATCAAACTATGTATTATACAAATCAAGCTGAATCTAAATATAATACAAACTAGTTTTTATAAAGCTTTAGAAAACAGTTCTCATTTCCAGAAAGCTGAAGATGAAGATGTGTCATGCCAAATATCAGCATTGATGTGACATGACGCTAAATACAACTGAAATAAGCTGTAATGGAAATAGTACCTTTCCCTCATAATATCCTTGCAGCAAGTAATTGGCCAAGCCAAAGTCAGCAGCAGAGATGTAAACATATCTTTTTACACCTATAGCAAATGAGCAGCCAACTATCAAATCCAATCCATTAAAATAAATAACAACTGGGTGGTAGCCCAGCTGGTGGGGTACATGTAAATCCCCAGAGTATTCATAAGAAGAAAGAGAACCAGAACAACCTACAACCTACTCTCTAACAGCCAACTTATTGTAGGGCCAGAGACATGTAAAAGGATATAAAAATTCACAAAACTTAAAAAGCTCACTAGTGGTATCAGTGTAACACGGCATGCTGTAAGATTGCAGACAGACTATGGAATGAAGAATAGAAGTCAAAGGAAAGTAGCAGTAAATACCAAAGACCATGCTAAAACAAAATGCCTTCTAGAATTTGCTTCCTTTTAGGATGAATGAAGAAATAAGTCACAAGGAGAAAAGGATTAAGAAAGTAACACAGTGCCTAAAAGTCTCTCCTTTCCTTATTCACAAATATCTACACAACCACAGCTTTGCATGACAGCTATGACCATTCAAATACCTAATTCACTCGTAACTCCAAAATATGTAACACCATTTTCACAAGAGAAGATTCATCATAAAGGCTCCAACTCGGAGAAAATTATAACAATGGGTGGAGCAACTACAAGTAAACTAGGACTCCCTCTTACAACCATAAACCAGACTTATGCCTCTAAGGGCTTCTATTTGGAACAGCTTTCCCACACTTACGCACCACTCATCAGTTACCAATCACCACAGGACACAAAAAACTAACTAAATAAACAGCAAAAAAAATTATCTTTCTCTAAATATACCTGTTTCTGAAGCAGCTCTAATTGCATTTATATTTGCAGTTCCATTAATCTTATACATATAAGATTGCGAGCCAAAACCACCCACACAAGAAATCTAGAAAGCAAACACAAATTAGAAGAAAGACCAATCACTCATTAAAAAAAAAAAAAACGTTGTGTTGGTGGATAGGTGAGGAGATCACATACAACAGAGGTAACCCCATTTAGAGCTTCCGTCCATGAATCAGATGAAAGTAGGTTTCCTAGCAAAAGAAGACCATCAGAAACAAAAGTTTAGAGACATCATGATCTGAAATGCATAGAGACAAAAGAAAGCACCACATAACAATGTAAACCTTGATGCCAAGTCACGTTGTTAACCCATGAATCATTTATTGATGGCCTGCCAGACCTGAATGGAAAAGCCAATAATTTAAAAGAAACAGGAAAGAATCTATACATAATGAGAGGCCAAAAAAAGCACAAACACAAGAAATTACTCCACAAACCAAAAGTGCAAAATGATCCTGAATTTGAAAGACTAGACACTCCTAAAAAGTGAGAAAAATCCTTCTAACAGTCACCAATAGCATTATAGTAAACAGAAAAAAGAAGAAGAAGAAGAAAAGCTGGTAAGTGTAGAAAGAAAAAAAAGAACGGGGTCCACATAGCAAAAGCTACTCAGAACAACAAGCATCGCTGATATAACATGCAATGTGATCACATTTTTTAAAATCTTGAAGAGGGGGGTAGGGAAGCACATGACAGGGTAAGACACTGTCTTCCCTATATGATCGCTATATGTTTGGATTGAACAACATCATTCAAAATTTCTTTACCATCAAAAAGCACAGGAACAATTAGACATGAAATGAGAATCACCAAGAAATCAGCTATAAAAGACAATTTTAAACTTTGGAGGATCACAATACCTGCTGAGGCTAGCAACATGTAAGCCACGGTCTACAGCTTCTTTGCAGATATGAGAGCCAACAAATCCATTTCCACCTAATACAAGCAACTGCATTGACTCATATATCAGTCAAAATGTAAAATGTACCCCAAAAACTACAAGATATCTAAAGCACCAATTACAGCCTACTATCCAGCATACCTTCTCAGTTGGCGGTGGAGGTACATTCACTGTCTCAGCCTCCTCAACTTTAAAAGGTTCATCGACCTTATCAGAATCAGATTTAAAGGGTTCGTGAACCTTATTAGAATCAGTTGATAGATATCTCCCATTCCTTGATGCAACCATTGTACTATTTCCAAAAAAAATAAATAAATAAACAAGCTAATAGGAAAATTCAACATCCTTCACATTTGATAACACCACAAAATCATACATTAAGTTGCCAAATCTATTCACAAAATATCTGAATGCAAATAAAACAAGAAACACCCCAATATTTCTCATCACATAAGCAATGCCAATTCCCAAAACATCTTCTCTTTTCCCTTTTTTATTGTCCAGTTTTGGCATTTTCCAGTAAAAAGAGAAGCTGCTAAACACCCAAAATCATACAATTTTCACTTCAAAACGCCTCGTGTCTCTAAAGAAACCACTAACTCTAAAAACTCCCGTAAAGAAACAAGCAAAGAATACAATGTGATCTTACAAGAAATCAATGCCACACGATATTAAAGAAAGAACCCAATTTTTCCCCAAAAAAATAAAAATAAAAAAAAATATTCCACATACTTATCAACATAAATAACTCTATATAGAATGCTTCTACAATTCTGGAAATAACAAGCAAAAGAAATTAAAAAAAAAAAAAAAAAACAACAACAACAAAGGAAAACGAACGTACTATAATTGGGAGAGTGATGTTCTTGAATGGATCAAACGTGATCTAAGAGAATTCATTTTGGTGATTTGATCATAAAAGAGTTTTGGGGGTTTGAAGGGTCGGCTTCAGTTTCTCTACTTCATTTTTTACTACTAGAAAAGTCTGGTTGAAGGAGAAAGAGAACACATGGCGCGTAAAAGAGGCGACACGTTTTTCTGCATATGTGGCTTGCTGTCAGCCTGGAGAAACTTTGAAGAGGAAGTTTATGGTGTTGCTAGGGTATACTTCAACGACTGTGTGCTTACATTTTTTATTTTATCTTAATGCTTCATCAGTTTTTTTTTTTTTTTTAGGGGAGAAGCGCAACTCTAAACAGAGTAATTGATGTTACACATTCTTAAAGTTGCAATTTCACATATATCTTATAAGAAAATGCTAATATAACTCAAAAGAACAATTTACAAATAAGAAATACCAAATGAAAGAAAATATGCATGGAAAGCAAGTCAATCCGTTGCATGATTGCCCTTCTTAAAGGTATAAGAGACCCCAATTATCCAAGCTCGTTCGAGCATATTATGAATATTGTGATTTAGCTGATAATATATTTCTCAGCTATCATCATTGATATGCAACCATTAAACTATTACCATTGAGTCAGTTTCTAGCTAAATTTATCTGAAACTCAGATTTCACGTTAAGTTTAAACCAACAATAATGTTTCATAACTCTGCAATCACAAGAGCGCAGACTCCTATACGATAAGAGAAACTATACAATCAGATACTTAGCATCATCCTGAATGAGCCTCGTACTGTAGAAATGCCAAGCGAACCGCGAAATGCACAATCAATATTAAATTTAATCCATCCTGATTGAGGTTAGAGTCAGCCAATGAGAGTTTCATGATTGTTTACTTTCGGTCTTGCCACACGGGAAACCATTCCATGCTAGAAGCATTTTGACATGTGTAAGAGAAAATCAGATTACTGTAATGCTTCCTTAGTTTTTGATGACCTGGTTAGTAAATTATAAGTTAGTCCCTTTAGGTTTTAAAAATGAATTAATTAATTTTTTGTTTTAAAAATTAAATTTTTATTCTCTTCACAGTATGTGTCGATATGTTTAATTTAATATTATTTTATTTAAAAAATATCATCTTTTTTCATTAATTATTCTCAGCTTTTTTACTTGCTTTTTTATTTATCTATCTATTAAAATAAAAAATAAAAATCAATTGAAAAATAACAAAAGAAATTAAGTTACGAGAAAATATTAAAAAAATAAATTAAATAATTAGTCTTAAAAAATAAAAAGGACTGATTGATTCTTTTTTCGAAACTAGAGAGATTAATTTATAATTTACTCATGACTTAATTGATTGCTAGGTTGATCTCATATTTCGTTTCTATACTCTTGAGATTTTGTTGACGTGACTCCTTATTTTTTATTTATTTATTGGATCTTTTTTATTTTAAATATTTTTTTATGCGGTCCTTTTTATAAAATTTTAGTGATGATAAGTAACTAGTGGAATGACATGTCATATTAAAATAAGTATGTAACAAAATTTTGTCATTATACATGTTAGTTTTATTTGACATATCAGTAATTGGACAAAATCCTATCGAAAAAACACATTAACAAATTTTAAAAATTAAAAGAACCTGATAAATAAATAAATAATAAAAGTAAAGCAGCTCCGTAAAGAAAATCTAAAACCTAAAGAGAGTAATCATGCCGTTAATACCATAAGAATTTAATTATTTATTTAAATGGGACCTTTCTATTTTATTTTATTTTATTTTTCAAATAAGAAAAATAGGAAAAAAAAATTTATGCCGAGAGAATGAGCCAATACCCATACATGCTCTAAAACATTAGGAGATTTCTTTTCGATCAAATTAATATTGGGAAAATATCAAATATACATCCAAACTATTAATATAGTATTAATTTTACATTTTTCTATCACTTTTATTTCTAAAATATTTTACTTTCTCAATTATGAAATTTTATTAAAATCACTTAACAAAAAAAAAAGAAGCAAATTTCCTATAAAATGATATCATTTTTTAGAGAGTAAAAAGTACGATTAAAATGGAAATATAGAAGTATAAAACTTAGACCAGTTATGGGCCGGGCCTTCAAAGTGAAGAGAACCAATGATTCCAAAATGGTTAGATTTATCATCAGTCCATTATTCTTGGCAAAAGAAGCCCAGTATTCTATGGGCCTTTTTCTTTCATCCCCTGTTGAAAGGATGGTGTATCAGGAAACAACCGGAAACTTTTTTATTTTTTTATTTTTTCATCAAAGGCTCTGAGTTTTGAATTACACAATAATAAATAGTCATTTTTTATCACAAAAATCAAATAAAATAGAATATTTAATACTTTAATCTATTTTACTAAAAAAAAAACTACTAAATATACAACTGTTGGGATTATATTTATTTTATACGAAACAACCAAAAATTTTAATAAAACTTTCAAACTTTAATAAAATCAAAGATTTTTTTTTCAAAATCAAATCATGTGGCTAATTTTAAAAGTTGTGATTATAAGTACTGTTGGTTTTGCTTCTTCTTCTTTTCAATAAAAAAAAATTCAAAACAATTAAGTTTTAAATTTTTTTTAAAAAAAAAAACAAAAAAAAACAAAAATTGCAGATGATGCCAAACTAACCCAAAATATGTACTTGGAAAAGGAAACATGGTTCCATGCTTCGGATAATTGAAGTTGTTCATGTAACATGCTCTTCAAGGGGGTTCAAAGGAGTAAATTATAACTTAATCCTTATACTTTATCAAAAATAATTAATCAGTCCTTACAATATCTAAATAATTAAATAGTCATTTGATCAGCATCGATCATTCTCAATTTCTTAATTTTTTTAGTCCAAAAATTTCTTCTTTCCTAATTAATCAAAATTCTCCATTCTACCTATTTTTTCTTATTCTATTTTTCAATATAAAAAAATAAATAAATAAGAAAGAACATGGAATTGAAAAAAGGACTAAATACATATATAAATTCAAAACTTTAGAGATTAAACGTATAATTCCTAAAACTACAAAGATTGATTAATTAGTGTCTACTATGTCCGGTAATGAGCTGGTTAATTCTGCTTTCTACATAGTTAGGATGTGACCTTGTTTTCTTTCTCATTTTTTTTCTCTTGTGATAACCATAGCATGAGATGTGACTTTTCTTATAAGATGCAGACCAATAAATCGTGAGCAATGAGAGAAGTTAAGCTATAAAATGGTCTTTATAGCTTAATTTAAGTAAAATGTGAAAACATAAGATTTTTTTTTTTTTTAATTCACATACCTAAAACTTCGATAGAGTTAGTCTGTTAGAATTTAAATTCGTAATCTTTTAAAAGAGATCACTAATATTTTGAACTACAAGGTTTTTGATAAACATAGGATCCACTAGCTAGCTAGGAAACTACCTATATAGAGCATGAGGAAGTGGGGTGAAGCTTTGTTCTGATAGCAATAGCACAGGGGGTGTATGATGCAGGATAGCCACTCAATATATATCCGTTTATAGATAGGATCCCTCTCTGAGGAGTTGCGCAATGTGTGTATAAATAGGAGAATAACTCACGTTCATGTCAAAGATTGATGCAATTGTTCCTTGGCAATTTGGAATGGCAACTTTCTCATATTCTATAGATCACAATCTTTATATGATTCAAGGTTCTTGTCAATTCCAAAATCAATCTCACCAACTTCACTTCAATTAGTACCATTTCTCCAAGTAAATCCTATGTAGGAATAGAAAATTTGGACAATTGTATACGAGTAGGAAGTAGTAGTATGCAAGAATCAAAGAATTCTATCCGGTCGAACCCTAAAATTATTATTCGAAATTCTGAATTTCAAGATGTTAAATAAAATTCATTTTAAAGTGAGAATAAAAATCTTAAAATTTGGGGTGAGGGTATAAATTCAAGTCGAACCCCAACATTATTATCCAAAATTCGAATTTTTTTTTAAAAAAAAACTTATATTTTTTTTTATATAAATACATCAATTCAGGTATAGATTGTTTGTTTGAAATTTAACAGAGAATATAAAATATCTTCTACATTTCAAAATGTTAAATAATTAAAGTTCATTTCAAAATGAGAATAAAAATCCAAAATTTTACATGAGGGTGTACTAGATTCGAACCCCAACATTATTTTCCAAATTTTGAATTTTAAAGAAAACTTTTTTTTTTTTATGAATATATGTATTTAGATATAGATTCTTTGTTTATGATTTAACAGAAAAATGAACGATATAAAGATATCTTCTTAATTTCAAACTGCTCAATAAAGTTCATCTCAAAATGAGAATAAAATCCAAAAATTCATATTAGGGTATAAACTAGAAGGAAAGACAAGCATTCATCAACAATAATGTCATCGTAATGTCGTCATTACTCACTCCAAAGGAATATTACCTAAAAAGAAAGGACTTATTGCCCAACTCAAAGATTTGGCCTACGTGTGTATATGCGTATCCACCTGTGAAGGCACATCAATATATCTGCAAGTATACATGTGTGTGTGGGGCACTATGTTGGCAATACCCTTATCTATGGAGAACATAGAAGAATTTTTCTTTTAAAAATAAAAATAAAAATGGGAGCTCTAAATACGTCATAGATCCACCCCAAGTGGGGGAATAAGTGCTTTTTCTCCATTTTCTGTGTTGTGACAGAAGATTCCAACAAAAAATATGTAATAGAGCCTCTTTTTGTTGAGTATTATTAGATAATTTAGCCCAATTTTCAAGTGCCTCATCCACTGTTAATAGCTTACTTCAATGTTAATCATATCATAATTTAATGGGAAATGATATTATTCTCTTCTTTTTAGGTTTTAGTGACTTCATTGCTCATTATAATTGTTGCAGTGTAAACAAATAGAGGAACTGTAAACTTGCATAATCATTGAAGGCCCGATAAAAAAATTCAGTACGTCCAATATGTTCTTAGTGAAAAATTATTAGGGTATAAATAAATAGGGGAAATTAAATATCTTAATCCATTAGTTTTAGTCTCATCCAGAGTGAGTAAGATTCAATTATAATTATTTAAGAGTAGTGTTGGATAACAGGAAATTCACGTTGCAAATCATTCATCCATACATATATTGTAATTTCATTTCACTTTTTGGTTATTTACTTTATCTGTGTATTTATCGGTTATTCATTAACAACCGAAGAACATGCACGCAGTCTAGCGAGATAAAAAAATTATTTTAATTTGATTAAAATCAATATTTAATTTTTATTTTTTTATAAATAACTAGTCATAATTATTTCTTAACAGCCTCAAAGTTATGTTAATTTGACCTAAATGATATATTTTTTAGTTGTACCACACTTGTGCTGATCTAATCTAAAAGACAGCATTGTGGTTGATTAAAAATGTGTTTAATGCTGGTTTAGTTTAAGAATTTAGTTTTAATTAGTATGAAAAATACTCTAATACTTCATTATCTGCAAATATAAAAGAATAGAAATATTCATTAGTTGTTTTAGTGGATCATTGGTAATATATTTATAGAACTCTTTAAACCACCACAACTAGTCGATATAGCTTAGGATTAAACATGTCATATTACACTTATCATCATGACATGCCGTTGACAATGATTCACCTTTTGTTTTTGGTGCAAGGAGAAGGAAAGTCCATGTCTAATGATACACGAAAATTAAAAATTCATATACTATTCATTATCTAAAGATACAACTTGAATATTATTTTTCTAAAAAAATTACTAGCGTATTGCCAACTTCATCATCAACCTACAATTCGTTGAAAATATTTTATATAAAAAATAAAAATAATATATAATATATCAAACATATAATAACAAATAAATAAAATTAAAACTAAAATTAATAACAAAATAAATTAAAAATCATAAAATCCTAACCCAATCTAGTGCCGGCTCAAGGCATAGGTCATTAAGGCATGTGCCTAAGGCCCCCATAGAAAGGGGGTCTAGTTAAAATTTTAAATTTATATCCGTAAAAAATGAGATAAATTAAAAAATGCAGCCTCCATCTAAGTATGAGACATCATTCTTCTCTCTATTAACGGATCATAGGTACTAGAGTTCCCGCATTGAAAGGCTTCTATTGTTCGGAGATATTATTATTTCAACGTTAAAAATTATACCTTTTCTAGATGTCTTTCCAGTTACCTTCTACTTATAAAAGCTTTCGATTTTTATTTTAGTGAGACACTTTTACTTACGGAAAAGTTTCGGAAAAATATTTATGAGTGAAACAATTTTTAGATCTCCAAATTTTGTTATTATATTCCTTTTTTTCTCCAAACAATCGAGAGATCTCTTATAAAACTTTTACTAATTAGCTTGGCGAGAAGAATTTGAAGGTAATTTTTTAATCTATGCAAATAATATTATGTATATAAATCATATAATATTTTATTTTTTTCTCAAATTTCTTTTTATTTTCTCGAGTGATTCTCTCTAGGTTTACTTGATTAGGTGTGACAAGCAAATATATTCGAGTGCCAAAGTTTCTTACTCTTTTATAATTATATTTTAATTTTTTTAGTTGAATAAAATGTCTACTAGAAAGAAATAATTTGATAAGATTGAAAATGAAGACATTAAATTATCTATTGAAGTATCTTTTAGAATTAATTATTTTACATATTTAGTTGATCATGTGATTTCCTCTCTTCAAAATAGGTTTGATCAATTTAAAATATATAAAGATGATTTTGGTTTTCTTTATAGTGAAGAAAAATTAAAATAACTTGATGATGATATTTTGGAAAAAAATTATTTAAATCTTGAAAACTTTCTAAAGCATGATATACTTTCGATATTGATGGTTTAGATTTATTTTCAGAATTAAAAGTTTTAAAAGAAGTTATAACTATGGAAATGAAAACACTACTTGCCATACTAAATTTTATAAAAAAGGTAAATTCTTTTCTAAATGCATGGATAACATATATAATGCTATTAACTATTCCTGCTACTGTAGCTTCTACTGTAAAGTTTTTTTCAAAATTAAAATTAATAAAATCTTATTTACGTTTAACTATGTTACAAGAAAGATTAAGTAATTTGACTATATTATCAATTGAAAAAGATTTGCTTTGTAAACTTAAATACAAAAATTTAATTAGAGATTTTACATCTCAAAAAACAAGAAAAATAATATTTAATATTTATTTGTTTTATAAAAGAGTCTCTCGGATATTATTTTGCCTAGGGCCACATATATTATAAAACCGGCCCCGACCCAATCAGATTATCTTTGGGTCTCAATCTTTATACTAATTTTACGGATTGATTATTTCTTTTAAACATAATCAATCAACAAGTATATATATGTCATTAATGACGAGGAACCTTTATTAAGACATAGATTATGACTGAGAAAAGGATAAATGCATGTGGAATCCGATCATATCTAAAGATTGTACTTCAGGGATAAAAAAAAAAGATGATATGTACACTACTATTTACTTGATGAATAAAAGTTTGGACCATATTAATTTCAACTTCAAGTTTCTTCAAGTGGACAAGAAAGAATATTACCAATACATATTTGACATAAAAACTGAAAACTAAAGCAACAAATTAAGCATCAAAATAGACACAAAACATTATGCGAAATGCAATTGGTAGAGTGAGAGAGAGAGGGGAGGAACCAATATGCTTCTAATCTAGTGGTAGTGAGCTTCTTACATTTGCAAGAAGTGAAGAGTTCAAATTAACATTCTTTTTAAAGTATTTGAGTACAAAAAAGTCTCTTAAAAAGAAGAGATCAGAATAATCCCTTATTTTTTGTAGTGATGGTCAATTCAATTTGTCATAGTAATATGACCTTTCTTCTGCTCCACTAATTACTAAATATTAATGCTAATTCGGTAACGTTTAACAACCGAGTAAGTTGCATATCCTATGGGTAAAAGAACAAAAAGAGAGAGGGAGGATTTTGATCTTAAATTGGAGTAGTAAATTTAGTGGTTTTGTAACGACCAATTGGAATATGTAATTGTACAAATTACTATGATAAATATATCCCAAATTAATTAAGTTTAAAAAATGTTGAGGGATTAGATATATGCAATTTTTTTTCTCTCCGTTGCATATATAAAAAATAAAAGACTCATCAATGTTAAACATTTATAGAATATCAAGAACATGAAATCAAGATAAAGTGGATTGAAAAAAAAATTACATAAGTTGACAAATTAACGAGATAGCTGATAGGATATTCCCTAGCCGTCCACGCGATGTATGTAAAGCATGTATTATAGTATCGACTACAAATTAGCTAGATTTTGCAATCTAACTTTAAATTTGAACTTATCAAAGCATGATTTATTGAGATAGCGAAAGCTCTTAACAAGTTGATTTTAGTGATAAGAAAAAAATTATTCCTCTAATCTACAATTCATAAGGATTTGAGTTTCGACATTAGGGTTTTTTTTTTCATGATATAATATATTTATGTTTAAATAATCTAACAATTTGCATAAATATTCTATGTTTTGATTTCGAAATAGATATGGTGGAATTCTATAATATGTATAGGTGTGAAAAACATAACATATACATATATTAATTTTCTATTGATATCTTATCTGCATATTTGTACATTAAAAAAATTAGATAGCAAAAAGTGATTCCATGGAAAGTGAGAGATCAATAGGGTTCGTTTCGCAGAAGATTGATAGCATTATAACAATGGTTCTCTCTCTTTCTATCAGAAAAATTGTCATAAAATGTTCTGATTTATATAAACTTGGCAAATAAAACAATTTCCCCACGGGCTACCTAGGCCCTTAAAAACATTATCTATTTCCATAGATGTGGAAAAACTACTGAGCTTTTAAATACTATAAAATTTAGCAATTATTCAAGTGCCATAAAGCTACTTTAGTCCTTACAATTGTACTTTAAAAATGGTGGAAGGTCATGAAATATGGGGTACCCACAATCCAAAAATAAATAAATACTCAGCACAATGAGAGATGTGGGAGCTATACACTTGTACAAATTGGATAATATTTAATAGTAAGTGCTTGCCCCGTCACTCTCTGTACGATCCTAATCCTTAAATGATTTGTTACCTCAATATTAGAAAAAAAATTTCTCAAGACATACAGAGAGGCCAAGGAGCAAGAGCCAAATAAGAAGTTCCAAGAGCAATAGCTATGGACCCCGAAAGGAGGGTGGCAAGCAAAGCATAAAGTATTGGTGATTGTGGACAAAGCTTGATATCCCAGCAATTTCCCAAAGTTTTTGGGTCCCAGCCCACCTATCCATCCACCTTATTCGTTTCCTGCTTGCTTTGTTCTTTTTTTTTTTTTTTTTTTTATCCTCTTTGATGTATTTCATTTTAAATAGAAACTGTGCAACATTGTAATCAGAATTGTTATTTTGTGATTTGGGTTTTGTACGTATCGAGATTTCGTATAAATTGAATTTTTTTATGAAGATTCTAAGTTTTTTTATCTAATTTAAAAGCTCAATTCTTATGTTATTATTATTTCAAACCCTAATGCTACGTAAACACACATAGTAAGCAATAACTAATAACAGTTTGTCACTTGTTATATGTGTTCATCATGACATGTAGCAAATTGGTATTATCTAGAGTTTGTCATGTATGTGTACATAGTAAATTATCATTGATCTGAGGTCCGAAACGATAACAATATAAGAGTAGAACTCTTAAATTAAAAAAAAAATTATAGTTTCAATCAAAAAAATTCGAATTGTACATAATTTCCATATACATAAAACTTTTTTGTAATTTACCACAACCCATAAAGATTAATTCAATTGAATAATGTGGTTTGGGGACCTAAATGTACTTTTTTTTATTTTTTATGCAATCCTTCTGCTTATTTTCTCTATCTATTAAGTTTCATTATTAAAAACATGAGGGTATGTCCTAAAAGTCTGAAATTTCTTGTCTATTATTCACTGACATAATTATCTCTTAGTTTCGTTTAAAAAACAGTATAATAGTGATAAAAAAAAAAAAAACTATATATGTTCTAACTCTAATTTAATTTAAAAAATAATAAATTTAATCTCAATTAAAGTAAACACTGAATCAAAAATATTTTACTATCCGTAAATATTAATATATATAAAAAGTAAGAGAAGAGGAAAAAGAAACATAATTAGATGGCTTTGTCTAACTGAATTTCACGGGCCAATTGCCTGCCATCCATGGCTGGACCAACGTATCTGATTCATTTAATGGACATAACCAACTGAAATAATAAATATAGGTGGCACTGTTAGGGGTGATTTTCTTTTACTCTTGCTCTCATGTTATTATTTAGGATTTTAATTTAAGATGCCAAAAGAAAAAATATTATGAATTACCATTTTATTAGGATGTTGATCGATAAAACTTATTTTCAAAAAAAAAAAAAAAAATAGTCTCGATGCCCTATAACATGATTCACAGATAACTTGATTGTTCAGAAAATACATTTGGGGTGTGTTTTCATTTACAAAAGAGTATCCTACTTCGTTAGATCCAATTTCAACCAAGTTAATTAGAATCTGATTCCAATCAGAATAAACAAGAAACATGGGTTTCTGTGCTGAAAGTCTGAAACTAAGCTATCATGAGAGAATTTCAACCCTTCCCATTGTTAAGGCACCACCATAGCTGGAGATACTCCAAAGTCCAACCCACTTAAGGATCTTTTTACACAAAATTTATCAGCTTTATGCAGCCTTTTAAACCGTTCTACATGTTCACAAACAACAGTGAACTTTTCAGGACTTTCTACGTGTGTTAGACCCCAAAATTCAAAGCCTCAGCTGGGACAGGCCTACCGAGTGATCGGATACTCCATGTGACTTTCGGTGCCTTTTGTGGCTATCCGACCTTGTGACTTTCACAATTTTATTCAAGATTTATTTAGGTGAAATTTTTATTTATTTGAAGATATGAGTTATTATTAATTTTAAAATTATCACCTAGTATTAAAAGTAATTAGAAATCTAAAATAGACACCGATTTAGAGATTTTTATATAAAAAATTGATCATGCTTTTGAGAAGATATCAATCAATTAAAAAGATCATTTTCTAGAAAGGTACTATGTTTAGTAATTAGAATCTGATTCATATTAATTACACCTAATTAATAAATATGATATCTTTCTTAAGAAATGATGATTTTAGAGAATTCATATCTTACTAAAAGCATAACTAAATTTTTACTCAAAAATTTTTAAATTGATATTCATTTTAAGTTTTTACTTATCTTTAATATTAGGTGACGATTTTAAAATTAATAATAACTCGAATCTTCAATAAAATATAAATTTCACCCAAATAAATTTTGAATAAAATTTTAGGAGCCCGGGAAAGTCAGGTAGCAGCGATACCTGTCATCAATCAATATCCCTAATCAAATCATGGCCATCGATCTATCTCTTCTTAATTGGGGGACAATGAAAGACTATAAAGGACTTTTCTACATCCATGCTGCACATAACCTTAGCATCCCGATCTGGTGGTAGCGTTGCAATATTTCATTTGGAGCGTCTATTTATAAGTGGAGTCCTTTCCTGTTTCCCTCGTATTAATTACATAATTTTGAATTAAACCCAATTCTGCGTACGAATAAGATGAAAATCAATGTTCTATGGATATAATTCATATGAATCGAAAATATCATGTTGCAAAAATAAAAGTTAATATCCTCACATATTCTTATATAATATTCTAATTTTTCAATCTGATTTTATTTTTATTTTTTTTGAAAAAAAGCCTTTAATAAATCTTTATATTTTGAGCTAGTTTCTAATTTATTATTTTAATTAAAATTTTTGGCTAAATTAAGTTAAATTAAGCATATGATTTGATAAAATTATTTTTGTTATTTGATACAAGTGATCTATATTTATTAATATGAAATTAATTTTAAAAATTGGTTGGAAATTTTGATCAGAAAAATAGATTAGAAACAATTTTAAAATATAAAAATAGATTGAAAATATTTTTTTTAAAAAAATAAATTAAAAAATTGACGTATTATATAAAGACGAGATGAAGATACCAACCTTAAAAAATAAATTTCAAATAAATATATAGCCAATTTATGCGATTGTCAATCAAAATGGAATTTATAAACTCGACTAGAAGCCCCCAAGAAAAAAATAAAATAAAATGGATTGATAAATTCGTGAAAGAAAAAACTTAAAATTTGAACGATAATCTCAGGGGTTTTTATTTCATATATACATTAGTCAACAAGCAACTCCAGATTTTTGGCGAATTCTATACAATGAGTTGATTTTGCCTATTTGCATTGCGTTAACAACTTGTTATACATATAGCAGCGTTAACAACTTGTTATACATATAGCATATAATTCTATCTCAATCACTTCATTAAGAAAGTCTAACCCAAAAGTACCAAACCTTAGCCAATCAAGGGACAAGGGCTTATCTTCCTCACGAAGGATCAACAGTAACAGAAAAAAATAATAATCTAAAAGTGCATCATTTCTTCGTGGGAGTGTAGGATGGGGCAGACTTTTTTTGAACATGGTGTATCATTTTCACAGAGAAGGCAAATGGATCAAATCAATCACAAAGCAAATGATAAAACAAAAGAAAGTCACAAGCAATTGTTGCCACTTTACCCTCCATTTCATCTTCACTTCATGATTATGGTCTCCCTCTTGATGCACACATCTCATCACACCAAAACTTCAGTGCGTTTTCACTGTGGCCTAAAGAGATGCATGGACCCCAAGTAGACGGGCAAGTGACTCTCCAAAGATGGCTAAAGTGATCAGTAGTTTCAAAGTGCATGGTAACATTATTGCAGGCTAAAAACAAATGGTGATGATATTGCATCAAACATAAACATAATTTCTCGTAGATTTGCATTGTTAGTGGAGGTTTGGAAGCATAACCTTGCTATCTATTTTGTAACAACGAAGGTTATGAAATTACTGTTGCTTAGGGTTTTCTTAAACCCATTATCACCAAAAGAGTGATTGTTCTTGTTTTCTAGGAAGCCATAGCCTTGTAGCTGGTACCATTTTTTTTTTCTTTTTGGGAACAGAGATAGAATCCTGGAAATTTATTAATCAAACGTGAAAAACAAATAAGGAGAAAAATCAGCCTAATCCACATTTTTTGAAGACAAGAAAACCTAAACCCCTAAAGAGATAAATCAATTTATCGAACAGAACAATAACTACCTCATATCTAAAGGAAACACATAATCATATCTAGTTATTATTCTAACAGAACCTGCATAAAGGATAACTTTTATAAAAAAAAATTAATAACAACCAAACTAAACTATCTTTTTTCTACTTTCCTCTATTTGGAATTAAATATGAGTTTGCAAATATATATATTTTATTTATTTATTTGAATGCGAATGATTTTTTAGAAAACTTGATCTGAATTTAATTTTAATTTGTGAAAATTTATCTAAAAATACTTTGATCAATATAAAAAGTAATCGATCCATTAAATTAGTCATCAAAAATTTTTTAAGAGTTAAATATTAAAATACCTTCTTAATTTGAGCGAAAAAATGAATACCCTTTCAACTAAAAAAATCTCTAATTTTTTTCCCTTAAATACTATGATTTTTTGAATTTATTCATTCTCTTAGTATTTCATTGAGAAATTGATTGAAAAGCCCTTAGAAATCCTCTCAGTTCTTTTTTTTTAATCTATTAGTAAACATGTTTCTCGAAGTTGGTAGAAAGGATAGGAATTGGATAGATTTTTATGGGGTTTTTCATTAATTTCTCAACACAACGCTAACCGAATGGGCAAATCTCATATTGTTAATTTGGAAGGTAAAACAAAAAAGTTCACAAACGTTTTTTTTTTTTTTTTTTTTTTTTTTTTTTTCGCTCAAGTTCAAAAAGAGAATTTTATAATTTAACGTTTAAATAGAGATCATGAATTCAAATAGTGAAGAAAAAAAAGTTGTGACAAAGAAACCGAATCAGGATGGTATAGATATTAAGGATAATAACATGTTCACATTATAATTTCTTTTTTTCAACAATAAAGTATTTTGAGCCAGTTTGGCTATCAATTGATATTAAGTTTCTTTCTCAATAATATTAACGATACATCTCCCTCATCGATCTAATGCATTGGAAGATGCTCTTTCCAAGGTATAGACGTAAAAAGTTAAGAAAGTGAGGAAATCTTTTTAATCATCAGAACATTCCCTTAAGATATAGTTTCTCATTTGTTTTCAAGTAGTTTTTTGGATCCGTAACATGAGATGCTATGCATCTAATAATGTTAAACCGGTTAAAATCAAATATTTGCCATACTTGAACATTACAATATTATCGATAAACGAGTAGGTTTAGTCTAATAGTTACCAATAAATAAGTAGATTTAAATTAATGATTGTATTCAGCAGTTTCTTTCAGTAAAGTAAATTAAGATTCGAGTTTAAGTAATTTCTCGATTATAATTATAGAGAAAAATATAAGCTAGTCCTTTTATTTTTTCAAAATAAATTAAATATTTCTCTTAGTTTTAAAAACTAATTAATTAATATTCTTTAACCAGTGATAATCATACTTAATTTAATACTAATTTATATTTCTTAAAAAACAAATAAACTGAAAAAATGATTTAAATGGATGGAATGAACTAATTAATTAGTGTTTGAACTAAATAGATTATTTAATTCGTTTTGCAAAACTAAATAAACTAATTTATAATTTTATTCTATCATTATATTTATACTCCAAAAAAAAAAAACATTTTGGGATGATTTCATCTCATCTTTTGAAAGCAACATTCTATGAACAAATCACAACTTTAAAACACAAAGTAAAACCTTTAATCATCAACAAAGAAGAACAACATGTCCTTTCATAAAAAAACAGAGGATCCATTAAGATTATGTCAATTTACAGACGTTACTAACATAGTAGAAGAATATCTAGTTCATATATAATACAAAATGATCCATGCATAATTAAGAATATTATTTCATAATCACGAATAGGGTAACGTGTTAAAACCCATGACGGTATCATGTCAAATCAATTGTTTTCCTTGTGAAATCTATGAGAATGTTGGATTAATTATCTATTCGATCCTATAGATGTCAATGCTAGTTGGGTTTTGATTTGAAGTTACATTTGTGGATAAAACATTGTTCTAAGAATATGAATTATTCTCCATTAAACTATGGATGCTAGCTAGTTTAGATGGTAAAAAATCACTCAATATGATATCAAATTATTTGAATTCAAATTTCTTTCATATTTTTATTAAACAGGAGGGATTTAAGAAAAAGAAGAAGTAGAAAAAACTACTACACCTTGAGTCCCAAATTAAATGGCCATTGGTGAAAATGATAAAATTATTAAAAAATATATTTTTTTCATTACAAATCATATATAGATTTTCTAATTTTATACGAGTTGAAATGTTTTTTTTTCTTAAAACAATTATAATTTTTCTTTTTGCTACGATTATTTATTCTAAGATTGAGAAACCATCGTGTTATATAACTCAAAATCCTGTAAATTACATAATGATTAAATAAAAACTCCGTTAAATCATGGCATTTAAGATTTGAAATTTTATTAAATATTAGATCGTAGAGATATTGATTTAAACTTTATTTACATCAATCTTATTTGTACGATATAAATTTAACTTTTTTTTGAAAAAAGAAGAAGCAGGGATCAAATAATCGGAATGAGAAACTAAGATGTGAAATTTTCCTAAACCTAAATGATTCGAGAAGAATGTTTATCTTGTAAGATGATGAGTCATAGATTTTAGAATATGAAGATGATTAGTACTATTTTACTAAAAAGGAAAAGGAACCTTATTTATGTAATAAATCACTATATTCTGATCAAATTAAAGATCATCATGGGAGCAGTAATGCCCTCTCATGTCATTGCAACCGGATCTGTAGGGTCCACCCTAAATTACCCCAAGGCCCCACAAAGGCACCCATTGGAAACAAACAGCAACCTGACACACAGGGTTATGTTTCAAGGCGACTCCCTCCCATCTCCATCCATACATAACATACATCACATATACACATGAAAAAGTGTCCCCAAAGTGGGCCCAATCATGACTCCCCAAAGCCCAAAAGAAAAATTTAGCCCCTATAGATGTAGAAATATTCTATCTCAATCGTTGTAGTTTAAAGTTTTCATTGTTAATTGCATGTCAACCATTAAATATCTAAACAAACCTAGCAAATTATCTATTTTTTCTTATTTATTTTTTTCTCTGCTTTTTTTCCTTCCAAATGTATATATATATATCTTTCAAATTAAAAAACAAATCCAAAAATGTTTACCGTTTTATTAATGTTCATTAGGATTAGGAGGTTTGATAGTAACTCGGGTTCGAATCTTGTTTATAAAAAAATTTCTGAGATACAAAATTGTTAGGCTAACCATAATTGTGTATTGAAAACATTTTTGCAATAAGTACAAGATTGGTATCAGAAAATTTTAATATAAAAAACCAAAATGGAATATTGATAGATCTATAGGGATTAAACTGTAGTTTAGGGAAAGCACAAACCCAACTCTTCCTCTCTAACTCCCCGCTTATAAATAGCACCGCCCTACCTTCCCCATTTCTCAAACTTTACACGCTTTCTTCTCTGCCTCCTAACCAAAGCCTCTCTAAATTAAAAAACAAGCAAAAGATAGAAAATTTTAAAAAAACATTAAAGAAAAAATGAGACCCATCAGCCACCTCGGCACCACCATGAGCACGACAAAGGCAGCAGCAGCAGCCACTTCACCATCAACAACACCACCAGCAACAGCCCAACCTCGCTCACCATGGCACTCACCAGTGCCATACCTCTTTGGAGGTCTAGCGGCTATGTTGGGCTTGATTGCTTTTGCTTTACTAATCTTGGCTTGCTCTTACTGGAGACTTTCTGGTCGTTTAGACAGTGAAAATGAAGGTAATGATCAAAGAGATCTTGAAAGCGGAAATGAAAAGGAAGGAAGTAATTCAGGGAAGGCAGAGCATAGGGTTTATGAAGAGAAGTTTTTGGTTATTATGGCTGGAAATGAAAAGCCAACATTTTTAGCCACTCCTGCTTGCAGTAAAGTTTCTTCCTTTGTAGCCGAAAGTGATAACCAAGAAGAAGAGAAGACAGAGGCTACTGGTGATCACGACAAGGTGAAAAATCAAGAAACGGCTGGTGACAGTCATGATCAAGCAAGAACAACACTTGATGAGGAAAACACAGAGACACAAGAGAACCAACAACAAGTCCAAGAAGAACAAAATTAAGCTGCAATGAGCAGGAAATAAATTCAATTTTGGAGAGCAAAATAGTGTTTTTTCGGGGAATTTTCTTGCTTTTATTCCCCCTTTTTTATCCCTTTCTTGGTTTTTGATGTTTTGGGTTCTGGGCTTTGTTTCTGTTCTTGCAGTACTTCGGGAAGTGTAAATTTTGCTGAGATGAAATACTTATTGAAGTAGAAGAACTTCTCTTCTTTACAGCTAAAAAACATGCTTAGTAATTAATCATAATTTTCGTCATGTAATTAATTACTTTTTCCAATATCTTTGATTCATTTTTACAGCCATTAATTGCCAATTTTTTGTGCTTCAAACATGCAAATTGAAGTGGGTTACTGTGCTTTAAATTTTTTTAAAAGGTAATTAATTTTTTAATATATCATGAATCATGAATATGATACTTCAAGAATCATCTTTTGTATTGTTAATTCAGTTGTAAAAAAAGTTCTAATGGAGAATAAAGTGAAAAAAGATACAACTCTTCAAGTTATATTCTTAAATATGTTCTTTCTAATTAATTTGGCTGTCGGAAAATTCCAAGGAACAGATTACCGGTGAAGTACAATGACCAGAAATAATATAGTACATTGTACTATTTCCACTGCTCACGTTAATAAATCCACCGATTGTTCATGAAATTTGTGCTCCTCAATGTCAGTGCCAAAATATATGGGTTTTTAATCATTTTGCTGGCATTTTTGTATCATTTTTTTGCTTAAAAATTACTTTCATCGTCCTAGTTTTTTAGACATTAACTTTCTGTGGAAACTAGAAATCACAATCTTGTTTTAAAAATGTTGCATAATTAATCACAGGATAGTTTTTTTTTTTTATTATTGTAATAGATTAGTTGATACGAAAAATGATATTCATCTATGACTAACTATCGATATTTATTTAATTTGAAAAAAAAAATCAAACAAAAATACAAGAGCCTAGGTGAAAATATTGTTATTATTTTTAATGGGTCGGATGAGATTTTTTTCTATTTATATCTGTTTTTTTTTCAAAATAAATCTATAAAATAAGTATTGATAATATTTTTAAAATTTCTTATTAATGCAACATATTAAAATTTTTTTTCGAGTCAATTTCATGCACCTTATTTAAATATCTTTCGGTTAGATCTTAGGAAAAAATTAACTATATTTGAATAGATGAAAAATTATATTTTTATAGCAATTTAAAGGTACATTACACTTAATTGTTTTTATTATTAAAAAATATTTTCGAATAATCAGTTTCTACGAAAAAACGAGTATAAAACTTCTATCATTAATTAATAATTACTATACTAAATTTAAAACATGTGGTGATTAGAGATAGATATTGGAGTAATTACATGATCTAATAACCTATCTTGCATTTGCGTTTCACTATACAAACTCTTTGGTCAGGAGAAATCAGTGAATTTTCCTGACAGGTGGCAGCGTGTACGGGCAGGCTTTTAAAAGAGGACACGAGAAAGATGAGGGCAGCACGGCTTCGGTTACTTTCTTGGGATGCAAACAGCAGACACGTGTTGCTCTCTCATTGCACTGTGGCCGCTGGAAAGCAACGTCCGAGCTTTAACAGCTGGGCTGTCTGTCTGCGCGCGGCGATGCGAAGACGCGTTTGATAATAAATGGTAATTAACAGCTCTGATTTTTTTAATGGACAGTTTTTTTTTCCCTTAAAATTGTTTTATACGACGTTTTACGCAGATTAAAAAGATTATAAATTATTTGCAAAAAATAAACATTGGTTAGAGATAATTTTAAATATAAATAGAAAATAAATGATATTTTTAGACATTTTTTGTTATGATTAGAAGAAATCTTGCCAATCTCTGTACAGGACATGTCTTACTGACCAAGCAAAGGAAAGGTGAGAAGCAAGTAAAGTTAAGTGGAAGTTCCGTATTTGGGTGGCGGTTTTTTATTTTTATTTTTTGTCAAAATTTAGATCTTTGCTTCTTCAAATAAATTCTTCCTTAAATCAAGAAGAATGTTTTGATCATAGTTGTCTTCTAATGTGCCTTTGTTGAGCTGATCTAGTTGATTGTACATATAAGTAATGTCCAAGCCATTTTTCATCTTTTGCATCATATGCTCATCACCAATGTATGTTAAATAGATAAATCGATAACATATTCAAAAAAGACACTACATTTTTTTTATGATATTTTAAGGTAAATATATATATATGTTTTATATAATACTCAAAAAATTAATATGTCTCAAAGTTTTTAATTACATTCTATTTATTTTTAAAATTTGTTTTGAATTTTTCAATCTATCATTTTGATTAAATTTTTCTACCATGGAATTTTTTTACCAAGATGCCATTTTTTTTTAAAAAAAATCCCTTACGAGTCTCATGGCATAAATATTCTATTTCGGTACATTTCGGTTAGGTGCATTTCAAGTAAAAACATTATTCGGTCCAAAAAATTGATAGAAATGACAAATTGAATATTTAAAAAACTTTTAAAAACAAATAAAATGCGGTTAAAAACTTAAAGACATGTGAGATTTTAAGGATCATACAAGGACATATAAATATATTTAACTAATATTTTAAGAAATTTTACTTCAATTATGTTGGAGCTACTAGATATCATATAAAAAAAAAAAACCTAAAAGATTTGAAATGTGTTACTATTCAAATACTATTCACTAATACTCATGTGCATTATTTATCAAGACTCGTTTGCACTATTCATTTTTAGTATACGAGTGATATTTTTGTTATTTTTAAACTTTTTTTTGACATTCTCATGCAAAATTGACATTGGATTTCATTTTAGTTTCGATATTTTCAAAAAGTATTTTTGGTCCCTAGATGGCCAAGCACTAATGCTTCCCTTTTTTTTATTTTTTTTTCAGCAATTTATTTTTATTTTTTAAATTATTGAATTGGGTGTGAAAATTATAAAAAATCAATTGTTAATTTTTTCAATTGTCCATACAGAGCTAGCAATTATGAAATATATACGATATGTTTTTAGATTTTAGAATGAAAATATATATCGGATTATATTACTTTTATCATTTAAATTGATCTCTTTAATTTGCTATTTCATATGAAAATTCTCATCAAATTAATTTTTTACATAATTTTATTTGTTAATAAATATAATTTATTTTTTTGAATGTTTGAATAATTTTTAAACATAAAAATAAGTAATCAATTAAAAAATAAATTCATGTTTTTAATATGCTTATTCTTTATATAGTCAAAATTTATCGGAATAAATTTTATAATTATTTTTATTGTAGTCTATTAACTTCAATATATTCTTGCAATTTAAATTTTTTAATTATTTTTCTATTTATATTGCATATTCTGATCTACTAAGTATAGTCAAGATATATATACAAAAAAATAAAAAATAAGAATCATAGGTTTTATTAGAAAGCACAAACTATTTGCTATTTTTTTAATATTCTAAAATTAATTTATTTTAAATAAAATATTAAAATAGTATTTTAGAAGAACCACCAAACAATTCAAAAATATTTTTTATACTAATATTATTTTAGTAATTTTAAATAAAAATTTATAAATCAAATTTATATATTTTTAAAAAGTTAATATTCTCATTAGCATAATTTTTATATGATTTTTTATTTCTTCGAAGCAATCTTATGAAAAAAAAATTAACATATTTTTAAATTTATATTAATTTTTTATTTAAAAATGGATGCATAAAGAAGAATAAATCGTGTTTTTTTACTTGCAAAATTTATGAAAACATAAAAAAAAAGATTAAATACAAACTTATTGTTAAAATTATGAAATTAATTTTAGAATATTTTAAAAAATTAATAGTAAATGGTTTGTGTTATATGTGTAGATGCATAGTTAATTTTTAATAAAATCAATAATCTTAATTGTTTTTTATTTTTACATATCATCATCATACTTAGTGAGTCGGTTTATGCAATATCAATTAAAATATATATATATATTTTAAAAAAATTAATTGTAAATAATATATTGAAGATAATATACTTGTAATAAAAGCAATTACAAAATTATTTTTGATATATCTTGATTATATATAAAAATAAGCAAATAAAACATGTAAATTCTAATTTTTAATTGATTATTTATTTATTTATTTAAAAAATTATTCAATAATCTATATACGAGAGAAAAAAATCATGTTTATTAATAAATAAAATCACATGAAAAGAATAAAAATTATTTGATGAGAATTTCTATAAGAGATGACAAGTTGAAGATATTAATTTTAAACAATAAGTATTTTGTTTTTTAACTACAAAATTTATGACAAACACAAAAAATAATAAATTACATATAAAATTTTGATTAAAAATTATAAAATTAGATGATTTTTTTTAATCTTATATATTTTAGTTGACCAACAATATAACACAGATCATCAAATCAAAATAAATATATTTTGTTTTCTCTGTAGCATAGCGTTAGAAGCCGACTAGTATTTGTTGAACTTCTTACCAATTTCTTATTGGCTAGTTAAGTTTTCTTAATCTGATTTTACACTAGATTAAAAAAAAAATTAAAAAATAAAAGAATTAGTTTTAAACCTAACAATTTAGGTGTCAAACAAAGAAGAATCTAATTTTGATGCACGGAAGCTTTTCTTTCTTTTTAATTTCACGATAAAAAAATTTTATAAAGTCGGCTGAACAAAAAAAAAAAAAAAAAGGAAAAAAATCCCATTTAATCATATTTGGGCTCCCTCACTCATGAAACAATTCATTAACTAGAAAGCCCATCTAGCCTGCTTAAAACCAGAGGTTCAAAGCCAGCAAAACTCTATGAGCCCAATTGATTTAAGCTGATCTGGGCCAGAAAACGGAAAGATGGTCTGCCAGTAGACAGACCGAAACAGCGAAGTCTTCACTGGCTTGAACAAAAGATTCTTGCAAAATTTCCTGCATGTGCAAAAATAAAGGAAGAGATCTTCAGTGTTTGCGACGAACAAAAACCTGCAAAACTGATCGAATTCGTGATATGTACAAAGAAATTTTCGAACTGTGAAGAACAGAAAAAAAAATGGGTCTTTTGTTTAGTAGAATGTTCTCCTCTGTATTTGGTAATAAAGAAGCTCGAATTCTTGTTCTCGGCCTCGACAATGCTGGCAAAACCACCATTCTCTGTAATTCCCCCGCTTTCTTTCTGCTATATTTTTGTGGGGTTTTCTACTTTTACTTAGTCTTGATGTTTTGGTGTTTTTCGTTTTCTGTGATTTAGATCGGCTTCAAATGGGAGAGGTAGTCTCCACCATCCCAAGTGAGTTTTTTATTTTTTAGAATTTGAGTTGGAAATTGTGTTTTATTTCTATAATTTTTTCTATATTTATGAATCTAATCTGATGCACGTTTGATTTTTTGTGGTGTAGCAATTGGGTTCAATGTGGAAACTGTACAGTATAACAACATTAAGTTCCAAGTCTGGGATTTAGGTAAGTAAATGATTTTAATCTATGAAGTAATGGATTGATCTGTTACAATTCATTTTACTATGTAATGAAGAGATACTGACAGATTGTGTGCAGTAGAGTGATTAAGGGGTCAAGCCAAGCGGGCTTGATTTTGATTAACCTGTTAAGCAATATTTGTGGCGCATCGGATATTTAGTTTTCTTTAGGGTCTTAGTGTGTGGATTTTGAACTATAAGGGTGCCAATTAGCTGTTCAGTTCAAGTTTAGTTGCCTTTGGGTTAATGCAACCAAAGGAGATTTTTTTATAGCGATCTTGTAGTAAATTTGTTATGCTGTTTAAGTTTATGTAGTAATTCATTTTGTAAAATTAATCTGGTTTATGGTTTGGTGATACAGGTGGACAAACAAGCATCAGGTAACTTTTCTTCCTTCTTTGAAGAAAATTTAGTATACGTTGTAGAAATTATTTGCCATTGTTGCTGTTGATCAGTGTTCTTAGTAGGAACGTATGTGGATTTAGTTTCTGTATTGCATAAAGAATATATGTGTTGTTGAGGAGTACAATTATGGCAATGCAATCAATTAATTTTCGATGATCTTAAAATCCTTTGTGGACTTATGTTCAGTTCTTTCTCAAGTTGTTTGTGTGCATCTTGGTAGTAGATATGTGGCATGCAATAGTCTGTTAATCCCTCATGCTGCCCTGTGAATAAATTTTTATGTTTATTTCAGGCCATATTGGAGGTGTTATTTCCCAAATACTCAAGCTGTAATTTATGTGGTAGATTCAAGTGACACCGAGAGAATTGGAATAGCCAAAGAAGAATTTCATTCAATTTTGGAGGTATTTAAGTAGTATGTCATTAGTTTGTAGAGTACCAGGATGCTGTTACAGCTTTCCCTCTTCAAGTAGCCTGTCGTCTTGCATTTTTAACTTTGAGAGATTTAAATGCAAGATTAGTTGGTAACGTTTGTTCACATTCTTCCATATATAGTCGTTGGTCTAGGTTGTCCACTTCAATTTCAATGTAGTGGATGACTTGATTGCTTGCGGAAATGGAAAAAGGATAACAATCAAAACACAGCAGTTTTAGTCTCTTGATTTGGTACTTATATTTATTTCATAAACTTGGAGATTATCGATGTAATATGCCAAAGAAAACAATTATTAGTATGAGGTTGTGGTTTGGTGGGTTATGTTTTTAATAATATGCAACATATCTTGACAACAGATATGGGTTGAACTTCCAGATTCATATTGTCTGCCTTGTGACATGGGGAGTGCAATGTATTTGATAGCAAGTTGTTGGGATCATTGGTTGCTAATTTATTTAATCATCCCCCTCCCCATCCCTCTGATATTCTACTATAAAAACTGTAGCTATCAATGAGGTTTAATAATTTATTCACAAAAATTAAAAGCAATTGAATGAGAATTTTTTTTTTTATCTTCGGTTGCTTGTCAGCTCTGTTAGATTCTGAACTGCAAACTTGTTTTTGATGTAGATAGGAACATGTTTTTCACGCTTACATCTATTGTAAAACATACCAATTTTCATTAGCTCTGATGGCATCTGTAATTTATGAAATTGGACCTTTGTGCAGGAGGAAGAATTGAAAGGTGCAGCTGTCCTCATTTTTGCAAACAAGCAGGTGAAGACTTTTTTTTCTATCATCCACAATTTGGATAACATTTGGCAGTTCATAGAGTTACATAGGGGTCGATAATTGATTGGTTTTGATCATCCCAAAATGGGCTTCTTTATCCTCTCAACATTGTGAATACAATACAAGCTAAAAGCGTTCAATATAATTTTTTCATGCTATAATCTGTCACCAACCATTGGAGTTTCTTATAACGTGTTGCAACCATTGCTTTCTATGAGCAGGATCTCCCTGGTGCACTTGATGATGCTGCTGTGACTGAGGCATTGGAGTTGCACAAAATAAAAAGTCGCCAATGGGCCATCTTCAAAGCTTGTGCCACCAAGGGCGAAGGCCTCTTTGAAGGCTTGGACTGGTAAGCATTCTTCATCACAAAATACTGGAACAGCATGTATCCTTAAATTTGACGGATTATGGACTGATTTATCATATGTGATATCACCTAGATGTCGTGGGACTAAGTGTAAAACTATGGTTTATAATTGATGGTGCAAAATTAAAGTGGCAAACATTTTTGTTTTTGATCCTGAAAAGAAAACCCCATTTTGCAAGGTTATGTTTCTTTTTCAACCTACTCAAGTCTAATAGATACTACATATTTTGATTGATTGTGTAGTGATTGGTTTTGAAGAAATGAAACAAAAGACTGATTTGGTACATAAGAGTTTCACACACAGTAGATAGCAATTTTTTTGTCACATACGGTATACCCTCCCATTTGTACGTTGTGAATCACATGTTCTACTAAGCATGGGAATTTCGTTAGGTAGGAGCATACTTTATCTTGAGTGAATGTTAGGACCATGACCAATTTATCCTTTCCTGCCGAAGTGGGACCAACATCACATATTGTCCTTCACGTCTTGAAATCTTTCAGATTTTTGCTTCATAAACAATGCTAGTGTGGATTCACAATTTTATCTCTTCAGGCGTAGTTGATTCCATGTACAATTTAATTACTTGTCTTCTCACTCAGTAGCCATAGGTCCATAACTCGGTTTTCACCCTCTATACTGCCACCATATATCGCTTTCTCTTTGGCACTGAAGTATGGTGCCCCATAACTACTTGACATAAATGCCTAAGTGGGAAATAACTTTTGCAGGTTGAGTAATACTCTCAAGTCAGGAAGTGGCTAACTTTGTTCAAGCAAGTTCCAGATCGAGCATAATCTCATGCACACAAATGCTGTAGCGATTAGCATTATTATCCCCAATTCGAACTTGGCACGGATGACTTTGCAATTTCTTATTTTCATATGTGGAGCTTAAAATACTGACTTGCAGAATGATTTGGGAGATTAGAGAAGCCAAAATACATATTTTTCTTGTAATACTGCTTCAACACAATACATTTTTAGCTTCTGCCTTTTTTTTCGGTTGTTCTCTCGAATTAGTGTGTCCAAAACATATTCATCTTCTTTTCATCTTTATGGTTGTGGAAGGCAGGCCTGTTGAGTATGGAGTTTTCTCCTTTACTGTGATTCTTCATTAGCAATACGCAGGCTTTAGCTGCCTGTGAAGAGGATTTTCCAAACAAATGTGCCAAGTCTATTTCCTGAAAGCTTGTGAGTTGTGAACCGAGCTGTAGACCAGGGCTAGCCAATTTGACCAACATAGACTGCACTAAAGATGAAAAGAAGATGAACCGATAAACCAATAACATATCCGATGAAAAATACTGATTTTTGAAGATATTTTAAAAAATATTGACTTCAATTATGCTAGGTTGAAGATACATAAATAAGATTTGTAATATACAATGACGTAAATATATCATTTCATCTAAAAATCAAATCTGAAAATTCAATTGAATAAATATTTTTCTCTTATCAAATAAAATGTATATATTATTGAACATTGTGAAAGAAAATAATAGAATCTAATTTTATTTTTTCGGATAATTTTTAAAATGCATATGTCAATTTGGGCGGAAACAAAAAAAAAAAAAAAAAAAAAAAAAATTAGGAAAAGCCCCAGGTAATGATATTAGGGCTCTCACGCTCATGAAACAATTCAGGTTAACTAGCTAGCCCATCTGGCCGGCTTGAAACCGGAGATTCAAAGCCCACGAAACTCTAAGAGCCCAATTCATTTAAGCTGATTTGGGCCTGAAATAATGGTAAGACTTTCGGTCAGTTGACGCAGACTCGAAACGGAGAAGTCATCCCTGGCTTGAACAAAAAATTCCAGGAAATTTCTTGCTGGTGCAAAAATAAAGAGAGCTTCAGTGCTTACGATAAACAAAAACCTGCGACACTGATCGAATTCGTGACATGTACGAAGAAATTCTTGAACTGTGAAGAACAAAATAATAATAATAATAATAATAATAAAATAAAATAAACGGGTATTTTGTTTAGTAGAATGTTCTCTTCTGTATTTGGTAATAAAGAAGCTCGAATCCTTGTTCTCAGCCTCGACAATGCTGGAAAAACCACCATCTCCGCAACTCCCCTGTTTTCTTTCTGCTATATTTTTTGTGGGGTTTTGAACTTAGTCTTGATGTTTTGGTGTTTTTCGTTTTTTGTGATTTAGATCGGATTCAAATGGGAGAGGTAGTCTCCACCATCCCAAGAGAGTTTTTTTTTTTTTTTTTTTTAAGGAAAAATAAGAATTTGAGTTGTAATTTTTTCTATATTTATTAATCTAATCTGATGCATGTTTGATTTTTTCTGGTGTAGCAATTGGGTTCCATCTGAAAACTGTGCAGTATAAAAACATTAAGTTCCAAGTCTGGGATTTAGGTAAGTAGATGATTTTAATCTATGAAGTAATGGATTTAACCTGTTACAATTGATTTTACTATGCAATGAAGAGATACTGACAGCTAGTGTGCAGTAGAGTGATTAAGGGGTCAAGCCAAGCGGGCTTGATTTTGATTAACTTGTTAAGCAATATCTGTGGCGCATCAGATATTTAGGGTTTTTCTTTAGGGTCTTAGTGTGTGGATTTCGAACTATAAGGGTGCAAACTAGCTGTTCGGTTGTAGTTCAGTTGCCTTTGGGTTAATGAAACCAAAGGAGGTTTTTTATAGCGATCATGTAGTAAATTTGTTATGCTGTTTAAGTTTATGTAGTAATTCATTTTGTAAAATCAATCTGGTTTATGATTTGGTGATAAAGGTGGAGAAACAAGTATCAGGTGACTTTTCTTCCTTCTTCTTTGAAGAAAATTTAGTATACATTGTAGAAACTATTTGCTATCGTTATTGTTGATCAATTTTTTTTTTTTTTTTGATAACACAGGTTTTTGGTCGGTTTACACATATCTCGACTAATCCTGCGGATCCCGAAGTTAACGACTATGTAAGCCTCCAGTGGCCACCAAGAAAAATAATCGGGATTCGAATCCAAGATCACAGGGCTGATGATTTGTTGATAGTGTTATTAGTAGGAATGTATGTGGATTTAGTTTCTGAATTGCATAAAAAATATGTGTTGTTGAGAAGTACACTTATGGCAATGCAATCAATTAATTTTCAACGATCTTAAAATGCTTCGCGGACTAATGTTCAGTTCTTTCTCAATTTGTTTGTGTGTGTGTCTACGTTGATTCCTTGGTAGTAGGTATTTGGCATGCAGTAGTCTGTTATTCCCTCATCCCTGCCCTGGGAATGAATTTTTACGTTTATTTCAGGCCATATTGGAGGTGTTATTTCCCAAATACTCAAGCTGTGATTTATGTGGTAGATTCAAGTGACACCGAGAGAATTGGAAAAGGAGAACAATCAAAACACAGCAGATTTAGCCTGTTGACTGTTACTTGTATTCATTTCATAAACTTGGTGATTATCAATGTAATTTACTGAAAACAACAATTATTAGTATGAGGTTGTGGAGTTATGTGGGTTACGTTTTTAACAACATGCAACATATCTGGACAACAGATATGGGTTGAACTTCACTATGAAAACTAAACTGTAGCTATCGATCAGGTTTAATGAGAAGAAGATTATTTTTATTTTTATTTTTAAATCTTGGGTTGCTTAATTGTCAGCTCTGTTAGATCATGAACTGCAATCTTGCTTAATTGTCAACATTTTTGTTTTTGATCCTGAAAAGAAAGTCCCCAATTTTCTTAAAAAACACAAAAACTTTCCTATTTTTCTTTTATCCAATCAAACTCCATGTGATAATTCTAAATAATTATTTGAATGATTAGAAACATGGTGTCACCTCATATATTACATCTACGTATAAACCAATTCCAAACCCATACTTAACATTTTTTTTAAAAAAAAAACTTACGAAAATTGATTATTTCAGACGCTAATTAATTTTACTTCTTGCGTTATAATATTTAATTTAAATCTAAATAAAGATTATAAAAGAAATTGTTGTGAACACACGAATTTAAATATGAATGATCTATGTAAAGTTTTTTTTTTTTTTAATAAAAAAACTCATTGTATCATTTAAAACAATAATAATTGACTCTATTAATTTTTGTGGTAATATAGATAACATGTTAATTATGATTATCAGCTAATTTTTTTACCTTCGTGATAAATTCAACTTTCTACATTTAATACACATAATATTTAAACTATTTTATTTGTAGTATTTGACGAGAATAATATATCAATTATGAACACAAATCAAAATTTTGACTCATATAATAAGATCAACATTTTGTATATATATATATATATGTATTTGTATTTATAATATATAATTGCGTAATATGCAAACAGATAGAAAAAAAAAAAAAAAAACCTTAATAATGTTTTTTTTTAAAAAAAAGAAAAAAATTAAACAGAAATTCAAAAATCAAAATCCTTTATGTTTGGCTAAGCCACTCCCCACATGTCGATCTCCCATTGGCCAATCCTTAAATCTCCTTGGTCCCACTACATAGACCCGTGCAACAACCCAACAAAACTATGCTTCAAAGTTTCTCCAGAACAAGGGGAAAGAAAAATTAAAAGTTACAGAGCCCATTACGACAGAAGCTTCAAGTCTTGAATCTCTTCGTCCTCGTTAATGGCATCAAAGGTCTGTGACTCATGCGAATCGGCAACAGCATCCTTGTTTAGTCGAGATGACTCAGCTTTCCTCTGCATCAGCTGCCAATTTGACCAACACAGACTGCACCCTGGGGAGCATAATCATTGGGTTAGTTTAATTTTTCAGAAGAAATGAGTCAAGCTCATGAGCTCAAAGTGTGATTAAGAGTTAATTGGGCTGCAGTTTAAGCATCACGTCTAACTGCCCTGAAGCTGAGTTGGATTTTTGACAGCCAATGGTGAAAGCAGCTCTCCTCCTCCCTTCGGCTCGTAACTTTATCCTCTTTATTCTGACAAAGATTGATAAATACCAGTGTAAAAAGTAAGAACAGACGAACCTGCCAATGAAGCCTACTGCAGGGCAAAAGTTGGCAGTAGAAGATGATGTCAAGTTGGTACTTCCTGAGTTAGGCAAACAGGCTGGTGGTGGTACGAAATAATGGATCGGGATAATAATCCACCCTTGTCCAGATTATTTACTTGTCGTTTTTACACCATTTGAAGCCCATATATATATATATGTGTGTGTGTGTGTGTGTGGGATTAAAGATTCATGATATATTTTTTTACTGTTTTATTTGTTTTAATAACATGCAACATAACAGATATGGGTTGAACTTTACTATGACAACTGTAGCTATCAATCAGGTTCAATGAGAAGAAATTTGTTTTTATTTTTATTTTTTAATCTTTGGTTGCCTGTCAGCTCTGTTAGATTCTGAACTGCAATCTTGTGTTTTATGTAGATAGGAAAATGTTTTTCATGCTTATATCTAGTTGAAAACAGGCCAATTTTCATTAACTGTGATGGCATCTCTGATTTATGAAATTGGACCTTTGTGCAGGAAGAATTGAAAGGTGCAGTTGTCCTCATTTTTGCAAACAAGCAAGTGAAGACTATTTTCTCTATCATCCACAATTTGGAAATTTTGGCAGTTCCTATAATTACATAGGGACCGATAATTGATTTGATCATCCCAAGATGGGCTTCTTTATCCTCTCAACATTGTGTATACAATACAAGCCAAAAGTGTTTAATATAATTTTTCCATGCTATAATCTGAAACCAACCATTGGAGTGTCTTATAACGTGTTGCAACCATTGCTTTATATGAGCAGGATCTCCCTGGTGCACTTTATGGTGCTGCTGTGACCGAGGCATTGGAGTTGCACAAAATAAAAAGCCGCCAATGGGCCATCTTCAAAGCTTGCGCCACTAAGGGGGAAGGCCTCTTTGAGGGCTTGGACTGGTAAGCATTCTTCGTCACAAACTACCGGACAAGCACGTATCCTTAAATTCAAAGGATTATGTACTGGTTTATCTAGGAATGGCAATGGGCCATCCCGGCCCCACATCGCTTCTGAAAATTTTGCTCCGTCCCTATCTCGTGTAGGATAATATTTCTCATATCATACTCGCAGGACATTGATGTTTTATTTAATTTTTTATTTCAGTCTCGTCCTATCTCATTTTATTATCAAATTTTAAACTATAGCAAAAAAAAAAAAATTCATATAAAAAATAAATCTTAAGAGTCAATAATCACAAATTTTATTTAGGATATAATTATAATTTCAAAGATAAAGTAAGACAAACAGGACGGAGCAGGTAAATACCATCCTCGCTCTATCCCTCATTTAAAATAAATAGAGGGTGAGATATCCCATCTCGTTCCTCAGTCAACTCAGAGAATCCCTACGTTGATCGGAACTGGACATGACAGGACTCCGTGGGTGGGGGTAAATCGTCATCCCTAGATTTATCATACATGGTATCAGCTAGATGTTGTGGGAATTAGTGTAAGTGTGGTTTATATTTGATGTTGTAAAATTAAAATGGCAAACATTTTTGTTTGTTGATCCTGATAAGAAAACTCCATTTTGCCAAGGTTATGTTTCTTTTTCAACCTACTCAAGTCTAATAGATACTACATATTTTGATTGATTGCGTAGTGCTTGGTTTTGAAGAAATAAAACAATAAGATGTGGTACATAGAGTTCCACATATGGTAGATAGCAATTTTTTTGTCATATACCCTCCCATTTGTACATTGTAAATCACACTTGCTGCCAAGGATGGGAGTCTCATTAGGCAGGAGCATATTTTATCTTGAGTGAAGATTAGGACCATGACCAATCTATCCTTTCCGGGACCTGCCAAAATGGGACCAGCATCACGTATTGCCTTCACATCTTGAAATTTTTCAGATTTTTGTTTAAAAAACAATGCTACTGTGGATTCACAATTTTATCTCTTCAGGCCTCGTTGATTCTAAGTACAATTTACTTGTCTTCACTCGTTAAACATGGTCCATAACTCGGTTTCCGCCCTCTATACTGCTACCATATATCGCTTTCTCTATGACACTGAAGTTGGTGCCCCATAATTACTTGACATAAATGCTTAAGTGGGAAATAACTTTCGCAGGTTGAGTAATGCTCTCAAGTCAGGAAGTGGCTAACTTTGTTCAAGCAAGTTCCAGAACGAGCATAATATCATGCAAACAAATGCTGGAGCGATAAGTGTTATTATCCCTGATTCAAACTTGGCAGAGATGACTTCGCAATTTCTTATTTTCATACCTGGAGCTTAAAATACTGACTTGCAGAATGATTTTGGGGGAAAAGTGAAGCCAAAATACGTATTTTTCTTGTAATACTGCTTCAACACAATTCATTATTAGCTTCTGCTTTTTGCCTTGGTTCTATCAAATTAGTATTTCAAACATATCCATGCCATGGTTGCAGAAGGCAGGTCTATTGAGTATGGAGTTTTCTTCTTGACTGTGATTCTTCATTAGCAACACACAGGCTTTAGCTGCCTGTGAAGAGGATTTTCCAAACAAACGAGCCAGGCCTATTTCTTGAAAGCTTGTGGGTTGTGACCCGAGTTGTAGACCAGGGCTAGCCAATTTGACCAACACAGACTGCACCCTGGGGAGCATAATCATTGGCTTAGTTTAATTTTCAGAAGAAATGAGTCAAGCTCATGATCTCAAAGTTTGATTAAGAGTTAATTGGGCTGCTGTTTAAGCATCACGTCTAATTGCCCTGAAGCTGAGTTTGATTTTTCACAGCCAATGGTGAAAAGCAGCTTTCCACCTCTCTTTGGCTCGTAACTTTATCCTCTTTATACTGACTTTATACTGACAAAGATTGATAAATACCTGTGTAAAAGTAAGAACAGACGAACCTGCCAATGAAGTCTACTGCAGGGCAAAAGTTGGCATTAGAAGATGATGTTAAGTTGGTACTTCCTGAATTGCGCAAACAGGCTGGTGGTGGTACGAAATAATGGATCAGGATAATAATTCACCATTGTCTATATTATTTACTTGTCGTTTTTACACTATTTGAAGCCCCTATGAATATATATCGGATTAAAGTTACCGGATATTCTTTTATTGTTTTATTTGTTTTAATCATTTTCTTCTACTAATTCTTTTAATAATCATATTTCTTTGTTCTTAATTTCTAATTCTTTAGACAGCGACGATAATTTTTCACTTAAGATTGATAGGATGTTGATACGGGGATAATAAATTTTTCAAAAAAAAATCTTAAAATTCTTCTCTTTTTTTCTACATTTATGTATAAAAATAATTAATTAATTTCATCCCTCAATTTTTTTTTTTTTTGCTTTGTCTTAAATTCAAACCAATAAATAAATTTTTTTATGAATAGGAAGGAATAAAAGCAATATATATATATATATATATATATATATATATTAGAAATTTATTATGAAGATTTTTTTTTTTTTTTGGTTTGGATTTGAAAGAAATTTTCATAATAAAATTTTGAAATAAGTAAAAAAATTTGCTTATATTCCTTCCTATTCGTAAAAAATTTTCTTTTTTGGTTTGAATTTGAGAGAAAGCAAAAAAAAATATTTTTTTTAGAGGTAAAATTAATTATTTCTTTCTATACATAAAGATAGAGAAAAAGGAAAAAAATTAATATTTTTTTGGGATTTTTTTATATATAATGGCAATAGCAACAATAACAACCATTATTATATAATAATAATATCGCTATTATAGTTGTTTTTATAAAATGTCGTTGACCTCTTAATAATGACTATAACGGAAACAAAAATATATGAATCTATTAAATAACAATTATTACATTCCTTAACCGTTATTATTCGAAACTATATCAGTTGCACTTAATGTGTTGTAAGATACTAACATAGCAAGTTGATAATGTTCAAGGTTGTTTGGTTATCGGGTTTACCTCATAATTGGTCTCCGTACAGTTCTAATTTTTTTTATTTAAACGCTCTATTATTTTTTAGATTGATTGAAACCCTCTATTCTTATAAATTTATTAATCGAGACCCTCCGTTATAACACCGTTAACTATTTATCTTATGTGGCACGTTAAAAATAACGATAATCAATAAGACAACGAATCGTGGCATAATGAGTCTCAAATATCAATCTTATTGTCATAAATTAAAAAAAAAGATTTAAAAATATTCTTAATAATAAATTAATGTTTAAAATTAAAAAATGTAACTTTACGGGTTTCTTCTTCAACTTTTTCTTAATCTTCCGGGTTCATATTTGTTTTTGGGTTTGGACGAAGGACAATTGAAGGAAAGCAAGCAGAAGGCAACTCCCTCTCATTGCCATCGTTTCACCATTTTCTATTTCCCTCTCATTATTCGATTTAATTCGTCATCCCCTACCTCCGGTTTGTTCAAGAACCGATGATGAGTCATTGTCATCATACAACATGAATTGCTCCATTTTTCTTCATGTTTGAGATCATTCAAATGGAAGATGAGGGATGAGAGAGTTCAAGGTTAGGAATTGGATATGAGTCGTTTGAAGAGGAAGGTTTGAGAGGAGAGCGATGTTCGTTTGAAGGACGAGAAGAGATTGTTAGATCTCCGTTGAAGTTCACATGAGTGGAACCGGGTTTTAGAGAAAAGGATGAACAAACCATAGATGAATGACGAAGAGAGTGAGGGAATGGGATTTGATTATGAGAGAATGAAGTTGAAGTAGCTTAAAGGGGGAGATCATTTTGATCTCGGTAGAGATTCTTGGTTTTGAATGGATAAAGGAGATGAGGAGGAGAAGAGAGAACTTTCTAGGTTTCGGTGGATGTTTGAGAGATAGAACGGGCGTACGAGAGAGAGAGAGAGAGAGGCGAGTTTAAGCGAAAATAGAATTTGTTTATGAACTTAGTTTAATCCATAGAAAGAACGAAAAAAAAAGCTTGTTTTTTTAGTTATTCTTTTTTTTAATGTTCGGTGAAGAAGAAAATCTTTATATTTAAAATATTTTTAGATCTTTTTTTTTTTTAATTTTTGACAACAAAACCGATATTTGAGACCTATTATACCACATGTCGTTGTCTCATTGGTTATCATTATTTTAACATACCACGTAGTATGAATAGTTAACGGCGTTATAACGGATATCTCAATCAATAAATTTGTAAGAGTAGAGAGTTTCGGTTAAACCGAAAAATAATAAAGGGTTCAAATAAAAAAATAAAATTGTACAAGAATCAATTATAGGATAAACCTTTTTGTTAATAGCAACTTGCATCCCGTTACTTTATTAGCTCATATATTTTAAGTTTTGATTTCATTATGCTAGTGAAAATCTCTCAAAATATAGGCTACCATTGTGATGTAATATGTCATTTCGAGAATTTCATTCTAAAATGTATTTTTAATCCATCTAGAATGAAATTCTTGTTTTTCTTACTTTTCTTTGAATTTAATTCCCTCAGTTTCCTTTCTCATTTCTGAAAAAAAGAAAGCACCTTTTCGTCTTACCAATTTCTTTTCCTTCCTAATTTTCCACCTATCACCCACTCATTTTTCTTTTCTGCCCATATTTTAGGATAGGAAGAAAGGCAACGTTAGCCAGCCAACCCAATCTCAACAGAACCCTCTCGAACACCAGCTAGCCCATACCCCCCTTTGGGTCCCACCACACTCCCATTATTCAAACCTCCTTCCCCATTTGCCTGTTCTTTTACTCCACACCAACAAAAAGCCGAAAACACAACCTTTCTCTCGTGGGCCCCACCTATACACAATATGGACCCCACTCAAAAATCAATATCAATATGAAAGTCCCCAATTTTCTTAAAAAACACAAAAACTTTCCTATTTTTCTTTTATCCAATCAAACTCCATGTGATAATTCTAAATAATTATTTGAATGATTAGAAACATGTTATCACTTCATATATTACATCTACGCATAAACTAATTCCAAACCCATACTTAACATTTTTTTTAAAAAAAAACTTTCCAAAATTGATTATTTCAGACGATAAATAATTTTACTTCTTGTGTTATAATATTTAATTTAAATCTAAATAAAGATTATAAAAAAATATTGTGAACACACGAATTTAAATATGAAGGATCTATGTAAAGTTCATTATATCATTTAAAACAATAATAATTGACTATAAGTTTTTGTGGTAATATAGATAACATGTTAATAATGATTATCAGCTAAATTTTTTACTTAGTGATAACTTTCTAAATTTAATACATATAATATTTAAATTATTTTATTTATCAGCTATATAATATTTAAAAATTAAACAAAAATTCAAAAATCAAAATCCTTTATGTTTGGCTAAGCCACTCCCCACATGTCGATCTCCCATTGGCCAATCCTTAGATCTCCTTGGTCCCACTAGATAGACCCATACAAGAACCCAACAAAACTATGCTTCAAAATTTCTCCAGAACAAGGGGGAAAAAAAAAAAAAAGTTAGAGAGCCCATCAAGACAGAAGCTTCAATTCTTGAATCACTTCGTCTTCCTTAATGGCATCAAAGCTCTGTGACTCATGCAAATCGGCAACAGCAACCTTGTTTTGTCGAGCTGACTCAGCTTTCCTCTGCATCAGCTGCGACTCCAAAATCCACGCAGCGAACAAGCTCGCTTCTCGCCACGCGCGTGTCTGGGTCTGTGAAGTCTGTGAACAAGCCCCAGCCCATGTCACCTGCAAGGCTGACGCTGCGGCGCTCTGTGTCACCTGTGATCGTGACATCCACTCTGCAAACCCTCTTGCCCGTCGACACGAGCGTGTCCCTGTCACTCCCTTTTTGAATCCTCATCCGCTGTGCACGGCGGTGGAGCTGCCGTGAACTTTTTGGAGGATCGTTACTTTGCTAACGCAGATGGTGGTGGTGGTGGTGATGTTAGTAGGGAGGAGGCAGAGGCGGAGTCATGGCTGTTGCCGAACCCGGGTGGGGGGAATACTAAAGGGGTGGATAGTATGGATCTGAACACGGGTAAGTATGTGTTTGGGTCAGAAATGGATCCCTATTTGGAAATGGATCCCTACGTGGATCCGAAAGTGGAAGTGCAAGAGCAGAATAGTTCAGGTACTACCGATGGGGTGGTGCCTGTGCAAAGGAACAAATTAGGGTTTCAAGCTCCTGCTTTAGTTAATGATAATAATTGCTGCTTTGAGTTGGATTTCTCTACTGGATCTAAATCTTTTGGTGGTGGCTATGGCTATAATTCCTTGAGCCAGAGTGTAAGTTCTCTAAATTGGATGATTTGTTTGTTATAGAATTTTAAAAGTAATGAACCTTTAGTCCCCGTGTGGATAGCCTGATTTTGATCTGACTGGAGAGGCTGACTTAGTCTCAGTGCCTGAAAGTTGATCGGAGACGGAAAAACCTAAAAAGAATCAGTGAAAATCGAGAATTTAGCAGTAGCAGTGTGTGTGTTTATGAAGCTGTGAGTGGCATTAGAAGTTTCTGAGATTTGATTTAACTGCTAGGGTTTTCAACTGTTAACTACAACTTTGTATATTTTTGTAGAGACTATAACTTTGTCAGATTCAAGTTATCTATAGTAGAGATTTTCTGTTTAGTAGTGTCCATAATTTTGTCAAATTAATGGAATTCATCTATCTGAATTTAACGATTTTCGAAGCAGATAGCTCCGCGATCGATTGCTGAGATTCGAAGTTTAGCAGTAAATATGATGTCATTATATAAAAGCTGTCTTTAAAACTAGGTACATGATCGATGTTTCATTGAATTAAAAGTTTAATGGTTTCGTAAACTTAAGTCATCTTCTAATTGTCAGAGATTTTAAGTTTAGCAGCATTTGTAAATTTGCAAACCTCTAATCTCGTGTGCTTTTAACTGCAGGTTTCTTCTTCATCTCTAGATGTTGGAGTTGTACCAGATGGCAGTACCTTGACAGACATATCGAACCCTTACAGTAGATCAGTGAGCAACGGAATGGAGTCCGTGAACCAGACAGTGCAACTATCAGCAATTGACCGTGAAGCAAGGGTATTAAGGTACCGGGAGAAGAGAAAGAACAGAAAATTCGAGAAGACAATTCGATATGCATCCCGAAAGGCCTACGCCGAAACAAGGCCACGAATCAAAGGAAGGTTTGCCAAACGTGTTGATTCCGGCGTCGAGGTCGATCGGAGTAGTATTTACGGATTCGGTGTTGTTCCATCCTACTAAATTCACCTGTCTGTCCCTGATATTGATGTTGGATGGACAAAGGTGGAGTTCAAACTTGCACCCCTATTCGCCGACTCTTCATTTCTTTCCGATGAGTTATACCGACTCATTTGAAACCACTCCCTCTTTGTTGTAACAATAATTGTAAGCTTTCTTTTTTCTCTCCTTTTGTAGAGGAGATTGGTGTTGTATTTTTGTTGTAATCTTTGTTGCCACATCAGTGTTGCTGTACATAAGTAGGTTGAAGTTTTATCATGTATTAATGGTGAGCTAGAGACCCTTGAATTTGTACAAGTTGTTATGCAGTAATGAGTTTTGTTTCTGAAAAAGGATTCAACTTCACTGTTTTGGATATTTCAGTGCAGGAGGAAGGGCCAAGGAGTTGGCTATTTTTAGGCATAGGTAAAGATCAAAATCAGTGAAGCCATTGGTGGATTGAACTGGTTTAGATGTGATTGAAAAAAAAAACTAAGTATAGGGAAGTGCATTTTTTTACTTTATTTTATTGAAGACAGAATCAAAATTACTGATCTCATGGGTGCATGCCGATTATTATATGGATAAAGTGATCAATTCATGGGGAAGAAGAAAGTTTATTATACTTTATTTCTTGATTTCACAGATGGCAAATCGAGATTCAATGACTTTGGACTGTCTCTGTGATTGAATAAATGAGTCAATTGACAGGTTCTCTGTAGCTGATTTGGACATTGTATCAATCCCATTTCTTTTGTCTAGATTGGCCACTGGAATTTCAAATAATGCCCCTTGAATGAATGATTGCATTATGGTCTACCGATAATAAAAAAATTATAACAAAATTATGTAATTGTTATGGTCAACTGATGGTTTGCTTCGCTTTCATGAGGTTCTGTATTCCACTACCATATCCAAAATCTGGGCTCATAACTACCAAACCCTAATTCTATTAGCGAACTAATTAAGGCCTGTTGCCATACAGTAGTGTTGGAAAACAAATTGGGAGGGAGAGGAGGAGGGACAAACGGTGGAAAACTTCTCCATTTATATTATCTTACTCTTATAAGAAATAAAGTTTCATAATTTTTTTTAATTACTTTTTTTAACACACTTAAGACTCCTGACAGAATTAACCTGTTAACATTTAAACCCATAACTTTTTACAAGAGCTGATTATTATTGGAGTACAAGCTATTTGGTAAATAAAATTTCATAATCAACCGTTGCCTAATATACAATATGTGGTAGTGTCTTCGTTCATTTTTTTCTTCAGCAATTGTATTTGCTTGGACATGGCTACTCTTAGCTAGCCATGTTTCTCTTCTTGTGGCTACTACTACATTTCTTTGGTTAAACAATTCTCTTTCAAGATTTGATTCTTCAAGTGGCCCTTATGTACATTTAGCTGGCTCTTCATCTACGTTGTTGCCTCTTCTTCATCATGGTTGCTTGGCCATTTTCCATCTCCTTTAGGAAGAGTTTTGTAATTTTATTGTACCATGCCATCTCTTGCAATTATTCATCTTCTCTTTGTGGGTTTGTCAACTTGCATTCAGCCCTTCTAGTATTTCTTCTTTCTCTCGATGAGTGAACACTATTCGATTTAAATAAAAAAACCAAATTGAAATATTAATTTCAATTTGGTTTTCAGCTCAAAATTTTGAAAAAAAAAAATTGAACTAAATTATTTTTAATTTTTCAGTTTGGTTTGGTTTTTAGAATTTTTTGTTCGGTGAATCAAAAAACATATTTATTTATTTATTTTTATTTTTTAAGTTTTAAAACAATACAAATAAAAACAAATCAATACTTTAACATTATTATAGATATATGATGAATTGATGATATTTTTAATCTATTTATAGTATTTAAAAAAAATCTTTAAAAAATAATAAATAAATCAATTTAAAAAAAAGCTAAAAATCAAAATTTTGATTTTTAAACCAAAAAAATTGAATAGTAATTCGGTTTAAGTTTGGTTTTGATTTTATTGATTTGATTAATTGAAAATTTTAAAAACCAAATGATCATTTAAAAAATAAAAAAATCAGTTTAAACCAAAAAAATAAAACCGAAAACAAAAAATTTGATCTTTAAACTAAAAAAATCAAATAGTAAATTCGTTCAAGTTTGGTTTTGATTTTATAGATTTGATTACCCAAAATTGTTAAAAACCAAACGATGATAAAAAAATCTGGAAAAAATTAAAAAAAATTAATTTAAATAAAAAAAACTAAAACCAAAAGTCAAAATTTTGATTTTTAAACCAAAAAAGTCGAATAGTAATTGGGTTCAAGTTTGGTTTTGATTTTATAGATTTGATTAACCGAAATTGTTAAAAACCAAGTCATCATCCCTGCTTGATGCAAGGTCTCAATTCTCTTCTTTGGCTTTGTTATCTTCAACCTCTATTTATTATTATTATTATTATTTGTTTGGATGTCTCTTCTCCATCCACATACTCTTGGATATACTACCCATTTGCTTTTGAGATTTTTCTCTTCCTTCTACACACATGCTATAATTACTTAAATGTCCTACCAGATTGAACTAGTTTTGATACCATGTTAGGAAAAAAATTGGGTGGAGTAAAAGGAGGGAAGCATGGTAGGAAGCATCTTCCTATTGCACCTCTTATTATATATATTTATAGCAGTTGGAAAATAATTTTAAAGACTCAAGAATAACCACATAAAAACACGTTGAAGAACTAAAACGACTATTTGAAAAAAAAAAAAAAAACTTTTATATTTTTTATATTTCAAAATGTCCTCCCATTTGATCCTATTAAAACTAGAACAAAATAAAAGTCATTTTTGTTAGTTCCATCAAATTGGGTTTAATGGAAAAAATTACCTTTGTTTTATTATAATTTAGTAATTTTAGGTATTTATTATTAATTTGTGTAATTTGAAACCTCAAATATTAGTTTTTGGACAAATATTATTCAAATCGTATTTTTATTATTATTTGTATCAGTCAATCTAATTGACTATTAATTTATTTTTCTATTGTTAATTTTTTTTAAAAAACGTTAAAAATGTTTTTCCTCTATTTTTTAAGAGAGATTCTTTCTATTTAAAATTTTACATATTAATCTCTTTGATTTTTCATGGTCAATTAAATTGTTATTTGTATATATATTTTTCAATTTTAATTAAAAAAACTTTTATATAGTATCATTATCCATTAAAATAATAAACTTCTATAATTAATAAAATAAAAATATCTATTAGTTTAATTTGAAAATGATCAAATAATTGATTTTAACTCTTTTTTTTGTCATGCCAATAAATTTATTTTTTTGATTCTCAGTTTTTAAATTTTAAATATAAATGTATTAATTTAATATTTTTTATCTTCACATATTTTATAGGATTTTGTATTCTTACAATTGATTCAAATATATAATATGCATTTAAAATTATTGGAATTAAAGAACTATTTTTTAAATTTTTCTAATTTTATTTTTAGTTTTTTAAAGGTATATTCAAAAAGTAAAAGCTCTTTTTCAAGAAGAACAAAAAATAAAAAAAAGTTTAGTGAAGAATTTAATGATTTTTTTATTTATAGGAAATCTCATGAAAAAATATATCTCTCTTGAAAAATAAAAGAAAAACATTTTTAATGTTTTTTTTTTTAAATTAACAGCAGAAAAAAAATTAAGAGTAGTAAAAAATTAACGTTAACTAGGTTGACCATTATAAATAACGAAAAAAATATGATTTTGATAAGATTTGTCCAAAAGCTGATATTTTATTATTTAAATTATATAAATTTATAATAAATATCTGGATTTTTCAAATTGCATCATTTTTTTTTTCATAAACTCATTATGTTGTCAACTTGCCTTTAAATATGGTTACGGGGTAGGTAGATAGAGACCAGACCGTTATTGTCTAATTCAATAAAGATATTCAAAAGCACATGTCTTCTAATTATTCAAAAGCCTTGATAAGCAAGGCATGACATTCGTCGTTCCCTGGCCAGTATTACGCCAGCACTTGAGTGCTTGTCCACTTTCTGTCAACTTATTCTTACGTACCCTTGGCAAGCAAGGCAAAGAATTCATTAAAAAAGAACCTGTAGGCATTTTCTACTCAGAAAGTTCATATGCCTTTATATTAACCTTGCTCCAGTTAGCCCCTCACCATTGCATAGCAGCAGTTGATTTGTTTGTATATTTGCTTTCATTGGAGAGAGTTTCTCCTTCAATTCCTTGCTTTTTCAACCAATTTCTGGTCTTTTCTTTTACATTTATAGTTGTTGTTACCAACATTTTAAAGAGGACGATGATGATCACTTCGCTCGCCGGACGTAATAGCAAAACTTTGCCTATATATTAACCTTGCTCCAGTTAGCTCCTCACCATTGCATAGCAGCAGTTGATTTGTTTGTCTATTTGCTTTCATTGGAGAGAGTTTCTCCTTCAATTCCTTGCTTTTTCAACCAATTTATGTTCTTTTCTTTTACGTTTATAGTTGTTGTTGTTAGCAATATTCAAAAGAGGACGATGATGATCACTTCGCTCGCCGGACGTAATGGCAAAACTTTGCCTTGCCGAGCCTGCTTTATCACAGTTCTGAGTCCTCTCTGTGTCTCCTAAAACTAGCTGCACAACTTATTTTCTTCTTGCCATAAAGCGTTGGAATTCATGTCAGCATATGTTTTGTGCCCAGAATATGCATAAACAAGTTAATTAACTATGCGTAACTTATTTTTCTTTTTCATTTCCAGTTGAGATCCATCAAGGAGGAAGTTGGAGGTCAAATATGGTTCAGGCAATAGAGACAGTGTGAGAACCTATCACGGGGAAGAAGAAATTTTCTTGATTTCAGAGATGGAAAATCTAGATTCAATGACTTTGGACTGCCTTTGTGCTTGAATGAGTGAGTCAAATTATCATTTGCCACCATATCCAGGTATGGCCAGTTCTAAACTATGGAAAACTAATCGTGGTGGTCAAATAAGCAAAGACTGTGCATGCAACAATTATACATGCTTCCAATTATAATAAAATGATTACCAACAAGACTTTGGATTAAAGATAGGGTTAGGGATTGGAACTCTCTCTCTCTCGATCGAGAATTTTAGCTTGAAAATTGTTCAGTTCGAGGTAAGAAATAATTCCTCAAAATAAGAAATCCCATGTATGCAAAGTGATTTTATTACTTTACGGTCACGTGGTTGCTCTTATTTGCAAAAGGAATTTCTGTCGGCCTTTTTTGTCTATTTGCGAAAGGAAGTTCGGCCGATCTATTTTGTGCGTTTGCGTGCGTAAAGATATATTGAATATTGTTGAGAGGTGAAATTTACTCATATTCTTATACTATTTAATATTATATAAAATAAACTACGTGCAATTGAATATTGGAACGAATCAATACGTGTTATCATATAATTGGTAAGACATTGAATAGAAAATTTTGTTTGTTCCAACATTTAGTATTGTAAGATTTATTTTGTATCGTATTTAGATAGAAGGATTGAAATGAATAATATAAGATAGTACAAGGATAGAAAATAAAATATGCCTAATTGCCGGGACAAGGGATACCAAAGTCAGAGCCGCCAATTACTTTCTTCTAAGTTGCGGCCAAATTGATGATTAAAGGGCAGCAATTATTTCTCTTGTCTTGACAGTGAAATAGTTAGAATAGGGTGTATTGGGTTTTTCGGGAGTTAAAAGTTTATTCTTGCCTTGTTTTATCCGCATAAATATAAGATAATTATATTATAAATACATTAATTTTTAATTTGTTTTAATCCATTATATGGATTTTTTTGTTTGAATATATATATATATCAAATACTTCTATCAATTTCTCTATCAAGTAATAATGTATCTCGTTATCTTCGAATATTAAATTATAATTTTTTTTCAATCGAGTACATAATTCTAATATCTTTATTTTTTTCAAAACTAACAATCTAGTATTTTCGTCAAATTTTCCGTTAATTGATGAAGTGTTTGTTACTCCTAAAATATTAAAATATAATTGTATCCCTTTTTTGTTAGAGGAAAATTTCCTCTCAAATTAATCCTCGCATTTCAAATTTTGAAAAAATTAAAAAATATATTATTTTTTAACTATAAACTCCGAACTAAACTTAGTTAGATTTGTTGTTAAAAAAAACAATTAGTTAGGTTTAGATGTAAAAGTTGAAGAAAAACACAAACGTGAGAAGAAAATTCATTGCTTGTGAGCATTTGGAAGGAAAGTTTTCTCTAATAAAAAAAAAAAAAAAGCAAAATAGTAATTTTGTATTCTAGAGTTAACGAACACATCATTGGTCAATGAAAAAATAAGAGAAGTGCTTAATTGAAAGTTTCAAAAAAGTCAATGTATTCAAATGAAAAAACTTAAAATCTATGTATTTGATTGAGAAAAAAAAAGAGGAAAAAAATTTAATTTGGTATTCTAAGGTCCAATGAACATGTCTTCGATTAATGAAAAAACCGATGACGGTAGTTGATTGTCACTTTTGAAAAAATTTGTATATTCAAATAAAAAAATTAAAGTTTATATGCTCGATTAAAAAAAATATGTAATTTAGTATTCTGGAGGTAACAAATACGTCATTAGTTAACAGAAAAATTGATAAAAAAAAATACTTGATTAATAGTTTTAAAAAATTCAAAATGCTCAAACAAAAACAAAATAAAGTCCATATATTCGATTGAGAAAAAGGAGGACAAAATTATTATTTAATATTTTTTATCTTTTAAATTTCTATTTTTCACCTAATTTTTTTAAAAAATTTCTACATGAAAAATTAATATGACATGGCATATCATGCGGATTTTTTATGCCGTGTGTCAATTTCAATAAAAAAAATTGATTGGAAAATCGTCTGAAGGGCCACGTTAAAAAAAATTCAAGAATAGAAGGAGATGATGAATAAAAAAAAGTATAGGAACCACATTAAATAAATTAAAACAGTAAAGGGATGTTTTAGCCCGTCTACAAATAGTTTGCTTTGTTGTTGTTTTTTTTTTTTTTTTTCTTTTTGAACTAGAAAACTTCATTACTGATAAAAATCAAAATCCAAGCATTGCATCAGAAACTGCAGAGGGATAGGAACCCAATTCACCAGATCAGGCAAAGAAAAAGATGATTTAACTAACTTATGAGCCACCTGATTCGCTGATCTTTTAACGAAGCTAAAAATCAAATTAGGAAAGCACTCCTTAAATGAACAATCATCAACCAACAAACCAAAGCTTGATCCGTAATCCTCTTGGCTATTAATAGAATTAATCACCACTTGAGCATCAGCCTCAATCACAACATTAGAAACCTGCAACCCTTTCAACCAGCTAAGGGCTTCTCGCACACCCATGACTTCAGCAGCTTTTCGATCCACCAAACCCACAAAAGTACGAGATCTTGCAGCCACTGAACTTATTATCCCTGTCAAAAATAGCAGCATCTGTATTTGCTTTAACCCAGCCAGCACGTGGTTTTTGCCACTTGGGGTTGTGAGGAGATTGCCGCAAGAAGTCACACCTCTGAACCACCTTTCGAGCTTGGCCATTACACCAATCCTGAAGAGCTGAGCTACTCAGCTGTACAATGGCCTCTGTTGACATAAACTTACCCTTCCACATACCATCATTCCTCTCTTTCATATAGCCCAACAAAGCATAGCAGCTTGATTACACTTCTGAAATGTACATATAGAGAAAATAAGCGACAACCAATTTGTAAAGGAGGAATACTAACCTCCAAAGTACCCAACACATGAGCGTAGTCAACAATTCATGGCAGCCTGACAATCAAGTAAACCATGCACTTGCATATATGAGGTTATTTATTCCACTAGTACTACCGTACAGGGTCATTGAACAAAGTTCGAAAATTGATCTGGGCTCACAACCACCAAACCCTAATACTATGGACAAACTGATTAAGGCCCATTGCTACACAGAAGTATGAATCATGAAACATCATAACATGATTCAAAAGCAAATGTCTTGTTCTTCCACTTTCTAGCTTTGTTTCGTATATAAGTAAAAGCACTAATATTTTTTTTCTTCAAATTATCCAAAAGCCTTGGCAAGCAAGCCATAGCATTTATCGTTTCCTGACCACTGACCAGTCTTTTTGGCAACTTGTTCTTGCCCTTGGTCATCAAGGCAAAAGAAATGCATAGAAAAAACCTGTAGGCATTGTCCAGTTAAAATGTTTGTCCCTGTTGCTGATTTATTTGTGTATACGCCTTACCGGGAGAGAGTTTCTCCTTCAATTCTTTGTTTTTTCAACCAATTTCTATTCTTTTCTTTTACATTTATAGCTGTTGTTGTTAGCAATATTTAAAAGAGGATGATGATGATCACTTCGCTCGCCGGACGTAATGGCAAAACTTTGCCTTGCCGAGCCTGCTTTGTTGCTGTTCTGAGTCCTATTTGTCGCTCGTAAAACTAGCAGCATATGGCAAAAACAAGTTAATTAAATATGCATCCTTAATTAAGTATATTAACAAGTTATTTTTCAGTTTCCAAACTTCATTCTCATTCCCATCAGTTGAGATCCTAGTATTACACTGATTTTCCGGGGCCAGAGGAAGAGGCGTCTTTTTGGCAAGAGCTTTTTCAATAGCAGAAACTCATTTATGATTTAACAACTAACAACAGGCTCAAGATGGTGATCTAACCGAGAAAGAGCTGGAGGCTTCAGACTGGCAGCAGAGCAAAACCAGAACACTCAGAAGATCTCAGGTAGAAGGAGATGAATTAGCAAGAGAGAAAACGAAGCATTGAACCACATTTACAACAGAACAATGAAATGGATGGAACATAGTCTCCAGACTCTACAGATTCACAATCGCACAGTTCTAGCTACCTCGAGACCCAAGCTCGTAAGCTAAAGTCAGATACAATTCTATTCTAGAAGCTGAAACATGTAATATGCATTGGTAGCCCATTGACTTCTTTCATCGTTCTATCCTTACAAAATATATGATGCTGCTAGTATCATGTTTCCTGATCAGCTTTGCACCACAGGATTTAATGCTGGTTCATTTCTTTGCTTGGATAAGAATAAAAACCTAGCATAGCACCAGTTCTGCATGCTTACACAGAGCCACTGCGAGATGTAGCGCCTTGATTGTCCAAGAAACGGACGACAACACAGGTGATGTTATCTGCACTACCTCGCTGGTATGCCTCGTGCAACAACCTCTTTGCTGCCTGCTCTGGATCTGCGATTGGCCTGATCATCTCAACAGCTTCCTGAGGAAAGGATGAAGCATCAGATGGTGATGATGACAACAAAAAACCACAATATGTAATTATTTTCATAAGCAAAAAACTTCCCTAAAAAGCATCAATATGCCAATTTCCACCAGATCATTTGCAAGAAAAAATACAGCAAAGACATAGACAAGGGAATCGAATCACCCTCTTTACTGTGAAAGCATAAGGAAAACTAAAAGATGTCATGACAAACCTCGTTTGTGACAACATCCCATAATCCATCACTTGCAAGGATAAGAAACTCCAGGGAGCTGTCGACCTTTTCCTCCTACAATTTCCATGAGATTGTAAATCGCTAGAACATACTCTAAAGTAAAGATGGAAAGCATAAAAGCACAAGGCTCAGGGTCACAATGGTGCCAGATTTTTATTTTAATGATGGTTCAAAGTAATTAAAAAGCAACACAAGGCTCAAGTACTCTAAAATGCAACACTGAGCAATGCTCATGAATATTCATGCATTTAACAGATGAAAGACCATCTCCAAAAGGCATACCTGTATACATCTGACTGCAAGTGGAATTTGCTCATGAGTAATGACATCCAAATTTTGAAAGATTTATCATATTAAGGTATCTTAATTTGAATATCGTCAACCATTTATTCCTATATCAGTTGCTCTTTTGAATAGATTAAGAATCAGACCTGGATTTCTGGATCAGCAACAACATACTGCTTCAAGAGCCTATCACCAAATGCACGAGAGACAGCTAGGACACCACCAACTCTCCAAGTGCCTGTCATTATGATTTCAGCCATCTCAAGAAATTTATCACCAAAAAGCTTTCAATAAGTAAATAAAACAAAAGGAAGACCACGTGAAGTCCTTACCTGCCCACATGACAAATCCTCCAGCATCTTCAATCCGTTGCCGTTCATCAGTCTGGTCTGGCTTGTGATCTCGGGACACGGCAATAGCTGAACAAAATGGCAAGATACTTCAGTGACTTAATTATGTAACAACTAAACATTTAACAAGACAGCAATCAGAAAAAAAAATTATCTAATGCTTCATCCCAGAGCATCTGGTTTTCTTTCTATCTGTATTAGCCCATTGTCACTGTACCACTTTGACAGGTCAATACAAAATTTCTTGAACTTTTTAAATTAAATATTATCATAGTATAAACTTTTCTGCCTTCAATAATCAAACACAAGAGATATAACTTTACAATTGGCAGGTCTTTTGCATTAATTGTTCTCCAAAAAAAAAAAAATCACCTCTGGGACTAAAATTACAGCTCACAGATTTAAATCCAAATTTCAAATAACAATTTTCTCTGTTTTGAAGGTTACACATTGATTTCTCTTAAGGCTTCCCAATCACGAGTGAAGTGATACCTACTCATATAACTAAAATTCTGTTTCAGCCACCACTTCTGCTTCCGTAATATTCTTGCTATTTCTTGACAACATCAGCATAGACTTATTCTATATCATTTTTTTAGACAGCTTCCCATGGCTATAAATTGAATCTTGTGTTCAGAATTCCGGGAAGCAGTCAACTTAAACAACAACAACAAAAAAAAAAAAAAAAGGAAAGCAAACTGGTGGTACTGATTTCATAAAATGCATCACATGTTGAAAAAATGAAAAGGATCCTAGAAGTTGCAAATGGTTATACAATTATTCTGAGTCTCACCATTACCACCCCGGCATATGACAGCTCTGGAATCTCCAACATTAGCGACAAGCAAACGATCACCAACAAGAATTGCTGTAGAAGCAGTTGATCCAGCATCCCTGTTCTGATTATTTTCGGATTTCAGAAATTCGGAGTCTGTGTGATTGTATGCATCAGCTGCAGAGAGAGAAAACAATTCAAAATTAAACATCAGGTTCCTCGAATGAGGAATTTAAACATTAAACAACATTGGCACTAAAGCAATGAGATACCTATAGCTGATTTGGTGTCAGAAATAAACTTTGGATGCTTGATCAGATTGCTAAAAAGGTTATGTTTCACATATTCAGCAGCTCGTGCACCTCCATGACCTGAAAAACGATACCAGAAAAAGTTTGCTTCGTTATTGGCTCATAAATTTGAAAAGGCAAATTATTGCAAAAGATACGATACGATCATATTTCTTTTCAACTAGCTAACAACACTACAAACAAAAAGGGCATGGTTAATTATTGACCCAAACAAATAACAGTACAACAAAGTGGTATAGACCACCTCAGCACAAAATTCACAATCAACCATACTAGATCTGCCATTTCCAGCCAACAATGGCATTTGGCAGATGGCTTCAAGTACCACAACCACAGTGGAGCTTATAATTGTATACCCAAAATCTGCAAAAAGTCCTTTCAATCACGTTCCTTTATTAGAATATATCACATATTCAGCATATGGTCTAATAATGATAATTTAATTTCCTCCAATGACTACTTTAGTTGAGGATACAACATGTCAGTGACAGAAAATAATGCACTGTCTGGTATATAAAGGAGAAAATGAACCCAAGAAGTTGCAAAGGGCACTTATGGAGAATAACATCAAACAGCAAGCTTGCATATTAATAACCCTCACGCACCAACAATTACTTATAATAGTGCCAAGGGGGATTCACATATAGTTACTAATCAAACTAATGTCACTGTGTTATGCATTTAGTGGAAAGTTCCCCTCGTCGTATCTCTATTGCATTACAGTATCCTGCAAAAGTAACCTTGACATATATGTCTACATGAAAAAAGCAGAGTAAATGAGCGAAGCGATACCATCGAAAACTCCAAAAAGACCAACTATCTCTCCAGCAACACCATCAATTCTTGTCTCATAAAAGTCTTCCATGGAAGCTCTTTTCCCTGGAGAGCTTGCATATCCATAACTGAATTTTCCATTCTGACTGTTGCAGAAAATATTGAAAATCAGTGCCAGACAAATCTCATGAGCTTACAAGATCTTCGAGCAGAGGAAGAAAAAAAGAAGAAATCTTTGAGAGATGCAATCTGAGATCCTAAGAATTATGTAATACATCAAAAATTGCATGAATGAACGTAACATTTCTTGGTTAATGTTAAACAAAAATCACATGGGCGAGTAACAAGAAATGCTGGTTACAGAAGTTCAATAATACTCGAGTTAAAAGTTCTATTTTTCCTGGTAATCATCTAGAAATTTTAAAGCATAGTGATTCCATCCATTCACAATGTTAAATCACAAGTCTGAGACCAAGTAGTCAAAACCATGTGAAGTGATAATTCATTAGACAGTTCATAAAACATGTCTTGTCGGCTTCAAGAAGTTAGGTCCAGAAGTAAGCAAGAACATAAAAACGCATTCCACCAAGGATGACACTGGCATATCCAACACGACAAATCTAATGAAGTCAGATCCATCAAAGAGGGGATCAAGAGTTTTTAGCATACTTCTTTCAAGGCAAGGTTGCATATCGAACACGACAAAACTGATATTTAGGTTGCATTTCTCTCAATGTGCACGTTCCCAATACATAGAAAACGACATGCAAAAGAATCACAGAGAATAATCAAGCAGCTGTAATATCAACAAAATAACAAAATCTTAACGGAAAATATGATGAACCTTTCCAAATTCATGGAGATTCGTATTTGCATTGTGATTTAACAAAAATTTCACAATTGGACATGAATAAATGATCATAAAGAAAAATTTAATATCCAGAATATATAACATACTTCCAAATACAATCAAATATCAATCAACAAGAAAAAAAAAGAAAGAAAACAAAGCAAAACCCATGTAATAAACAACAAAATACTTGCAAATTACATACAATTCAACATTGATTGCAGTAATCCAAACTTTTTATATTACAGATCTAACAAAGACATTAAAGAGATTATTAATAATAACCTGAGACCACCACCGCTTACAGGTGCATCATCAGCATAAACTTGGCTTGAAGATGATAAAACTGAATTCAAATACCCCATTCCTTAAACAGATTTACTACACACTTCTCTCTTTAATCACAATTACACAAACAACAACAGCTATGACGAAATTAATAAGTTTCCTTGATAATATAGTTTGTTATGATTTGATCTTCCTAATCTCTACAATTATTGAATCATTTCCAATTCAGGAGCTTAACCTGCAAACCAAACCAAAAAAATCACAAATTAAATAAAAAAACTTAAAACTCAACAAAATTAAACCTAAGTTACATTGATTGACCTTACATTAAAATACTCACAAATTCGATGTTCAATAACATAATTTTTTTTAAAAAAAATCATCTAGTTCAATTATCATTGAATTGACTGGTTGATTAATCAAAGTACATTAATTTTTTTTAAAAAAAAAATAGACTCAAAATCCTCACGCATGACAAGTTCAAAAATTGAAAATTACAAAAAGAAAACTCATTTAGTTTCAAATTGGTTAATTAATTATTACATTAAATCTTCAAAAAAAAAAAAAAAACTCAAAATCCTCACGAATTACAAGTTCAAAATTAGAAAAATTACAACGACAAAAGACTCATCTAGTTTCAAATTGGTTAATTAATTAAAATTACATCCAATCTGAAAAAAGGACTCAAAAACATCACAAATTACATTTCAAAAATAGAAATTCAATAAAATTTGCACTGATAGCTAAATCTAAAAAAAAAAAAAATTCATTGATCAAAAATAGAAACAACAAAAAAAAAAAAACAAATTAATCGAGAGACAAAGAGAGAGAACCTGAGAGAAAGAAGAGAAACAAAATGCCATGAAAAGAAATTGAAAAGCTTAAAGGCATGAAATCACAAAACGACCACAGAGAGAGATAGAGAGAGAGAGAGTGTGTTTCAGTTTTTTTTTTTTTCCAGAGAGAAGAAAAAAAGAGAAGACAGAGAGAGAGAGAGAAAGAGGGACAGATGGATCAAAATTTTGAAAAAGAAATTAATTTTTTTTTAAAAAAAATGAAATTTAGTTAGCGTGAAAAGGGGGAGGGTAGTTTTGTTTGTTTTTCCAGTTCATACTAAAAACAAAGAGATTCGTGCGCGTAGCCGTTGCGTGAGGAAAACATAAGACTAAGTCAATGCCAAAATTGCTAAGCTAAGATTGGCTTTTATCTTATTGACTTTACACGTGTCATCCATGCATGTGATGGTGTAAGTTTTTGTATCGGATGCTGAGTTACAGCTGAGTTTTATTCTTCTTTTTCTTAGAGCGTTTGCGTTTGCCCATTTGGATTGGATAAAATAAATACAATACTTTATTTAGAGTTGTTGGGATCTATTAATTCATTCACATAATGATAAGTTGACTTTTTTATATAATCTGTACTGTTTTTACCAATTCTACATTTACACTCAAGTGAGAAAAATGATTGATTCAGATTATTATTTAGTTAAAGCATCGGGTAATCACCGTTACTATTTTTACAATTCTACAATTACATTGTGGTGAAAAAATTATTGATTAAGGTGACAAAAAATAGATAATAAGCAACGGAACTATCTTCATGTTCAAGCTTTTTTTACTATTTTTTAAATTAAATTAATATTAAAATACATCTAATTTTTCATCAATTACTAACTTATTTTTTAAATCAAATTAGACAAAAATTTAATACCACTGACGAATAATTGTAGTTAATTATTCATGAATTAACGAGAATCAAATCATGATTTTAATCAAATCAATATAACTTTTTATTTTTTAGATCCAGATACATTAAAAATGATAAAAAAAATTTATTTAGGTTTATTTTTCATAATTTTACATCTTTGCGTTATTAATTATTCTTTCACTTTTATAAATATAGAATCCGATTAAGAATTTTCAAATCCAGATACATAAAAAATGATAAAAATATTTTTATTTAAGTTTATTTTTCTTAATTTTACATCTTCGTGTTATTAATTACTCTCTCACTATTATAAATTTTTTCAAAAATATTTGGCTGATGTGGAAGACTACTTTGAGAAATTTTCTCCTTTTTTAAGTTTGTAGCTTAGAGTTAAAATTAACAAACAAACAAAGAGGTCACTTAGCAGTAAATTAAAAGCTAAGAAGGGATGATTCTAGTTCAAGTATCGATTTGCTTGAATTTCGAGTGGCTGCATCTAGCACAAAAGGAGAAAAGAAAGACAGCTTAATATTTAGTGGCATGATTTATTTATTAATTAATCCTGGTTTAAGTCGCATGTTAAATAAAACAGAGTGAAGAAAGTGCGCACCAATTTGCAGAGTAAATTATAAATCAATCTCTCTAGTTTTTTAAAAAAATTAATTAATACTCCTTATTTTAAAAATTATTATTTAATCCTTTGACCAGTTAATTATGTTTAATTTAATATTATTTTTATTTTACAAAATGTCTTCTTTTCTCATCACTCTCTCCATATTTTCTCATATTTTTTTCTATTTCTCAACAAAAGAGCATAAAAAACCAAGTTACAAGTAGATTTAACAACATAGAGACTAAATTATTAGTTTTAAAAATAAAAAAAGACCAATTAATTCATTTCTCAAAACAAGAGGGACTAATTTATAACTTACTGCAAACTTGCATGATAAAAAGGTGACACCAGTCTTTTGCCTGATTCCAATCATACACGCACCTAACTATGTTCCCATACATTGCTTCTTCCATTAATTAATTTATGTGATTTGATTAATAATTTGAGACCTAACTTAATCTTAATTCATTCATAAATCCAAATGAGTAGAGACAAAGAATGATCCCACAGTGTCATTTTCCAATGAGCTTATTCCTAAAAAAATTTAAAGTGACTAACAAACCTGTTGAACCTTGCCAAATGGCAACATAATTAGCTTATTCTAATCAAATAGGGTTGTTAATTGGGTTATTAAAGTTCCCTAGCATCAAGGAAAATGGATGGCAAGAGTGAGACATATCATATTGCAATAAATAAGATCTAGGAGTTTCTTTTCTGAATTACTTCTCTCTTCACACCCCTTTTGATTGATAGAGAAAGAAGAAAATATTAGAATGGTTTTGCCATGTGCAAATCCATTCCCCTAGTCAACGCTCATCACCAACCTCACCGACAGCGGCAAGCATGGAATATCAGATATCTCCATGCCTGTTCACCGTCAAAACCAGCGAGCTCTGTGAGGGTGGGTTCATTCTTAATCATGTATATGCACTTTGAGAAACATAAGAGACATAATGATCATAAAGAAATGATAGATTGGTTGAATCAGATGTTATAGGTCATCATATCTTAGGTTTCTCACCATCTTGTGGAGAAGACTAGACATACAAATCCAAGAAGTTTCAGGAAGTTTATGACTAAGATGCGTAATTAAGGCTGAAATAATGTCAACAGAAAACCTATGAACCTCGGGCTTTAATGCCATGCGTATGAGCATTGCTGTCCACAACTCTGGGGCCAGCTTTACTGCTTGACGTAGATAGTGAAACCCCTTGGCAACCCTCGTGTCCATCGCATGTCCCTGCAAAGTTGAGGTTAAAGCAAATAATATACCGTCAGCAACCTCTCTAAACATGACAAATTGGATACAAAGTTCTTTTGCTTTTCTTTTTGTTTTCGCAACATTCTCTGTGTGTGTCATGACTGCATGTGTTTGTATTATTAACCAAGGATTGGAATTCTAAGTTTAACCCCAAAGAACTGAAGGGCAAAGGAATTTAAACTTTCTAGAGTTAGATGTAGTTTATTTGCAAGAGAGTTGAAACCTGCATTCTGTAAAATTAACTCTAGGGTCTACAGTAACAGGAGTTCTCTAAGCTATCAATAGCCAAATTGTAATATAAGAGCAATAAAGTGAATTTTAACAGACCTCAGAGTCTGATGGCTCTCTTGCTTCAGGTTTCCCATTTAAAGTGCAACCAAATTCGTCCTGCAGAAAATCATCTGCTGCTTTAATTATATCACGGAGAAGGAAAACGCGCACCCTGCTACCCTTTTCAGATAGAATGAATAGCAAAAGATCTTCTGTGGCATTAACAACAGAACGCATATCAAATGATTTCCATCCCAAAGGATCTGAAGAATTTTCTTCAGAATTAGGGGACTCTTCACTTGAGTCTGAAGCTTGTTCAGATATTGCTTCCCCCTAGAACAAGACAGAAATGACTTTAAGAGATCGCTCAGAGTGGAGATACATTAATTTGATTAACCAAATTAAATTCCATATTATAATCAACATTTGAAAGCATTATTGAAATAAAAGAAAAGATAAAAAATGTGTCAGGAATATCTTGCACCTATAAGAGAATCAATGCAAGCGCTATGGTATTAAAAATCTGTCATGTTGTGAGTGCTTTTTGAAAAAAATCTATATAAAGAAGCAAAAGGAGAAATAAACTACCAGCCGCTCTAGCCGATTCCATCTTATAGATCCATCATTGCGGATGAGAAGTTCTCTCAAAATTCTTCTCATATCAGGATTCGGGTCTGCCAATAGCCTCCCTATTACAAAGGGATATGCTTTTTCAACAACTTTGAAGTTAGGGTCCAGAACTTTTGCCGTGCCTTCGAGTGATCCAAGTGCTCTTATCACCAGTGCATAGTCTGGGGGAAGAGAGAAGTTGAATTCGTACATAACATCATAGAGTTGGTTCATTATGGCCTGATATCAAGAGAAAAGGTGATGAGCTTTGCAGGAGAAAAGGAACAGAGATTAGAGGCATAGCAAATTCTCAAATTCCATTAGGCCAAGAGGCTCAATATACAATACTTCAGCATCATACAACTTTACATGAAACGTTTTTGTGTGTGTCTGTGTGTGTACAAGGGAACATGGACTGCTGGTGCAAACCTCAAAATCTCGAGATTGTCTTGTCCCATCACCAAAGGATGCTTGCAGTGCATCTGAAACTGATTGTACGTCAACCCCTTCAGGAATAAATCCCAAAGAAAGAAAGTCATTTGCCAAACCCAGAGAGTCACGATTAACAAAGTGCACAAGCTGAAAGAAATGCAAATGCATCAACAAATGCAAAATCTCAAATTCTAAAGCAAATTGCACAGAAGCATTTATCATCATCCGCATAAATACAATACATCAAAGACAAGTAAATTGCAAATGAGCATTCATCAACAACAGGATCATCAGCAAAATAAAATGCAAAGAAGTACATGGATTCTCAAGCCATGACAGCTTCAGCATTACATGAAGTAGATTAACGGTAGTTTAGATAACAAAAATGATATCATGATAAGCCAATCACTTGAAATGACAAGTCATGTTAAAATTTGACTGTGACAAGGAACAAAATTGACATTTGAATTTCATAAAAAATTATCCAGACTGGAAATATTTATATAACTAATAGATTGTCATACAAGAATACTTAAAAACAGTTTTGATTAGTAAAAGGTCTGCATGCATAACAAAAGGCTAGAGTTGGTATACAAGCAGATTACAAATCAAAGTCATTACCACTTGAATAAGTCCCACACGGTAATGGCGTGGAATATCCCCCATCATTCCAAAGTCAAAATATGCTAAAGAGCCACGGTCAATAGCAACAAGGTTTCCTGGATGAGGATCGGCATGGAAAAAGCCAACCTCAAGCAATTGCCTCAAAGAGCAGTATAATCCCTATCAAACCAAAATAACGATTAATAATTTATCTACTAATCCACGATCTGAAAGGCATGACTAATTTTAAATATAAGACAGACAAGGAAACTCAGGATGATCATTAACTGTCGAGAGAAAAAATTAGTATAGCTTACCAGATCGACCAGTTTCCTTCTGTTCAAACAAGCCCGCTCCAGCATAGCTTGATCGGTTAGTTTGATTCCATCTATCCATTCCATTGTAAGAACAGCCTTGCGAGTGAATTCCCAATATATTTTAGGAACTTTGATGCAATTTTCTTTCTCGTTTTTCACAAAATTACCAATTGTAGCATTTTGATGACTTTTTGGACCATCACCTGATGAAAACAAGCAGAATCCAGCAATCTGAATTTATATTTTTTGAGAAAATTACCAGATCACCAGCTGAGAATCATGGGATACATATCACAATGGCCAACACACAGTGACACTAACTGACATAAAAAAAAAGGGACGGGGGAGGATTAACCTCCTCAGGCACCATAAGTGACTAATGAGTTTGCCGAATTCAGCTTAAAAGGTGCAGAACAAGAGTTATAGGTGCAACCTGCTCAGATACTGTGGTTGATCAATGATTTTTCAGGATTCAAATTTAACTTCCAAAACATGAAATATAGGAAAGCTTTTATGGATTTGATGCTTGATAGTATATTTAAACTTAGTAACGAAGAAGATGCCTCACCAGTGGACCGATCCAAATGCATTATAACAAGGGTTAAAGACTTTGGGATTCAAACAGAAAACTGAATGTCATACAGGACATACTAATGGCCTTTGTCAACTTAATCATTTACACATGGGTAGTAAGAGTGAGAGAACAAGCATGGGTCATCACCATATAGAGAAGCAAAGCGTTCAGCATTTTCCCCTCCAGGATGTAATCAATTTCATCAAACATGTGCCTGACCTGTTCATTCAAGATAGACCTGAGGATATCCATAAGCATGTACGAACTCATTAAGAAGAATGGAAGATGCTGTGCATGAAAAGAAAACTGAGAGGATACATAAGCATGAATAGAATTCCCAGCAATTTGCATTAATTTGTGAGTGTGCTCGTACATCAGCAAGCATGCCTGAGCATCTGCTCAGATGTGTTCCTGTTTGTGTGCACATGAGTGAGAGAGAGGTAGCGAGAAGGTGGCTGCTCCTCAACTTCCTTTTTCTTCTGTGCAGTGAAAATTAAGCCCCTCTTGTTGATGATTTCCTCTTGTCATATCAATTAAGAATAGCAAATCTTGGTAATCTAAGTCTGAGACAAACCTTTTACTCAACGTTATGGAACGACTAGGGTGGAGAAAAAGGAAATATTGTATCGGTAGTACGCCTCCCAACACCTGACCTCAAGCAGGTCATTAGCTAACTCTATCCAACGACACATAGAACTACCGTAGTACTGAAACTAAAACTTTTTTTGATAACATACCAAAGGAATTCTCAAAACTTCTTTTCTAGAAAGATTTTTAATCTCATGTACCAAGCTCCCTAGTCCTGATCTTTCATTGAATTCAAGAACAACAAACACAATTTTTTTGGTTCATTGGGAGGCCTTCAGGATTCAAACCACACAGCAAGGATATCCCATGTATCAAGCTCCCTATTCCTGATCTTCATTGAATTCAAGAACAACAAAAACAATTTTTTTGGTTCATTGGGAGGCCTCCGGGATTCAAACTACACAGCAGGGATAGCTTAATTCCTCTGATCCTTAGTGGGAGCAAGATTTGATCCTAGGTCACCACCTTCTTCCATTCCAAGTGACCAACTTAACCAGTTATGCTAGCTAACATCCCACAGAGTGAAGTGGTTGCTTTCATAATGACTAATAGAATGTGAAGCCCTTTTAACTGGCAAATAAAAATTAATATTTTTTCATGGTTCACAAAAACTAGTTCAGCGAGATGAATTTTAAGCTAAATCCAAAATTGTTTCTCTGAATTCATGAGTATAGTATGCATGTGGTACTTCTATTTAACTTTTTCGCATATCTCGTGTACATTAAGATCACTGGTAGCACAACCAGCAAAATAATAAACTAAACTTATAGAAAGCTCACCATCTCATTCACGGCTACTAATAGATCCTTGCGAGCCTTTGCAAAACGCTTTAATTGGCCACCAACCATGTGGAATAACAAGGCATCAAGGGTCAATAAAAGATGCATACCAGGCCTCTGCACTTTAACAGCTACAAGTTCACCAGAATGCAGATGAGCTGCAATACTTGAAACAACAAGTGGAAACATTTAGTTTATTTTGATCCTTCCCCAAACACCCAGGATACTCCTCATAATTACAAAGGTAGATTGATATTTTATACAATTAAAATATGGCATGCAATCTTCCCACTCAACAGAAGAGATCATCTAACCTTTATACACCTGTCCCAAAGACGCTGCAGCAATAGGCTTTGGACTAATGTCAGCAAAAATTTGTTTAACAGGGCGACCCAACTGGGATTCAATTGATTCAATTGCAACATGAGTTGGAAATGTTGGTATTTGATCCTAGAAAGAAGAGAAGGACTAGAACTGTAATACCAAGAAAATAAGTAAAAAAGCACTTACAAAATATCCATCTGTAAAGTCTAAGTGATACCAAGCCTATCGTGCTTACAAGCTATCTGAACATCTAAAAGAAGATCCACAAAATTGTCAAAATGCATTTTATCTAGATGCGTGTAAGCATAATTAGCTAATCTATCAGCTGTACAATTCTGCTTTCGAAGAACATGAGAAATAGAATGTGTCATCGGTAATTGCTCACACTGCTGCAATTCCTGTTCTTACTGCCATGGTCTCAAAATTCTATGTTGTACCACATCTACCGACACCAAACAATCAGTTTCTACTAAAACTGAAGTAATATTCAGATTTAGGCAAAGCAAAAGTCTGCCTAGAAGAGCCTCAGATCATTCAAACCACTACTGGAGTCACTTGTGGAAGAAGGAGGCTATACCTGTAACTTAGCAAGCTCGTGACAATACACAGTCGGCAAGATATCTGGTCTAGTGCTCAGAGCCTGTCCAAGCTGTAAATTCAAATGGATTGAATAAGAAAGCAATTCTATCCAGTTAAAATATTTTATGATGTTTAGTTCTTCAATCCTCAAAACTAAATCCAAAACTACAGAAACAATTATGCCGCAATTATTATTAAGATTTACGCCTCATTCCATTCGATGCACCATGCAGATAATGATCCAAAGTTTCACATCCACATATGATAGAACGACCACTAGATGCTATCACCTAGACGATCAAGTAACTTGCTACGTAAAGTAACTTGCCAACTTCTCCAATTAAACAATAACATTTTTTTCCAACGCGGCTGAGAATGGAAAACAAACTGATGGCATTTCCAGTGGCATTTAGCATGATAACTTCACAAGGCAGCATAAATTTCACAAGAATGGCACTTGCCTTGATGTAGAAAGGTCCCAAGTCGATCAAAGTTTCACGAAACTGCAAGAAATCATAACTGAGTTGCAATAAATTTCACTATTTTTCACATAATTAAAATTGAAAAAAAAAATACACTAATCAAACTCGCATCCTAATTTATTACATTTGAAGCATAAAATAAAGGCATAAACCACAAATATACCTTAACGGCACGCTTTTTAATATCGTGAACGAACAACTCCCAGGCGGTTAGTTTCAAAACATGAAATGAAATAATAGTTGCCCTATACAAAGCTAAAAGCGGGCCGAATCGATAAAGAATCGAAGTTTTTTTAGAACTAGAACTAAGAGCTTGTCCAAATTCACTTTCCAGTGATTCTTTCCTCAATTTCGCATACTCCGCCGACGGCCTTCCGCCGTGTACACTCGAATACGCCGTAGAAAACCTACAGAACAAAAAAAAATGATTAAAATACTAAAAAATTATAACAAAAAAATGTTCAAATTCTCTTTAAATTAAAACTCAATTACCATTTCGGATGCTGAAATTGACTGCCCTGTGAAGTGAAATTTCGAAGACTAATGGAGGTGCTGCCATTGGATAGAAGAGAGATTTGGCGGTGACGCTTGAGATAGACAAAGGCATTCCTCATTGGACGAGATGAGATCTCATGAAAAATGAGTAAAAGAGAAGGAAGGCATCAGAAAGAGAGAGTTTGCACTGTTAGTGTTTGCTAAAATGCTTAAACGATGATGACAAGTGGTTAGAGAATGTTGCATATGATGACGGGGAAAGAGAAAGGGCATGAGGTTTTTCCTTTGCAATTCAGGAGCTGACACGTTTGGGCTATTTGGCAGCTGTAGGGAACACCGAAATACGGTTGTGGAAATCTGGATTGGACCAATTCTCCGCTCAAATTTTGATTTGGGTGAGGAATTAAAGGCCCATTACTTTGGATCTCATTGCTAGCCCAATTCAAATTCTTGATTTTGTCCCATCCAAATTCAATTTATGGACGTTTGGTATATTATTGTCGAGAATGTAATCTTTGTATTTAATTGAAAATAAAATTTTATAATAATGGGTGATTATTATGTTTGATTCAACCCTGAAAATACACGAAAAATACAAAAAAAATAATAATAATTCTGCCATTTTACTCTTAAAAATTGAAGAATCTAATTTGAATATAAGATATGTGTGTTTTTTTAATATTAAGACATGCATTGCTTAGGTTTAAAATTAAAATAAAATAAATTTAATTATAGATAATTATAACTACCAAACAAAATAATAGATCTACTAAAAAATTACATAACGTATGCATTTGCATTAGATTAAACTTAACAAAACATATATCAAGCGTTCAAAATAATTTTCTAACAAATATATATAAATTAATTACCTAAATTATTTTTGTTATTATTAGTAAAAAATAAGGGTGTGTTAGTCAATTTAATACAAAAGAAAAAGAATATTTAAGTAAAATAAATATGGAATGCCTTGGCATCTCAAATTCCCATCATTTTAGAAGAAGATCACATTTCCATCTTTGAAAACAATCCAATGTTCTAATACATTTGAAATTTCCAAAAATTCGATATTTTTGAATTATCAAACACAAAATTATTTGACATCTCAAATTACTTTTTCAAAAATAATCTTGAACATCCTCGTACCAAACGTCCCAAACGTTGCTAAATTTTCTCTATAATAAAAGTATTTTCGAATTTATTTTTACTTATTGAGATTAAACAATAATTAATTAAATTTTATTTTGATTATAGAACTAGGGACCCGAACCAAGTCTTTTCTGAACGTGAAAGATTTTCTCATACTCTGCTCAACAAATAAATTATTAGATATTTTTAAATTTTGAAGTATATTTTTTTGTGCATTTTTTTTTAATTATTTGGGACCTATGTTTTTCTTAAACCTTAAAAATATCCTTGTTAAAGTACCTAATATGAGAAATAGGAGGTCCAATTTTTTATTGGGCTATTTACAAGGCCATGGCTGATATTAAACTCCAGCCCAACTCAATCTCTGTGTCGACGAAACAAAACCCCGTCAAGCTCCCAGTTTTCTTCTTCAAGCTTTCTCGATCAACCCCTGCAAAGCCCTGTTCTTCACATTCTCAATCTCCCTCAAAAATGGCGAAAGACACAATGCCACGTCCATGGTTTCTCGATTTAGTGCCTCTCTTGGTTGTTCTCCTCGCTGCAGTCCATGTTCTTGCTTTGGTAACTAACTCTATTTGTCACTTAATTTCTTTAATCTTTTCTAGAACATTGCTTTGGTGGCTTATCTTTGATTTTCTTTCATGGGGTGTGTTCTTTGTTTGTTTGTTAGGCTTACTGGATTTATAGGTTAGCCACTGAGAAACAGCCTCAGAGAAGTAAGAAACATTGAGAAGGATTAAAAACAAGGTTAGTTTTTTACTAATTGTGATTGGTTAGTCCACTAATTGAGCTTTTAGTGACTTTGAGATTGGATTTTAGTTAACTTAGGCTTACTGGTTTGGTTAATTTCTTGATTCTTTTAGAATCTTTTTTAGTTCATGGTTACCTGTTTAGGGTTTAGCTCTTTAGTTTATGCTTTGGATTATAAAATTGATGCCGATATTGTTATTGATTCGTGCCATGTTTGTTGTTTACTGTGATTCGCTTTGTGGAAATGTTGTGTTGCTAAGTGTGAAAGTAAACATGTGTTTTCTGGCCTGGTCTGCGTGATGTTAAATTCTGGTTGTATGGAGAAGTTGGATATCTTTTCTGGCCAGTCAGCAGTTCCAATGGAAAACACTTTTTTGTGCTTGTTATGTAATGAGAAGAAGTGTGAATAGCTAAATGCATCCATTGTATGTTTAATAGTATGAACTTTCAGTTTGATGGAAATGTAGGTAAGATGCATGTTTATGAGATATACTTGAATATATGCTAGTTGTTGTCTACTAAAGGTTTGTGTTTTTTGAAGGTTTCTTTAAACTGGTGTTTTTGGAAATGAGTTTTTGATCCCTTTTTCTACATGCTATGGGTTTTTTCAGTTATCTTTAAAGAGCTGCCAGATTGCTATGATGTTTGAAATTATGGTAAAATACCATACTCTTATTAAGATAGTGACGAATATTTTCTGTTTTAATTCAGTACTTGAACGCTAGCCTAAATTGATAGGACAGTTGAGTTATGGTTTCTTGTAGCACTTTTTATCAGACAAACAGTAGATCTGTCGGAGCTCTTAGATATATTCTGGAAGAATACAATACAACTACTAGGTGAACTTATGTCGTTAAATATGACCTTTTGCATTTTGAATGGGGTAATGATAGTATTGCTTCTTCATTGGATGATTATACATTCACTTCAGTTGTTTTACTGCTGAGAGTGACTATCCTTTTTCAGGTACTATCATGAGTGGGTGTTTTATTAAAGTGCCCTCAAAGGTATCTCTGGTGGTTTTAAATTGCAATGTCAGCCATGAGGCATATGAACCTGTCTCAAATGTACCACCAAATGCATGTCTGGTGGTGTGTATCATTGGATTCAGAATCAGTGATTTTTAGCAAACTTGATGTTTCCAAATGTAAAAAGCTCATGTTCTATTTTCTGCTTGCTGATTTTTTGCTGGCAAGAATTAGTAATTAAGTTTGTGATATTTTTGACCCAAAGATGGGAATTGCTGACTTTCAAACTTCCGTCATTAGACTCCTAGCCATGGGCGTAGCAGATGGGCAATGCATGATGTGTTTGATAGGAAGAATTTGCTTTGGTTTGATTTACATATGTGCTTTGGAGACAAGAGAATTATTGTCCAAAGTGGATAATGAGTGGCCCTTGTTGCTGGGTCCCAGTTTGCTAGTTGGTTCTGTGTCTACTATAATGTCTGGTGAGGAAAACCATTATGGTAGAGGATAAGCAATTGCTCCTTTGAACTTGTGCGGATGTTTTTGCTTGCCTTAAAGTTTCCTACTGGATTTTGATGCAAGATGTCATCTACTTCCTTTTTTGGAATGGAAATGAGTTTCTGGTTTTTGCCCCACATATGCACCAAATAAAAGGGAGCTAACCATTTTCGATTTTGTTTGCAGGTAGTTGGTTTTAAAATGCAAACGATTTCTTCCAACAACATATATACAAGATTGTAAGGGGCTGCATGCCTGCATTTGATCAATGCATAGGCTATGTGTTTTTCATATATTGAAAGCATTACATATTCGTCAACTCTACGGTCATTGGTACTCCATAGGACATTATTGAGTGCCTTTCTTTTGGTTGTGATGTTCTAACCATCAGACGCCTCGATAACTGTTGACTTGATTGTTAAATCTTGCCTGCCTTATTGCTTCCCTTTGTCAGGGTATATATTCCATCTTCCTTTGAAATAGATACTCACAAATATTGTTTTAACTGAACAAATAGTTAATTTGTTGTTAGAAAGAGAAGCTTCTGAATGCTCATTTCCTAGCAACCATTATCTATTATTCCAGCACGAATTCTGAAATTGTGAATCTCTGTGTGTATGGAGATGATCCATATTGATTGATTATCTGTTTTTTTTCTTTTTAAACAGAGATTCTTGATTGATTACCTACTTGTTTTGTTCTTCTCTTCATAAGCTTGTTTGATTGGTTTTGAAAGTGACTGGAATTCAATCGGTTGTTGTTGTACCGATGTTCTATTTCTCAACTGTAAGAGCTATCAGAGATCTGTTATCAGATCCAATACAGAACCTAGTTTACCTTTTTGCTCAAATCAGATTCCTTGTGAAATCTGTGACAGGCGTAGTTTAGGAGCATGTTGAATTGAATTTGTTTTACAGATAGGTTAAATCTGAACTCGATGGATAATAGAATTCAATTTTCAGCATTAGGCCATATTTTCTACCTTGTCCGAAAGAATTCAGTTCATCCTTTGGATCCTTATTTATGTTTCCCTTGGCTCAACATGGTCCACGATTTCAGCTGTAGAAACTAGAAAGTCCCATCTTTGGTCTTCATGCCTCGAAGGGCCAATTTTTTATCTTATTAGGGAAAATGAGCTCTGCAAAGGTTTAGTATTTTTTTTGGCTTATCATGGTAGAAGAGCCGATTAAATGATTCAAGGCGGCCTTCTGATTTTATAATGGGCGATGTCATTCTCTCCTTTATGCTTGCTGTCGCTATAGGTAGAAAAAGGATTAGGTGTCATGTGTCATGCCTCTTTTGAAACAACACTAACCATAAATTCTGCCCCTTTAGAGTTGGCTTGGGCCATAAAAAAGATTCATTCGTTCTATAGATTTCGGGTTCGAATCTCGCCACTATTTTTTTAAAAAAAGAAATTTGGAGAGATATATACGTAAGACTCTAAACCTTAGTCGTGATATAAGTGCGAAACTTTCTCTTTCTGTTTTAAAAAAATTGTTCCTTTTGATTTTTCACACAAATTAAAAGTGTTATTAATTATTATGTAATATCTGTATTTTTTTTCATGTTTTTCAAAAGTTTTTTTTTTTAATTGTATTTAGACAATCCTTTACAAAATGAACTTTAATTAAATTTTTTTTAAAATGTATTATTTAATTTCTGACAAAACAATTATTTTGAGACATATATATACTTATAACATTACAAGATCGAAGTTCGGACTAATCTTTTATTATTTGGACGGACGCACAATGTGGGCACAATTACCTAAAAAAAATTTTACGGATATAAAAATCTAAAATTAAGACTAATTGTTTAAACTACTGAAATTTTTTTCATTCAAGTCATTCCTCTTGGATTATTTTGAGACATATATTAATAGAAAAGTGGATGATTTTTTTAGAAGAAAAAAAGTGTAGTATATAATAAGCTATAAATAAACCCAATTTTTTAAAAGCAAACAACCAAACAATAGATGTCTAGTTTAGTAGAAAAGGGGGAAAAAAGTTTTTATGAGTTCCAAATCGAATTCTTACCACCTTGGAACCAAAAGGGAAAAGGAATAAAAGGTTACTTTCTCATAAGCTTAATTAGTGACTAATCACTCAGCTTCATAAGTTTAGATGACCTCATTTTGCTTCTAGATCAGTCAAGTACAATCTTTAATTGGACAAAGGAGGATCATATACTAAAGTAATGCATGAAACCGAAAGGAAGATTCCCCCAATTCAAGAAATTAGAGAAAAGAAATCAATTAAAACAAAAGAGAAAATTAAATTTTATTTAAGTAATTATTTTATTTATCAAGTGGAACAACAAAATAGCCGGTGCAATAACATGCTAAAAATGTTATTATCATTATTATTATTTTAATATATTTTGATAACACAAATATTTTCGACTGGAAACATTAATTATTTTTGTCCATAGTTATTATAGGTTGTTACTAGTTACTTGCCGCGCTACGCTGCGAGTCCAGTAGAAAAAAATTATTTTAAATTTTTAAATTTTTTTAATTATAATTTTTTATTCACTTAATTTTTTAAAATAATTTTTTTGATTAAAAAAATAAATCATTCTCTTCATGGATTGATTTTAAAATAAAAAATATAATAATTTTAACTAAAATATTAATCAAGAATTAAAAAATTTTTAAAATATAATTTTTCTAATATTTTATTCTAAAAAATAAAGTTATAATTAATGGATAGACTTTTACAAAAATTTAACAAATGAGAAAAAAATCTTATTTAATGTTGATGAGAAGATTAATTTTTGAAATTATCTACGCAAGGCTATGGGTAGAGAGAACAAAATTATTTAAAAAATTTATAATTTTTTCATTAATTTTTTATTTAATTATTAAAAATTTTTTTGTGTTTTCATAAAATTTCTGCTTAAAAAAATGATTTATTCTTTTTTATTTAGAAATTCTTAAATAAAAACTTGTAAAAATTTAAACCTTAAATATTAATTAAGAATTCAAAAGAAAATATTTTAAAACTATATATTTTTATAAAAATGTATTAAAAAAATAAAGTTACAATTAATGTATAGACTTGCATAAAAATTAACGAATAAAAAAATAAATTTTTATTTTTATTTAATATTGGTGAGAATATTATTTTTTTAAGTATATGCATTAGATCTATATTTATTTATTTACAAAATAATCAATACAATTAGCATAAAAAACTATATTTGAATAATTAGTTAGTTCCTTTAAAACATTATTTTAATTGTTTTATTTCAAATAAATTGGTTCTATAATGTTAAAAAAATATTCATGGTAAATAATTTGCATTGTGTTTGAAGATATATAGTTAATTTTAAATAAAATCAAAGATTCGGTAGTTTTTTTATATGTCTTCACCATATCTAGTGAACTAAGATAAATTATTTGAAATAAATTTTTAACCTTTTTGAATAAAATAATTATATATTTATATATATACAACTATCATTTAAAAATTGTAAGAATTCATGACATATATTATACCAATTTATTTTTAAAAAAGAAAAAAATCATATTTTTAAATTTTATTCTAAAATTCAAATATTGAGAAAAATAAATTATATTTATCAGTAAATAAAATCTTATATAAAAAATATTAATTGGATGAGAATTTTCATAAGAAATGATAAATTCAAATAATGAAATTTAAATTATAAGAGTAATATAAGCTGAATTATATGTTAATTTTAAAATATAAAAATATAGTGTGTGTGTGTGTGTGTGTGTGTGTGTGTGTGTATATATATATATGAAAACCCATAATAAACAAATTTTAATATAAAATTTATAAAAAAAAAAACATCTTACTATTTTTTTTCATTACATTGCATCAAAAAAATAAAGCAAAAATTAACATAAAAACTTGTATGAAAATTAAAAAATGAAATTTTTTACTAATGAGAAAATTGTTTTTTTAAATATATACATTTAATTTATATATATTTATTTACAAAATAATGAATAATATTAGTTTACAAAATTGTATTTGAATTATTAGGCAATTATTCTAAAATATTATTTTAATTATTTTATTTGAAAAAAATCATTTTAAATATTAAAAAAATAATAGCAAGTAGTTGGTATTGTATGCGTAGATGCATTATTGATTTCTAATAAAATCAATGACTCTAATATTAGATGCATAGTTAATTTATAATAAAATCAATGATTATAATATTATTATTTGTATACATCATGATCATATTTTATAAGTGAGAACATATAAAATAAACTAAAAAATATTTTAAAAAAATTAAATAGCAAAACGTATATTGAAATTAATAGAGTATTGTAAAAACTATAAAACTGATTTCGATAAACTTTGATTATATAAAAAATAAGAAAATAAAATACATATATTCAATTTTTAAAATTTGATTATATGAGAATTAAAAAAATAAAACAAAAGATATTAAAAAAAAAAAACTTATTCGAATCTGTACAAAGAGAAAATAAGTCATATTTATTAATAAATAAAATTATATAAAAATTAAAAATTAAAATTAACTTGATGAGAATTTTTATAAAAAAAAAATCAATTTTAAACAATACTAGTAGTTTATTTATTCTAAAATCTTAAAACATATCATATAAATGTAAAAAATATCATATATATTATATAATAGTCACTTTGTGTTAAAAAAAAAAAAAAAGAATAACGATTGATTTTTTAAAATTTTTAACACCTAATTAAATACAAAAGAACATAAATTGATGGAAAAAGGCAAAGAAAAAAAGGTATAAAAAAACTTATTCGAATCCGTATATAGAGAAAATAAGTCATATTTATTAATAAATAAAATCATATAAAAAATAAGAATAAAAATTAACTTGATGAGAATTTTTATCGAAAAAACCAATTTTAAACAATAATAGTAGTTTATTTATTCTGAAATCTCAAAACATATCATATAAATGTAAAAAAATAGCATATATATTATATAATAGTTACTTGGTGTAAAAAAAAAAAAAAAAAAAAGAGGAATAACGATTGATTTTTTTTAAAATTTTAACACCTAATTAAATAAAAAAGAGAACATAAATTTATGGGAAAAAGCAAAGAAAAAAATCATATAAAAAATCAAATTTAAACAATACTAGTAGTTTATTTATTCTAAAATCTTAAAACATATCATATAAATGTAAAAAATATCATATATATTATATAATAGTCACTTGGTGTTCAAAAAAAAAAAGAAGAACGATTGATTTTTTAAAATTTGAACACCTAATTAAATACAAAAGAACATAAATTGATGGAAAAAACAAAGAAAAAAAGGTATAAAAAAACTTATTCGAATCCGTATATAGAGAAAATAAGTCATATTTATTAATAAATAAAATCATATAAAAAATAAGAATAAAAATTAACTTGATGAGAATTTTTATCGAAAAAACCAATTTTAAACAATAATAGTAGTTTATTTATTCTGAAATCTCAAAACGTATCATATAAATGTAAAAAAATATCATATATATTATATAATAGTCACTTTGTGTAAGAAAAAAAAAGAGGAATAACGATTGATTTTTTTAAAATTTTAACACCTAATTAAATAAAAAAGAGAACATAAATTTATGGGAAAAAGCAAAGAAAAAAAGATATAAAAAAAACAATTATTCGAATCCATACATAGAGAAAATAAGTCATATTTATTAATAAATAAAATTATATAAGAAATCAGAATAAAAATTAACTTGATGAGAATTTTTATCGAAAAAATCAATTTTAAACAATAATAGTAGTTTATTTATTCTAAAATCTTAAAACATATCATATAGATGTAAAAAAATATATATATATATATATATATATAATAGTCACTTTGTGTAAAAAAGAAAGGAATAACAATTGATTTTTTAAAATTTTAGCACCTAATTAAATAAATAAAAAGAACATAAATTGATGAAAAAAATCAAAGAAAAAAAAACATGTGTAGTGCATCCTTAGGGGATTAAAATTGTTATTTTAAAATTTTAGAGATCAAAATAAAATAATCTAAAAATTTTAAAAAAATTAAATAAAAAAATGACATAAATTGATGAAAAAAAAAGTAAAGGGGGAAACAAGATATGTATAGTGAAACTAAAAAAAGAAAAGAAAAGAATATATCATATAAATATAAAAAAATATTTTATATATTATATAGTAGCCGATTTGTGTGAAAAAGAAAAATAACAATTGATTTTTTAAAATTTTAACACATAATTAAATAAAAAAAGAACATAAATTGATAAAAAAGAAAAAAGAAACATATACATGTAAAAGGTATCGTATGTATTATGTAATAGTCGGTTTGTGTAAAAAAATAATAATAATTGATTTTTAAAAATTTTAACAACTAAATACAAAAAAAAAAGAACATAAATTGATGAAAAAAAAAACAAAATTGATTTTTTAAAATTTTAACACCTAATTAAATAAAAAAAAGAATATAAATTGATGAAAAAAAATCATGTATAGAGCATCAGTTAGGGGATTAAAATTTTTATTTTAAAATTTTAGAGATCAAAATAAAACAAACCTGAAAATTTTAAAAATTAAATAAAAAAAATCTAAATTGATGAAAAAAACGCAAAGTGGGAAAAAAAAAACGTGTATGATGAAACTAAACTCAAAAAAGAAAAAAAGAAGAGAACACTTGCTACATGAATCAATGAAACTAAACTGCTAAAAAAAATAATAAAACAAACCCTGCTTGTAAAAGGGAGAAGAAAGGCCGCGGGAGAGGAGAAAAACAAAACACAATAAAGTGGTTCCGTCGTTAATGGCCTCTGTCACTTTATTCTACCACGTGTCCCTACCTTGATCGTTACTATCAACGAAAAACCGTTGCCGTTCCATCAGACTTAACGTCCTCTTTTCCATGGCCCTCTCTCTAGATCTCGATTCGTAAAACCTCCTGTTCTTCGCTAAAATTTACGTAAGTGCCATTGCCGTCTTCCTTTCTTTTTTCTTTTCCTTTTTTCTTTTTAATATCAAAATTAAATTTTATTACACAATCTAAGGACACACCTATATATTAGTCTAACACATTCAAGAATTTTTTTACATATGGATCCTAAAATTTGAACTAAAAAAAATTTAAAAAAACAACAAATATTTTTACCATCAAACCTTTTCTTTGGATCGAAACATGCTTTAATATATCAATATTAAATTTATTATAAGATTGTTTCTTAGATATATTTAAAAGTTCAATAACACTCAAATTAATGCATTCACAATAGATTAATTTTTTTCAATCTTCTTATATCGATACTTGTTTGTGTAGCATTTGAAGTGTTTTTCAAATTAATGTTTTGGTGGTATATTTTTTAATATTTTTGATATAAAGATGTAAAAACTCTTATATCAAAACGATTAAAAAATACTTCAAGCATCGAAAAGCATTTTAAAAATATCCAATTATATTATCATAATATTCTAAATAGAAATCTAATTACTAATTATGATGGATGTCAATAATTTAAGGTTTATTGTTGGCTTCTTGAAGCATAAAGCTAATTGACACGGAATGATATGTTAATAAAAAAGCTAAAGGAACAAAAGTACTATGCTAGGTTGTCTTTTCATATGCATGGATGTCGATTTAGATGCCTTTCGGCACTGGTTATATTAGATATGCAAGATTGCGCAGCTTGCATTCCCTTTTTTTAAAAAAAAAAAAAAAAAAAAAAAAAAACAACAACAACAACAACAACAACAACAAAACAAAACAAAACCTAGAAGAGGTAATCGTTTAGGATGTCTTTTTATTGTTTTGTTTGTTTTGATCCTGTCTTTTTATTAAAAATTTTATTAATTTAATTTCTAAATTTTAATTTTGCATTTTAATTTTGTCTCTTCATTCAAAATTTTAGATAAGGGTTTCAATTTTCAACAACTGAACGTGATAATTTTTTTTGAAATAAATAAATAAAATTTGAAAAAAATAAAAAATGCTTTTTTTTTCTTGTCTTTTGCTTCTGTTCCTTCCTATGTTATGAAAAAATGTTCATAAAAAAAATATTTGGGTTTAGATTTGAAAAAAAAATTCATAATAAATTTATAAAATTAAAAAAATAAAAATTTTGTTCCTTTGGTTGCTTTATATACATAAAAAAAAATTCTTTTTTGGTTTGGATTTAAGAGAAAGCAAAAGGCAAAGAAAAATAGGGGCATTTTAGGATTTTTAATTTTTTTTCAAAAATTTATTTTTTTGAAAATAAAAAAACTTGCCACGTGTCAACATCATGTGCGTTTGTTGCCGAAAATTGACACTTTTATCCGAAAATTTGGATGGAGAGACAGAATTAAGATGCAAAATTAAAATTGAGAAATGAAATTAATTCGAATTTAACAAAAAGACAAGATTAAGACAAACAAAATAGAAATGCGACATCCTAAACCATCAAACCAAACATAAAAGGAAGTATCAAACACATATACATGGATAGAACATCTATTGGTAATTATATCAAACACCGAAATATTTGGCATTCCCGAATTTATTTTGTTAATCATCATGGGACGTAATTAAGAAATCCATATGCCCATGCTTGTAAATATAACATTACTTAGGGATAATTTTAGAAAACTAGTTTGATGTCTCTCTCATCGGTCATAGAATTTAAAACTCTTATCACTTCTAGGAATAAAATTTTCATTAATTTTACAATTGTAGTGTCGTTGATCTACATTCATATGAACCAAAGAGATAGATATAGTTTTAATGCATATAAATAGCTTTAGGGTACTAACATGGTTGTTGAACCATGAAGATGATGTGGCTTTTTAATAGTTGTTGAGAGAGTGACGATGTTTGTCGATGAGTGGTTGTCATATTGAATGAAATACTTGTAAAACAAAATTTTCTAGCTGAATAGAGGATCCTTAGACAATTAAATTAATGTGCGAAGAAAAAAGATTGACTAGAGAAGACTATTGTAACACCCTCCACCTATAACTTAAAAGGTTGAGAATATTACCGTTACTAACCTACATTCGAAGTGTAATGAATGCAAGCTAACAAGGTATTGTGACTTAATCTTAATGTCTAAAGTGAAATCTATGTTTTAGAAATCTAATATTGACCAAGTATATTCTATACTTTAACTTAAAAGACGTTACAAATTTTTCACGTTTAATTTATTTTTGCCCGCATACTTGAAATTGGATTATTAGATTCGTGGTCATTTGCTAGTTTAAATCCTTTTTTATTAACTATTGCAATTTATTGAGATCTAATTCCTTATTATCAATTATTATTATTATATTACTTATTCTCTTTCCTATTATTATTCTTTTTATTTAATGGTTGATTAAAAAATTCTCTTAAATATTCAAGGATGCTAGCATGCAGTGGATAATTTAAAGTCACTACACTACTATCGGTATACTATCGTTTTACTATTAGTACTTCGGTTCATACGAGTTACCAATTTACATACAAAACTACTTATATACCAACTATAAAAAAATTAACTTATTTGCTAACTACATTATTTTAAAATAATACACTTACTTATTCATTGCTTTTAATATAACATAACAAAATCCGTCTAGTTGTAGGACATGCAAGACAATAGCTAGTACCGTAAATAAAATCGTATATAGTATGTCCACCGGATCCCAAAGCCCCATCCAAGGTATAACCGTCTTGTGTATTCCTCATAAATTGGCTCCGTAAAGAAGTAAACCATAGTATCTTATTTATCTACACCATAAAGAACTATATGAGTTACGAGCCAATAAGTTAACGTATGCATGTAGTGTACGTGCATGTATATGTATGTACAAAATACCGATATATACATAATAAATCCTTTTTCTAATGTCATAAACCATTTCATAAACAATCTGAAAATCCTTTTTCTGTCTTTGGACATGTCTCATTTAAGTACTTCGGGGTTTTCATAACATGTGTTTAGCGAACCGGACTTGTCCACGGACACATCCTACAGAGCCTCTAAAAGTGTACGTCCGCACTTGCCTTGTCCCGAACCATTACCATTACCATATGAAAAATCCATGAAGCCCATCCTCATAAAAATCCTCAAAGTCATGAAAATCATTTTCTTTAAAATAATTCGATCGCTATCCAAAACTTATAGCATAAAATATATTTTTATGACTTAAAACATTATTCATGGGCTTTTGCATGTATATGCATTTTGAATGACAATGCATTCTAATAGTAATAACCAAGTGCATGTTCTAAATGTTCACATAACCATGTCATGAAAACACGTATAAACTTGGGCAAGCATAACGACATAAATAACATCAATCCATATCAAGCAATGCAACCATCATTAGCGTATCAGTTACCATGACCACAATTCTCATCACCAATCACAACTCAAGCATAACCATTATTCATTATTCATTGCATCACATACATTATTAGAAAGAAAATACAATCATAACATAAGAGTAAGTAAACAATTATATTTCATTTTAGTTTCATTAACTTGCTTTACATTTTAACATTTTTAAGTTATTTTCCTTAGGTTCCTAACTACGCTTTCGCATATAACCTTTACCAAATTAGGTACTAATTCATGTTCTAACTTAATTAGGTATTATTTCATTGATTATGTAGTCTAATTTTGATTTGGGCCTTAATGGGCCTAAGGTCCAATTTTTCCTAAATCAATTTGTCTTTAGATTTTCATGAAGACTTTTATTCTAAACCATGCTTTTACATTATTTTGAGCTTAAATGAACTAATTTAGGGTTTGAAACTTAATTTAAACTTAATTCCAAAAATTCCTCATTTAGGACAAATATTTCATCATTTAAATTCCTAAGATTTTCTTCTCATTTTATCCTATGATTTTAATACTAAGTAGCCTAAATATGTAATCACTATAAGAATCAATTTAATTAAAATTTAGAACCTTAATTCCTGCCTAAACTCGTATTGGGCCTTAATGGGCTAAAATTGGCCTCAAGCCCATATAACCCATTTTCTTCAATTTTTAGTAAAATTTTCATTTCTATGCATAATTGAAGTGTGAATGGCCCATTAAACCAGAATCAAATTGCTTTGAACTCAAACCCTAATTTGCTTAGTTTAGGTCGAATATAATTCCTAAAAATTAGTGGAGTTTTCTTCAATTAAAGTGAAATTTTTCATTCCTAAACACTAATTCATGCTCAAATACATTTGAATCAAGTGCCAAAACACTAATTAAATGAAAGAATTAAAAACCTCCAAATTGAAGGTTTAGGTCGAATAGAATACCTCGAATAATTCTAGAAATTTTAGAGTTTCAAACTTAAATTTCAAGGCAAATCAACCTATTTCTATCTCAATTATATGAATTTATAAGCTTAAAATCGTTTCCCTCAAATTTGGTTCATCAAGAACCCTAATCCTAATTTTTCTTAATTAAGCAATAAAACATGAAATTGACTTGAAATTAAGTATGTCTATGATGTAGGTGAGGTTAACTTATATGATTAGGCTCCAAATTAACCTTGAAAATTCTCTTCCACCCCTTTCTCTCCCTAAATTTGAATTAGCTCTTTTAATTTTCTCGCTTGAAGGTATTCAGCTCCTAACTTGAAATTGAAGCTTAATCCACTGATTTGAAGGGTCTAAAATTGGTTAAGATTATTTTGGGTATTTGTTAGTGAAAATTTTGCAAGATTTTCCTTTGTTTTTTTCAATTTTCCTTCCCTTTTTAATTTTTCCAGCACCCTTATTTATAGGAAAATTTTGTTGACTTGTTGACCTCATCTCTACACTTAATTTGGATAAATCTTAGCCCTTAATTCAATTTCTAATCAATTATTTTTATTTGGCTAAATTTTTAGCCATTTGTTCTTCTTTTTTTTTTTAAACCTTCCATTTAGCTTAATTTCAGCCATAAATTTTCTAAAATTCATAATTAATTAATTCTTTAGGTCAGCCAAAGTTCGGAGGAAAATGAAAAATTTTGGTCCTCCAAGTTTCTAGAGTTTTCTAGGGCTTATTCTTTTCTAAATCCTCCTTTTATTCAAATAATCATTTATAACCCTTTATTTTCAGTATTTAGGACTGAATTTTGAACCTTAACATTCCTAAATAATTTAATTTGGATGATTAGACTTTTAATTTTATGCAATCGAGTCCCTAATTTTATACAATTTAGTCCCTACTTTTAAAATTCCATTCTATTCTCTTCACAAATCCAATTTATTTCCATAATCAATTCAAATATTTATTAAGGGAGTTTATTTTAAATTTTCATAATTTTTGGACCTCATTTGAGCCTCTAAACTAATTATTTAGTGTGAAAATCACACTATTTCCTATTAAAAATATTCCCTATACTTAATAAAATTAATTTAAATTTTCTTCGCACTCTCACACATCCTATATGATTATTCTATGCTCTTAAAAAAATTCCTCATACTCTTAAGATGCCTAAGTAAATTCTTTACCTCTAAAAACACTATTCCTATACATAACAATTCAAATAAAATATTCATAACATACAAGAAAATTCATACAATCATATAAAACAATTCAAAACCCCTCAAAAAAATATTATAAGGAAATAAAATATTTTTCTTGCACAAACAACATGCTTTAATTAATTATTTCATATAAAACTATTATTCATGCATCGTAAAATCAATAATGATAAATTTTTATAATAAGCATGAAAAAACTATTTTGACTATTCTAAATATTATTTTAAATCCCTAATGATTATTTCTTACTCTCAAAACATTTTTCACATGAATTTAATGTTAAATTTTTATTTAATTTTAGTTTTAACTGATACTAGGTTATTACAACTATAATGAAAATGTAAGGAAGAAAAGTGAATAGTAGTAGCAAGGGGAAACATTAAGAATCCTTCAAATTAGGTCTCTTTACTGCTTATATAGTTAAAAAAAAAGTCAAATTACATGGAAAGAGTGATACAATGATCTTTTTTTTTTTTTATTTCTTTTTTTTTTTTTTTTTAACTACCAATTGAAAGAATAAGTGTTTTTTATATTGACATGTCAGTGTTGACAGCATAGCCTAAATAGCATGTTTTTGTTTATTAGATATTTTATTTTTTGTTTTAGATTCATGGAGGTTGATTTGGTTCTCCATGCTATAACTGATCAAATTTTTCTCAAAAGAGTTTTTCCAATGATAGATGAGTCTGTTGGTTTATATTCTAAATTTTTGCTTGGATATGCCGTTAGATAAAAAAAAAAAAAAAACTATATGTACATATATCATTCATAATAGAGACTCATTGAACAATGTTATTCGAATAAATTAGTTATTTTGTCATTCGGAAATATTAGTTATCCTTAATCTTGACAAATGTAATTATAAAGGCTAATTTTGCATTAGACACTCATGAGACTGTGCGGCCATGCCACATATTAGATAATCAAAAGATCCCTTCATCGAGGCAAAATTCTATCTTGGGCTCATGAAAATGGCCAGTGTCGTCGTGCCACATCTGAGATAATGAAAAGAACTCTTTACCGAGGCAAAATTGGAGAGAACATGCTTTTTTAGTGCTCAATTTTTGAATTTTATTTTCTGTTTAGGTGCCCAATTGTTGATTTCTAATGATTTGCTACTCAAACTTTGATTTTTTATTTGTTTTGATATCCAACTTCACCCGAGATTCATTTTTTCTGATGCGTCACGCAAGAGCTGCCACGTGGCAATCAACTCTAGACACATTAGCATGTCATGATCTAAAGTGTTTATGGACACTCAAATAAATAAAAAAAACCAAAGGTTAGGAATTGAAATAGAAAAAAATATTAAATGCTAGACACCTAAAAAAAAAATTCAATAATTAGACTCCGAAAATGTATTTTTTTCAAGAAATTTATTTTAGTTTTCTCATTCCAAATGTCTATCCCCTTCTTATACTTTGATCTATCGTTTTTTTTTTTAATTATTATAAATAGATTTCATAAATATATTTTGTTTCCATAATCTTTATATATATTTGTTTTTAGTTATTGAAAGTCATATAATTTTAAATTTCAAGAATATCAGCAATTACATGCATGCATATTTTCTATATCATTATCGTCGTCGCTACTTGCACAAGCAATTTTAAAAATCCATTTACTTCTTAGCTTAATTTATACTTTACTTATTGTCTATATCATTATCTTCATCGCTACCAAAAGTATTGCACTTTGAACGTTCAAACCAAAAAACTTGGTCGCTAAACTTATTCATCTCGATTTTATTCTATCTCGACTACTATAAAAAAGTTTAGCAAGTTATTGGCTATAAAAAGCTTATGTCGCCCATTATATGTTGATCGATCTTTTCTCTAGACGTAAGAAGCAATTTTTGTTTTTTTTATAAATTTCTTCATTGACTAACCATTTGTTCCGCAAATGACAATCTTAATTGAATCTTATATGTTTTTAATTTTTCTTGATTTACTCTTAATGGGACTTTATATATATTTGGCTAAATGACATAATATTAATTTCGTCTAGACAACTTAAAGAGGTTTAGAATTTTTTAAAAATTCCTTTTAATTAATATAGAATATTAAAAAATTACATTTGATATGTTAACCAAAAAAAAAAAAAATACCATGAGCATGATATGAAAAATATTTATTAGAAATTATTGGATTGATTTTGCAATCTTGAGACAATAAATTTCTTGAAAAACTTTTTTTTTTGATGCCCAATCTTTAATTTTTTTTTCCTATATCAATGCCTAACTTTTGATTTTTTTTTTCTAGTTGAGTATCTTCAATTATTTTAGAGTATGAGGTGTTGACATGTTTAGAGTTGATCGTCACGTGGTAGATCTCACAAGACATGTAAGTGAACTCAAACCTCATGTAAAGTAGGATAGCAAAACAAATTAAAAATTTAAATTTAAATAGTAAATCATTAAAAATCAATAATTAGACATCAAAATAATTTTTTTAAAAAAATCAAAGATTGAGCGCTAAAAAAATCTTTCTTCCGGCAAAATTCTGTCTTAGGCTCGTGAAAACAACTAACCAAAACATTTCCCTTTTCTTTTTTGATCAATACATCACATTGTAATATATAATCTATTGCTTGAATAACAGCATCTTTCAGTTAGACTAGACGACGAAAACTCAGAAATAATTTATGGTCACCGGTAGTCAGTAATTCATTTATCAGCCAGTTGACTTCCTTTTTTGAAATCAGACAAACATGAATGCTTGTTAAAGATCGATGGATACATGAACATAATAATTTACAGTATTTCTCGCATGGAATGATTTAATTTTTCTTTTATTTTGAGGAAGGGAATCTCGTTAGAAACCCAAAAATACAATTAAAAAGGGCTGGCATGCAATGACACAAACGATTGTGGGGCTAATGATCCTTTCATCCTTTTGTTCTCACTTCTATTTCAGTATGGTCCTTTTACTATTTTCCATCAATGATCATCCCCTTAGTTCCAGTTTTGTGAACATTTAGTCATTTTGTTAACCTACTTCAAGGTCCATCGTCCACAATAGTTGATAAAGCTCGTAATTGTATTTAATAGAAAATGTGAAATGAAATTAAAATCAGAAAGAAGAATAATAACATTTCAAATTTAATTGACTTATGTCCGAATCTGAATAATAAATTATTCTCATACGTGCTTTGAAATTATTTATAAATTACATCTTAATGCCAAAACATCCATTTTTGAATATACTATACCTTCTTCTTGCATGATCGACAAAAAAATGAAAAGAAAAATAGGCTTTAAAAGAATCAATTCTCAAAATTACTTATAGATTCTAAATAAATGAATTTTATAATTGAATCTATTAAAAAAACAATAGTTTGACTGTTTGAGTATTAAAAATAAAAATAAAAACAAGAAAAGAAAGAATTATACCTATCTTATAGTAATGTCGTAATTTTTATAATCTAAAATAATTAATATTAGATTAAAATAAGATCTTTTTTCTTTAAAATTAATATAATATTTTTCGCACTCTGTAGGATTGAAGAAAAATACTAGTCATTGTCATAAATTTCATTTCTCTTTTTATATGGATAATATTTATAAATAAAAAATACATTGCACATTCAAAATAAATTAGTTAATATAATGTAAAAATCTATAGGATGACAATCGAGACAGGGGATAACATCATGACAAGAAAATGTCAGAGGATCAAATCAACACAAACTTACGACTACAGTGACCAATTGTACTACTAATCTTACTATGAATGGCTCATCGTGTAAATTTCTAGAAACCTAAGGTCATTATTATTTTCCTTCATCCCTCACTCCAACAGAATAATACCCTCACTCACCTCTTACACTTTCTGCGCTCTCATGCCGAAAAAGAGTCCCAAAAACAGAGAAATTCTGTTATCGTTTCTAGAGAGAGGGAGAGAGAAAAGAACCAAAAAGACCATCATGCACCCGACCGAACAGACACACCGGAGCTCCGGTCAAGAATCCACAACATCCAGATCATCATCAACACCCAATTGGATCACCGAATCAATCAACGGTGGATCACTACGCCACGTGGACTTACACACTGGTGTTAACGGCTGGGCCTCACCACCAGGTGATCTTTTCTCTCTCCGTTCAAAAAATTACTTCACCAAAAAACAAAAATCTCCCTCCGGCGACTACCTACTCTCACCCGCCGGTATGGACTGGCTCAAATCGAGTACAAAGCTTGATAACGTACTCGCTCGTCCAGATAACCGAGTGGCGAACGCCTTAAAGAAATCCCAATCCCAAAATAAGTCCCTTAAGTCCTTCATTTTTGCTATTAACCTTCAAGTCCCCGGAAAAGACCAATACAGCGCCGTTTTCTACTTTGCAACAGAAGATCCTCTGCCGTCGGATTCTCTCCTCTATAGATTCATCAACGGCGACGATGCATTTCGGAATCAAAGGTTCAAGATCGTGAACCGGATTGCGAAAGGGCCATGGGCGGTAAAAAAAGCGGTAGGAAGTTACAGCGCGTGTTTATTAGGTAAAGCTTTAGATATTAATTACCATAGAGGTAAAAATTACTTCGAGATTGATGTTGATATAGGTAGCTCAAAAATTGCTGCGGCGATTTCGCATCTCGCATTGGGGTACACGACGAGTGTTACTATCGATATGGGGTTCGTCGTGGAGGCGCAAACGGAGGTGGAGTTGCCGGAGAGGTTGATTGGGGCGATTAGGGTTTGTCAGATGGAAATGTCGTCGGCCCGTTGCGTTGACGCGCCATCGTCCGGTTTGGCGCGTGGGTCGGGCTTTGCGAAGGTGGAGCCTGGTGATGAGGAGGAGGATTGATTGGCTCGGTGTTGTTGATTATTAATTTTTTGTTTTTTTGTTTTTTTTTGAGATTTGGGTTTTTTCATCCCTTTTTAATGGGGATCGGTGGTTGTTGTAGATAATAAAAAAATGGTAACCATGAAAATAACAACGTTGGAATTATTTCTCAGAAAAAACAAAAACAGAAAAAACAATGTTGATTTCTTCTCTAATCTATGTGACATTTTGCTGTTTAATTTTCATCTACTGTATTATTTTTTTTATTTTGTTTCATAGACTCGAGATTGGGGGATATTGATGACGTTTATTATTTATTTTATAATGTTAGTATTTTTGGATTAATTGAAGTGTTTTTGAATCAATTATTGTAGAAATTATTGAGAAATTTGCATTTATTTATTTATTTTTGGAATGCGTTGGTTTTATTATAAAGAGGGTTATTTTGAAGATCAGTGGGCAGAAAGGGAGATGGCTGAAATTGGGGGTGGGGGGTTGAAGGAAGGAAAAAGGAAAAAACGAGTTTGTTGCTTTGGAGTGATGTGGTCGGCACGGTTAGGTTTGCGTGTATTATTGTGTTTTAAAGCACTTGATGCTTTTTGGTAGGGACATTATGCGCTGTGTAGATTTTGGTGGTAGGTGGTGTCATTCTATCCTGGTGTGAAATGGAATTGTGGCCATGAAATGTTCTTGTTCATTCAAGACAAACATAGAAGAAAAAACAAACCTAAGTGCTTAAACATATTTCTAAATAAAGTAACGGTCGTTATTTAATAGCTTTGAGTATATTTGTTTTCGAGATATATATATTTTGTACCAAAAAAGTAAGAAATATTTTTAATTAAATTTGTTAATTATTAATATATTTATAATATTAATTATCATAATTGTTATTTTACTATTGTGATAAGTTACAATTATGATATGCAATCACGTTCTTGACTTTTTTCTTTTCTTTTTTATGATCATATTTATGATTTAAAACTACGTGATTAGAAATAGTTAGACATTTTCTAATTTTAAAATTCTATTGTTAATATTTAGTTATTGTACTAGTTTTTTTTATCTATACTACTCTATGAATCGCATAAAACATATAAAATTATTTTTAAAAAATTATTTTGATTTAATGTTTCGTGTTATATTATGCATATATTAAGATATATCAAATCAAAATTGAATAAAAATTTATTTAATTTTATAATTTTTTAATTAAAATTTTAGATTTTATTGATTATTTTTTATATTTTTCATAAATTTTTGAAAAATTATTTATTTATCTCTATCCATAAACTAAAATTTTATAATAAATGAATTTTGATGAATAGTATTTCAAATAGTACGCTAAATAGTAACTGATCATTTTATTTTAATTTTTTTGTTAATAATTATTTTCAAGTCTAATTCTTGTCCTTATGATACACTTGTATTGCAACTGATGATTTACTCTTTTGATGGGGTTCTTGGGATTGGAGGGTTTGGATTGTGTGTTATTGCTTTACCAACAGGAAAAAAAAAAAGAGGTTTGGTTTAAAAAAGAATAAATGAAATTGATTACTCAATTACCATCCAGAATCTAATTGAATCACATACATCAAACAAGCATGGAAACTAAACATTTAATTGACCACAATTTAAAGAAATGAGTTTTTTTTTTTTTAATTTATGTTTTATTAACTAAGCATGGCTTTTAATTATTAATGCCAGTTATTATTGCCCATAAATTGTTGATTAGATAATCAAACATGATTTGTTTTAAGCCAGAATTCCCATCTAATTCTTTAATAACGATTCAATTGATAGGTTTTAATGAAGATTTCCCTTATCAAATAGGACCACCAATAAAGATTTTTCCATCTTCTTTAACTCATTTTCTTATTGATTTTAAAAATATTACTCCCTCCCTTTATACCTTGTAATCCATGAAAAGAACAAGAAAGTCCAACTTTTCTTTGGTATATATTTTCTTATCTTCTTTAGCTCAATTTCCTTTTGATTTAAAAAATATTTTTCTTTTGCCTTTATACCTTGTCATTCATAAAAGGACAAGAGAGTCCAACTTTACATGCTCCCTTCGCTGATTTTATTTATTTATTTATTTATTTATGCTCATTAGTGTTTTTAATATAAGGTGATCAAATCAAGGATCTATATTATATTTAATTGGGATTATGTCACTTATTGTTCATACAAATGCAAAAAACAGGTGTATGACAATAATACTTAACTTTAGCAAAGTGATCAATTTCTTAAAGTTAGATTATTGTTTGCCTCCATGTTAATTAAGTACAAAATATTTTTTTCGTAATCGAAACATAGAGATGAATATAAACAGATTTAACGTAATGGTTGTATAATCAAATATCTTTTCTAAAAATATAAGATTCAAATCCTAATGATTTTAATTTTTTTTGATAATTGTATAACGAGGAAAGATTATCTACATGATAAAGGTCTATGGATCTTTGATAAATTAAAAAAAAAACAGAAAGATAAATTTAATTTTAAAATATGAAAAATATTCATATGACACATCAAACCATCAATAACAATAACGATAAAAATTCATCTTAGACTTGATATTTAAAGTGTTAATTTAATTGGTGATTATAATAATTTTCACTTTCTCCTATCTTCCTCAAAAGAGTTGGATCAGCGCCCACCATCATAAATCAGTCAAAATCACTGGGTTGGTAAAATTAGAAAAGCTTTAAGCTTTTACCCATCTGGGTCTAGACATGATTTTTAGGATGCTAACTACGTTGCTAAAGAGATTATGACATCTTTTTTTTTTTTGTCTTTCACCCATTTGATTTGACTGTCCAAGCTGACATAAGTACTAGCATGGCGGTTTGCTCAATAACCAACTTGGTACAATCGAGTTGACGAACTTTTCTTCCTAATAATTTGTTGGGACACAATCAATTCAATTTTTTTCAAATGGGCTGAAAATTTAATGTTTTGGGAATTGGGACAGCTCTGTATAGGATCCATTAAGGAAATGGCAGGCTGTCATTGACAGCCCTGAATGGAATGGCCCATGCTAACATTCTTGACCATTGAAAACATGAATGGACAAACAAGAGAAAGGCTACAGCATTGCTTTTGTAGCAGCTATATTTTTTACTCATTATTTATTTTTAAAAAATTATTTTATTTTGATTTTTCTATATTATTTTAAACTTTTATCAAAATACATCAAATAAAAAATAAATAAAAATTCATTTAACTGACTATTATTTATGTTTTTCATAAATTTTTGATTAAAAAAATTATTTATTTATCTCTACACAAACTAAAATTTTTAATAGTATAAAGAATATCAAAACTAATGGATTCTTAGCTAAAAAATTATTTTGTAATGTTTTAAAATATTTTTTTTCTTAAAATTTCTGATTAAAAAAATCAAAGAAAAAGGATCAATATAAATAAAATTAGAGAAAAAAGAACCAAAGTGACTAAAATAAAACAAAAAAGAGGGATCAAAACCAAACAAAAAATATTTGGGAATTGAAAAAAAATATTTTAAAAAAGAATTAAAGTGTAATGTTACGAAAACTTTTCTTAATTTTTTCTATAAAAAAGAAGAGGAAAAATGACCAATAAAAAAAAATCAAAGAGAAAAAAAGGATCAAAGCGACCAAAATAAAATAAAAAAGGGAGACCAAAACTAAACAAAAAATATTTACAGATTGAAAAAATAATATTTAAAAAAAAGGACCGAAGTATAATGTTACGCAAACTTTCTTAATGAATAATTAAAAAATGTTTGAAAACTAAAAAAATATCACTACACGGTGAAAAAAATAATGCATCCGAATTTATGTGAATAGTGTATCTGAATGTATGTGAATAATGTTTCAAATAATGAATAAATAATAAACTATTATTTTACATTAGTTTTATTGATAATTATAGCAATTCTTTTGTGAAATTTTATGGCTGTTGAATTGTTCCTAATTTTATAGACAGCTTGTTAGCAATGGTGGATTTCATAATTTCATTCTTTTGTTAGTAGGCTAGGCTTTATGTCTTCGACCTTGCTAGGCCATAATTTCTGATCCTTGGGCTCTTATTGTCTTTGACTTGCTTTATCATGTATTCGGGGGCCAGAGCCTCATTGTATCAAATGATGTAAATGTCTTCTCTATGATCTTCTTTGAATGGAACGACACCGTTGCCCTTTTTATAGCTTATTTTAGCCTTTTACTGTCTACTTCCTATGTAAAGGTTTTCCATTAAGAGTTGGGTTTTGCAGGCATGGAGAACATGTATAATTTGAATTTTTTTTTTAATTAAAATCTTAATTTTTTTTTAAATCTAATTTAAGAGTTTTATTTTTATTTTGTTATTGTTTTAAATTCTAATGTGTGTCATAAACACAAGTGACAAACTCTAACCAATGATAATTTGCTTCATGATAGACCTAAATTGTATGATTGAATTGATAACGTACTACGCTGTAATTGACTAAAGCTTGCCTTGCCACGTGTGCTTACGTGACAAGTTGTTATTAATTTGGATCTGAAACAACAATAACATAATAATAATAATAGAATTCTTAAATTGGATAGAAAAAAATTTAGGATCGCAATAAAAAAATTTGAATTATACACGATCTCAATATACATAAAAATCATTAAGAATTTATATGTTAATCGAATTTTTTTTTGTACTATCTTAGTAACGCTTCTCACCTTACGATTTGATGTGTAATGAGAACCCAACAACTATAACTAAATTAATTATCTTGATCAACTCCAACATCAATACAATATTTTTAAGCAAAAAACATTCTTAGCATGTCATGCAATGATGAGGCATGCCCGACCCTCTTTGTTCAAGAGCTTATTCGTACATGTTGATGGTTCCACAATAATTTTAGCTACAACCACCAGGAGAAAATCCAACCATTCCCTTAGCAACATCATAGACCACCTCGTATGTCTTCTGCTGGTAATTCCCAAAAACTGCTAAATCTTCATCACCGCCTTGAATTGCCAAGCACATTGTCATCCCATTCACAGGGGCCAAAATCCCTGAATCATCAATCTCCACTTCTACCCCGCCTTTGAAGAAGATACTAATCTTTGGTAACGTAAAATTGCCATTGCTATGATTACTAAAATCATAGCATGGTTGCAAGTTGGATGGAACTTCTATCGAAGGATAATCTGTCATCATTTCCTGAAAAGCTGAGCTGATAGCCGAGTACGCTTTGGAGGGCAGAGATGTAAAGGTTGTGCCCGAATCGATGATTGTCGTAAAAGTTGATGTATCTATTGGTAGTTTACGGCCTCCAACACTAATTCCAACCATGTCTAGGACATAAAAATTTCCTGTGTCAGATATTGGAGTGAATTTCGCAGCATGTGAGACATCGTCGCCGAAACTGAGGTAACCTATTGAGCTGGAGGATGATGGTAAGCAATAAGAGAAGATGTTTTTGTATTTGTTAGTAGTTTGGGATGGCAAGGCTATCCCCTCCAAACGGCCTAGTCCTAGCAAACCGGTAGCACCGTCGAATGTGCCGGCATTCTGTTCGCCGCATCCGAACACAAAGTTTTCAAACACATCAGAAGATGTAATGGTTAGCGTTTCTGTGGCAAGAAATCCGCTGGTGGAGCCACTCCCATATTCGACCATGTAATTGCATGTATTCGAGGAGGAGCAATTCTGTGCACTCCCATCTGCATGGATGGTAAACATATGCTTGAAAGTTAAAAGCATTCCAATTAAAAAATGTTACAACTACTATTTTTTTCTTTTTTCTTTTTAGCTTGGTTTCATCTCTCATAGTTGATAGAAAGTATCATAATTAAATAAGAATATGTTAAATAATAATAATAATAATAATAATTAATTACCTTGACCAATTAAATTGCACGATTTCGAGGAAAATGGAACTTTTTTGAATGAGGTCGATTTCGTTGGATCGAACTTGGGTTGATTTTGTGGAAAGCAACCCCCTGAGCATGGCTCACATTGAGTCCAAGTAAGGACACTACCAGTATCAAATAAGAGTGTAAATTCCCTCTTTGGGGTGCCAAGACCCACGGTAACAACATATGCGCCTCCGTTTGGTATTTGAGAGGCCGGAATTGTAGTCTGCATCTCCTCAAATTTACCACTTCCTGAGTTCATAGAAAGTCGGGCTCGAATTGATTTCATTCGAAGTTGGTCTTGAAGGAGGATTTCGGCAATTGAGGGAACATTTGATGCTTTCTGATCTCCAGTCTCGTCGATGCATGGGCCGTACTTGCTTACCACTTTTAGAGTTGAAGCTTTGTTGAGAACTGAAATACAGTATTTTAAATTGATATCAGAAAGCTATAGTCAAAGCCTCAAATATAAACCCCTACTAGGGTAATTCGACTCTTTCTTTGCAAGCAAGCAAGAAAAAACATTTTGGTCTATTTATATTATTTTAAAAAATTAAAAAAAATTGATTTAAAAAAACCAAAAATTCGGTTCAGGTTTGATTTTTAATTTTATAAATTCGATTAATTAAAAACCGAATCGAAATATTACAAAATTAAACTAAAAAGTTAAATGAACACTCCTATCTCTTGCCCATTATATAAGTTAAAATTTGTTTTAACGAGTCATTATGCAACAATAGCTAATTATTGGGGTTGAAAGAGAAAGAAAACCGAACTTAATACAACTATATATATAGAGACGATTAGTTGAAAATAAATTACCTATCAAACACGATACAGACATAAAACAAAATTAACTAAAAAGTGAGATGTGATCAAATCATAATGGAACCTTTGGTGGATTGCTTGCATACATTTGATGGGAGAAGAGAACTGAACTTAACAGTATGAAAGTAACTTTTTGTGGTCTCGTTTCCTTCAACGGTATGCCCTTTTCTCAAAGAGCAAAAAGGGCATAGAAGAACAAGAAAAACATAGAGGACTAAGGTGAATGAGATGGGAGAAAAGGGAGTGGCCATGAGAAAAAAAAAATGCTTCACTTTTCACAGATAAACCCTCATTGATTTCTTGGCTAGCCTCACTAGTCATATATTAGCTACTATGGATCGATCACAGCCACAGGTCTTGGAAGACCGACCTTAGTCAAGTCAATGTGAATTGTCTCCATTCATCTGGAACGGAATCGATTGAAAGGTTCCAATTCTAGCAACGCGTATATGTCATAATCAAAAAGTTGTTTTTCACAAAATTAAAATGAATTTAAATTAAAAATATGTTAGGTAAAAATGACTAAAAAAAAATTTATTTTTTTGAAACAGAAATCCCTAATTAGAGCTTTTGATTAAATTAAAACTTTAATTCGATTTTGTGAAAAACTTTTGATTTAAGTTGAAAGTTATTTTTATCTAAACATATTTATTATTTGTTTATAATCAAAATTAAAAAAATTAAATCAATTTGCAAAAGTCAATATACCAAACATAACTGGAAAAAAATATTATTCTATTATGTGATATATAGGAAAACAAATATTATATACAAAATACAAAATATTTAGTTTTTTTTTAAAAAAAACAACAAAAAATTATGGACCATTGGATCTAGATTTTAAAGTGGAATCCACTAATGGGTTTCATTAATATCCAGTGATTCGTGTTTATTTTTTATGTATTTCTTTGTTGCATCTTTCTTAACATTTAGCATATGATTTTTCAATTAATTATTTTTTATTAGCCTTCTCAAAAGGTACACTGTTCCTTATACAAGGGAAAAAAATTACTGTTACTATTTACTTCGTAACAGGTGAGTGATTATCAATTACTAAATAAATTCATTAAATAAACTATAAAAGAATATCTTATTTTTTCGTATTTAACTAATTGCTCCATAGTAAAAATAGTTACGTACAAACAATTAAGTATAATTTCAATAATTTTTTTTTAATCTTGAAAAAGAAAAGAAAAGTTATTAATTAAGTTATAAAAAATATATGTAAGTGATTACTAACTATAAGTATATATTTACATTTATTACATATAAAATACTATTTTATTATTTCTTAAATTTAAAGGCACTATCTTTTGAGGTTGTACATGGGATGAAATTTAATTTTTCTTGTATGTTTTTTGTAAAAAGGATCAAACTAAGAGCTTTCAAAGAAAGAGGGATTGCATGTCCAGAGAGTGATTTGCAAACTCGTCCTCTAGCCAGTCAATGGCGAAAACAGGCAAACATATAGAAAGTTTCTTCACATTAGTGGTTGTGCAACATGGAGACGAGGGGTTCTACCCTGTCTCTTTCGCTTCAATATGTTTTATTATTGGTTAACAATCTATTCATAAAAGACTTCAAATTTTCAAAGTCAATAATTAAAGGCATTTGACAGTTATCATGGATCATCCAATTTCCATCAATTCCATAAGCCTTACCATGAGGGATACGATAATTGGATTTGACACCATCGAATATGATACTACATTTTTTTAAGGGATAATTGTATTATAAATCCATGAGTTTTTTTTTTTTCAATTCACCATATGAATTTTAATTTTTTTTATTTGAGTTTATTAATTTTTTAAAAATATCAATCAAGTACTTATATTAATTTTTTCGTTAACTAATGATGCGTTTGTTACCGTCATAGTATCAAATTATAATTTTGCACTTTTTTTTATCAATCAATATATGAACTTTAATTTTTTCCATTTGAGTATGCATATTTTTTCAAAACAACCAATTAAATGCTTTCGTTAATTTTTTCATTAATGGATGATGTGTCCAAATATCCAATTATATTTTTTCTTTTTTTTTTACAAAAAACTTTTCTTCCAAATTATTCTATTATTTTAAAATTTGATAAAAAATTTTAAAAAATTATCTTTTAGCTACAAAATTCCAAATTAAACTTAGTTAGATTTGCAATTAAAAAAAAAAAACTCAATTAGGTTTTGAGACTGAAGTTGAAAGAAACATAAACGTAATATTTTTTCATCGGTTAATGGTTCAAGGGTCCCTTTACTTTTTTTTTCTTTACTAAATTTTTCATTAATGACATCCATCGATGTTTACTTTGCATTTTAATTTTGTCACTCTGTCTAAATATTTAGGTAATGACATCAAATATCAGCACAAGATGCACATAATATTGACACTTATTAATTTTTTTCTGTTTGATTTTAATTTGAAATCAAGTAAAAAAATTTTGAAATGAAAAATGAAAAATTCAAAATACCCACCATATAAAAATCCCAAAATCTCCAATTAAGTTTCAATTCTCCCGTGCCCAACCTCCCCCTTCACCCACTGCTACCATCACCATCGTCCCTCACGATGCCATTTCTTTAATAACAAACCCATCATAAACAAGTTTGATGAATCTCCAATAATGAAAAAATCCCACCAACAAGAAGGGTGGTGTTTTGATAGAGCGTGGGAAGGGTGGTTTTGGATGGGAAGGATAACTAGTCGAACCTCCACTCTTATCCTTGTTGTTTAAGCCATTGCCTCGAACTCTCACTCTCTCTCTCATCCACAAGCACCACCCTAAACTGCCACCACCAACAAACTTTTTCCCTTTGAAACCTCCTCTCTTTTGCTGTCCATAACCACGCCAGCCATCACTCGCCTAACTCCAGCTAGCCTCTCTTCCCGACCACCGAACGCCAGCATCAACCATTTTTTTACCCATCCTTTAGCCAAAAACCCATCTCACTAGACGCCAAACAATCCTCTAGAGACCTCTTTTACCACGACCAACAACCATATTGTCCGTAACACTAACTTGTAGCCACCGTCACACAAACCCACAATCACCCATTTCCCTTCTTTAAACTCAACTCCTAGCCATCATCATCAACAACCCCTACCCTCACCTCTCCCCTATTTTTCAGCCTTACTATCACCTATTGCCGAAACCGACCTCAATCAACTCCTTAGCCTTCTAAACACCTTGCCTTAACCCTTAAAGATGATGAAATACTAGAGATAATTGAAGGGAGAAGGAGAAAGAAAATTAGAGTTAGGTTAGAGGAGAATTGAAACTGAATAGGAGTTTAGGGGTTGTTATATAGGGGCATTTTAGGTTTTTTATTTTTCATTTCAGAAAATTCCACGCCCAACGACCATATCGTCCGAAACATCACCCTGTAGCCACTGTCACACAAACCCACAATCACCCATTTCCCTTCTCTAAACCCAAATCCCTAGCCATCATCTTCAACAACCCCTAGCCTCACCTCTCCTTTATTTTTCAGCCTCACTATCACCTATTACCGCAACTGACCTCAATCAACTCCTTCTAAACACCTTGCCCTAACCCTCAAAGATGGTGAAATACTAGAGATAATCGAAGGGAGAAGGAGAGAAAATTAGAGTTAGGTTAGGGGAGAATTGAAACTGAACAGGGGTTTTGGGGGTTTTTATATGGGGGCATTTTAGGTTTTTTATTTTTCATTTTGAAAAATTTATTTATTTAATTTTAAAAATAAAACATAAAAAAATTATCACATGTAAATATCCTGTGCATTTCTTGTTGAGATTTCATGTCGTTAACCGAAAATTTGGATAGAAGAGCGATATTAAGATGCAAAATAAATATGGAGGGATGATATTAATAAAAAAATTAGTAAAAGAACACGATTAAGAGAAAAAAAAATAGAGGGACTTCTTGAACGATTAACCCAATTTTTCATTAAAAATATTTATTTGTGTTTTTCTTTAATTTTCATACCTAAACCTAATTATTGAGATATTTTTTTAATAACAAACTTAGCTAAGTTTAATCTGAGATTTTATAACTAAAAAAAAAAATTACCATTTTTTAATTCTTTGTCAAATTTTGAAATGGTAGAATAATTTAGAGAGAGTTTTCTTAGATGAAAAAGGATAAGATTATAATTCTATATTTGAATATGTCATCAGTTAACGAAAAAATTGACGAAAGTAATAGATTGATAATATTAAAAAATTAATGCATTCAAACAAAAAAAATTAAATTTCATGTACTCAATGGAGAAAAATAAAATTATAATTTGGTGACTTGAGAGTGATAGACACGTCATCAGTTAATAAAATAATTGATGGAAGTACTTGATTGATAATTGTTTTTAAAAAATAATATACTGAAATAAAAAATTATAATTTATGTATTCGATTAAAAAAAAATCAAAAGTTATGAATTTATAGTGCAATTATCCTTTTTTAGTGGGGTGGTTATAATTATAGTTGTGGGTTTGGCTGAGTACCAGTCTGTAATGGAGAAAAACTCGGGTTAAAAATAGTCATACTAGAAGACCCAATTAGCCTGATCAATGCCACTAAGTGGTTGGTCCAAAAAAACAAGACTGGCTAGCAAGAGTCACGCTCATGCAGAAGCACCGAAGAAAATTCTAACGATGCGTGGGACCTCATGGACCCTCCGATGACCAAAAAGCCTTTGGACGATGAGGAATTTAACGAGTAAGTATAAATTAGTCCTTTTTGTTTCAAAAAATGAATTAAGTAGTCCTTCTAGCTTTAAAACCCAATCATTTAGTGTTTTTTTTTATTTTTTAATTTATTTTGATTTTTTTAAGAAAAAAAGAAAAAAATAAAAATTATAAAAAAATTGATGAGAAATATTTTATAAAATAAAAAATATTAAATTAATAGTGGTCTAGTTAAAATGATTAAATAATTAAGTTTTAAAATAAAAAAATTAATTAATTTATTTCTCAAAAGCGAGAGGAATTAATTTATAATTTAACGGTGTAGGACGTTGGAGAACGCCAAAATCCGAAGCCAAAAATAAATAAATAAATTGGAGCCAAGGAATACGGCTCCACTATATATATACACCACGATAGAAATCTAACCGGATAAAAATATAATGTAAATTAAGAAAAATAGAAACCACAAGGACTTTTTATACAAATCTATAACCCTAAATAATAAATATAACTTCAATTTCATATGTTGAATCTCAAGTCGATCCCATAATTATTACATAATATTTGAACATACATGCATAATATTCTATCAAAAGTATTTTGTTTACAGAAAAGAAACGAGATTACTATGGTCCTTATTATATATATGAATCCCAGAGTCATTATTTTCTTGGACCTAAATGCTCGAGATTCAGTACTTTTCTTAATTATTTCTTGTTAACAACCACCAGCAGCAAATCCGAGCATTCCCTTAGCAACATCATACACCACCTCGTATGTCTTCTGCTGGTAGATTTCCAATGATTGCAAAATTCCTATCACTGCCACTGTCTGCAAATGCCAAACAAACCTCTTTCAAACCATTCTCAGGACATCAGGACCCCCGAATCATCAATTTCCACTTCAACTCCGCCTGCGAAGAAGATACTGATATGAGGTATTGGAATATTTTCGTTGGCATAATTACTGAAGTCATAGCATGGTTGGAGGCCAGAGGATCCTTTTATCAATGGATAATTTGTCATCATTTCTTGGAAAGCTGAGCTGAGAGCTGAGTATGCCGTGGTTGGCAGAGCTGTAAGAGTTGTGCCAGAGTCGATGATTGCCCCAGCGGTCGTAAACACTGATGCATCTATCGGTAGTTTGCGGCCTCCAACACTAATTCCAGCAATGTCTAGACCGTAAAAGTTTTCGAATTTTGTGACTCATTGGTGTGAATTTTGCAGCCTGTGAGACTTCTCCACCGAAACTAAGGTACCCAGTAGAGCTGGAGGATGATGGCAAGCAATAAGAGAAGAGGTTTTTGTATTTGTCGGTCGTTTGTGATGGCAAAGCTATGCCGCTCAAGCGGCCTAGTCCTAGCAAACCGGATGCGCCATTGAACCTACCACCATTCTGTTCGCCGCACCCGAACAAGAAGTTTTCAAACACGTCGGAAGATGTAATGGTAATCGTTTCTGTGGCAAGAAACCCGACGGTGTAGCCACTCCCATATTTGACTCCGTAAAGGCATAAATTCGAGGAAGAACAACCCTGTACACCTTCTGCACGTATGGATGGTAAACATATGCTTGAAACTGTCCCAATTAAAAAGTGTACTACCATTTCTTTTATGTTGTATATGCACTCCCATTTCTTCCTATATAGTATATGATTAATAATTAGTTTTGTTTATGTCAAAGAACAATCTCAATCTATTAATTAACATATTCTTGAAGTTTTTCTTTTTGTCATACAAAAAAATTCGAATTCTGGATTTTTTTTTTACAAGGAATACTAATGCAATTGAGCAATAATTTATTAGCAAGACACACCTCCTCCAAGTTAAAACTATTTAAATTTAAAAATTGTGCCAAAAATTGCACAAATCTAGCAATTTTTTATGCTGAGATTGCTTTGACTATTTGATAATAAGAATATGAGTTCATATAAAAAAATTATTTTAATTCAAAAAGTTAAATCGATGAATATTGAGAGCTAAAATATAATTTTATATTAATTCTATTAGTTATGCTTATTTACCTTGAGCAATTAAATTGCACGATTCCGAGGAACATGAAACAGTTTTGTACGAGGATGATTTGGTTGGATCGAACTTCTCTTCATTCTGTGGAAAGCAACCCCCTGAGCATGGTTCACATTGAGTCCAAGTAAGGTCACTACCAGTATCAAGTATGAGTGAGAAATCTTTTTGGGTGTTCCAAGACCCACGGTAACAGTATATTCGCCGGCAGGTGAAGTACCAGAGGCCGGAATTTTAGTCTGTAGATCCCCGAAAGCTCGACTGCTTGAGTTCAGTGAAAGTTGGGCTCGAATTGAGTCCGCTCGAAGTTGGTCTTGAAGGAGGGTTTCGGCTATTGAGGGAATGATATTTGCTGTTTTCTGATCATGTCCGGTCCCTTGAATGCATGGTCCATACTTGTTTACCACTTCTAGAGATGAAGCTTTGTTGAGAACTAAAATACAGCATTAAAATTGATTAGTTATAATTAAAAAAAGAGTTATAAAGAAAAGACATTAAAATTGATTAGGAATACAACTCTTATCTGATCCCCTCTAATATAAGTCAAACTAAAAGTTGTTTTGACGATCTCTCTAAGCATACATACATTGTCGAACTTTTTGAATAACAGTTAAAAAAAAAGATTGAAATTTTTGGCATAGAAGATATAAAACATACATTGGACATTTTAAAAATAAAAAAGTATTTTGCAATTAATTTACCAAGGAATAAATTTTAAATCTAATGAATTTATATTCATTTTCATATTTTCTAAATTTTCTTAAATTTAACGATTTAGAAGAGAAATCACTTTGAGATGACTATTCCTTAGATACATATGATACACACGTCATGATATTTTATTTTCAAATTGAATCAATTTGAGAGATCATAAAAAAAATAAAGATATTTCAATAATTAGGAATATATAACATGTAAATATAATTACTTCATATTTAAAAATTACCTTTTAAAAAGCTTTAATTTTGAATAGAGCAAAAGTGTTTATATGCACTGTGAATTAGCTATCACTAGATGACGTAAAACAATTAAAACTACGAATTAAATACATATATATATTTCAATAGTTAGGAATATATAAAATGTAAATATAATTACTTTCTATTTAAAATTTACCTTTCAAAAAGCTTTAATTTTGAATAGAGCAAAAGTGTTTATATGCACTATGAATTAGTCATCACTAGATGACGTAAAACAATTAAAACTACGAATTAACCACTAATATATATATGCTTATGGAAAAAAAAAAATGTAGGACTTATTTTTATAGTGGAAGATTTGTTGACTTTTGTATTACAGAAATAGGGAATAGCTCTTTTTCATTATATAATAATAAAATAAATTAAAATCATTGAAACTTTAACTTGTTTTATTAAAAAAAAAAAACTACAAAATACACAACCGGTGTATCTACTTCTATATATATATATATTAGGAAACATCAATTCATAGTTTTACCTTTGGCAGACTGGTTACAGACACTTGATGGCAAAAGAGAATTGACTTTAAAAGTGCTGAAGTAACTTTTTGTAGTCTCATTTCCTTGAACGGTGTGCCCTTTCTTCAAATAGCATAAAGAGCATAGAAGAACAAGAAAAACGTAGAGGACGAAGGGAAGTGAGATGGGAGAAATGGGAGTAGCCATGAGCAAGAAGTACTTCTCTTAATTATGTTCTCAAAAATAAACCCACACTATTTTCTTGGCTGCCTCACTGGCCTTATATAAGCCAATAAGGATCAATCACAACCAGAGATTATGGAAAACCTATCTTAAGAAATCTGTCTTCATTATTCTGAATGGGACCAAGGGTGACCATTCTAGCTTAGGTAATGTTGATTTTTCTTCCTTATTAATCCATCTTAGAAAAGGTCAAAACAAGACCATATTATTAATAGCTCCCATGAAATTGGCTCTCAAATCTATCCAATTTGGAAGCTCCATCAAACTGGACAAAATAATCTAGGATGTGATAGAGGATATTTTTCTTGTGCATTCAAATAAACTGGACAAAACAATTATTATTGGATTACAATAACCCAAATTTTCCCTCCCCTAAAATGTTATTTTTATTTTATTTTTCTATATTTTCATTATTAGAATTTATTAAAAAAAATAGGAAAAAACCAAAAATATAAAAACATCAAAGGAATTTAATTGTTAGGAGCATAATTGAATTAAATAAAGTTACAATTAGAGTAATAGGAGGTATAATTGAAACAATTGGAAACCGTAGGACTAAAATTACAAGATACATGGATCTAATTGAAAAAAATTAAAAATTCAAGGACTATAATGACTCTCCTAAAGATTACAATTGAAACAAATCTAAACCTACAGAGAACTAATTGAATTCTCAAACTCTTGTCTAGTTGCTCCTAAATTCCGGACATGGCGTGCATGTCCTATACTTTACTATCGTTTAGCACTATTCATCTTCATTAGTAGCCGGAGGGACAAAGCTCCCGCAACCTACAAGCCTTGTAATCCTACCTTTGTAACCCGCAAAACCAACATACCCAAAACAGGTAAACATTAGGCACATTTCAAAAACATCGATATTTTTTTGCTTTGTTTATATAGAAGCCAAAAACTCGCCATTAATGTCAATTTAGAGGAGGTGAAGTCTGTTTTCCAATGTAAATAGAGAAGGGAATTAAGAGCGGAATAGAGGAGAATTGAGAGGAAAAAAGAGAGGTATTGAGAGAGGAATCTAGAGGCAATTAGGGATATTTGAGAGCATAATTAAGAATTGAGAGGAATTAAGAGAGAAATTGAGAGGAGATTTGAGGGAGGAGAATTGTGAGAATACGAAACAATCGAGTCAATCTTGAGACAATTCTAAGAGGGAATTCGAGGGAACTCAAAAGTAATTGAGAGGCTATTGGGAGAAACACGGGGGTAGTTTAAAATCAACTAGGTGGATTGTTAGGAAAACATAAGAGAAGGTAACAAATTGAAATAAAAACCAATAAGAGGAGATTCGGATGGTCTTACTAAGTCGTGAAGAGGAAATGGCTACCGAAATCGGCATCTTCATCCTCTCGTGATTCTATGGCCTTAGAAGTACACCATCTAATACTATAATTGCCCACTCGAGCTCTACCGATCGGGCATCTAGGTAAGATTCTCTCTTCAATTCACTCCCACATTTGCATCAATGCGATCCCAAGATATTCCTTGAAGGGTGATGGCGGTGATGTTCATCACTTTCATCCTAAAAGGACCACTAATTCATCTCAATCACATACACCTTCTTGTTATTATTTTTGAAGGGTTCAAATCGGACTTAAGGTAACCAAATAATTTTGGGTTGAGCTTTTAAAATTGGCATTGGATTTGAGTTTTAGTAGTTTAATTTTGATTCTTAGGGGTTTCAATTGAGAAGAGAGGAACGATTTAGGTCTAAAAAGAGGTTCGATCCTAGGTAGAACTTGGAATCAACCCTCGGGTTTCTAGGTTTTATGAGAGATATTGAGGAATTAGGTGGATTTTTTTTAAGAGATGAGGGTTTCAAAAGGGTTGAAATCATTCGATCTCAAGAGGAATTAAATAGATCCGGGCGTGTAAGAGATAGAGAGGAAGAAAAAACAAAAGGGTGGGTTAAAAATTTAATGGTTTGACGGAAGAGGTTGAAAAAGAAGAGAATAGATTAACTAATTAGTCGAGCGAGAGAATTGGGATTGGGGATGGCAAGTAGGTCGGATACAAAATAGGTACCTCGCCTTGCCCTCCCCATTAATTATCCTTTAAAAGTGTCCTAATGGGTAATGGGCTAAATTTGCGTAGTATAATATTACCCATTTATATTAATGGATAATTTATTCATGAATATGAGTACCTTCTTTTTACCTTATTGATACCCATATTTTACCCATTAATATAAAAAAAAGTAAAACACAAAATAACACAATCTCTTCATCGTTGAACAATGAAACCACCTCTTCTCCTTTGCAGCCAAACCACTCCACCACCGAACCACCTCCTTTCCTCCACCATCGAACCACCTCCACTCTTCCATCATTGAACCAAAATTACAACAATCTCTTTGTTGTTGTATAGCGCCTGACTCCGATCCTTCTCTACAATGCCTATCATAAGAAAACGAGCTTGGTTAGTTTCTTTTTTGTTTGATTACTTAGATATAGTTAGTCATTTTAATTGATTTGCATTATATTAAAGTTGCAATTGAAATTTTGAAATGAGAATGTGGGATTTGTGCATTTTAAACAAAAAGAAAGCTAATTCTAAGTTGCACGTCAACGGTTTGATGTAATGCCAACCAATAAATTTGTTATTTATAGACAAAGAGGAATGGTGATGTTGAAATATGAACTCGTAAGAATCGAGTGTCCAAAACTTCTCCTTTATAGACGTTAATGTTGCATGATGCATAATTGCATCGAATCTCTAATGCCGTCTTAAGTTTGAAGTGTATGGGTTAGTGTATACTGTAGAAGGTGGAAATATTTTCCCACTCATTTATAGCCGAGCATTGTGTCCGGAGTATTTAGCCAAAGGCCTTTCTTAGTTCTATAAACTTCTTACTCGATTGCATCTTTTAAATCTAAATTAAATTCTCTCATAGATTATTAGCAAGCACGTGAGATGCATCGGAGGAATATTGAAAATTTAGGAAGATGTAGAACATTCGAAAACTTTTTTGATATATAAGTGGAAAAGTTGTTGGAGATTTAATTTTTGACCGATGATCTTCCAATTGTAATATGAGTGCTCATTATTTTATCATAATTGCAAATAATATAATAGCTGGATTTGATTGGGATGAACTATAAAATAAGATGCCACACACTTCGTGTGCATTCGGGATCTTGTGAGCTGAATTTAATGTGCTTGATGCAAGTTTGTTAGGTGGTTAATTTAGTTTGGATTTATATGAACACTCGCTTGTTCACATTGCCATAATGCCTTTGGTAACGGGTAGTTTTCCACTATCATAGAGTATTCTTTTCTAGTTCTTGTAACCTTGTCATAGTTGTGTGAGAATTTACTAGTGTCTAAGTTTGTACTTGTGCTGATAACTCGTTTATAGTCTTCTAACTAATTTTTAAGTAGTTTCGCTTCTTTTTTAGTTTTTTTTAGAATTTCCATTTATGTAATGCCAACCAATAAATTTGTGTTGATTAGTTTCTTATGTAACCCTCCATCCGCATCTCTAGGATTCCTTTTTAGTTGTCTAACATGGGGTGAAACTTGATTGATTCTACCATTCTCTTGATTAACAAATGCACCCGAATTGGTGTTCTTTTGAGATTTACACCCATAAAATACTACTAAGTAGCTTTCCATAATGACACCCGTAATTGGTGTATCCCTCATTTGGTCGTACTTTACTATTTTCTACATGTGATGAAGCCTTGCAAACCGTTGCTTATAGTAGAGTAGTGAAATTTCAACAATAACACAAGCATAAATATTAAAGCGTAGCGGTATTATCTCGTGTGCGTTTAAATATATTTCTTAATACGGACAGATTATGTCCCAATTATCACTTTTTTTTAAATCAGGAAATTAGTTCCTAAAACTCCAATTCTTGATTGTAACAAGAAGTAAAATTTTCAAATGATGTTAACCCAAAATGAAGGCAACAAATGAAGTTATGGGTACAAGTAATGCGATTACTCAAGAATCTCTCAATTCTAGTCCATCAAGAAATACTCGTTTCAAAAAACATTCAATTAGTTCATCCGAAGCATAAACTAACTAGTAATGCTTGGAACTTTATGAAAAAAGTTTTGATTAATGGAGAAGAATATGTTATTTGTAACTTTTGTCAAAAAAGACTTCAAGCTAAATAGAATAGCAGGACTAGAAGTTTGAATTATCATGTGAATACTTGTTTGATGCACCCAAAAAGTGAAGAATCTCCGAAGAAAAAGGAAAGAAAAGGGAAGTCATCTCGTGTTAACTTTAATTTTGATCAAGAAATATCTCGAAGGGAGCTTGCTTGTGCTATCAAATTGCATGAGTATCCTTTATCCATTGTGGAGCATTATGGATTTAGGAAATTTGTTGCAAGTCTTCAATCATATTTCAAAATGGTATAACGTAATACAATCAAGAGTGATGTCATGAAAATTTATGATATTGAGAAGGAAAAGCTCCAAAGGATTTTATTAGAAAACAAAAATAGGGTTGTTATCACAACCGACATATGGACATCCAACTAGAAGAAAGGATATATGAGCATTATAGCTCATTTCATTGATGATCTGTTGGGTCTTCCAATCTTACATATTGAGGTATCTTTTTTATTATCCATTTATATAATGTCAATTATTAGGATTGAGCTTTATTCTGCTACTCGCATACTAATCAATACTTTCAGTTTCTTTGCTTGTTTGTTTTGGCTACTCGTTTATCGATTAGAACTCGCTTATTTAAATATAGGTTTGTGTGTGTTCTTACATCTCATACAATAGATGTTTTGATGGACGAATTGTTAGATGGGTTAATTTCATGACATCTCAGAGAAAGTTATCAACAGATCACTATAGACAATTACAACATAAATGATTGTATGATTCAAAAACTTGTTAGTAAACTCGGGTGGTCATTGCTTACTTAATGGAAATTATATGCATATGAGATGTTGTGCTCATTTTTTGAATCTAATTGTGAAAGATGGATTGCATGTGATAGAGAATAGTATCAAAAATATTCGAGATGGTGTTGCTTATTAATCGACCACTCCATCTAGGGTTGAAAATTTGATGATATGGTCCGTCAATTAAGAATTAGTGGTGGTAAAAAATTATGTTTTGATTGTAAAACCTGATGGAACTCAACATTTTTAATGCTTCAAATAGCCTTGGAAATCAAAGATGTATTTCCTAGATTGAAACTTAGAGGGAAATTATTATACCTTGCCTTCGAAGAAGATTGGATTATGGCAAGGAAAGTTTGTGAGAAGCTTAAGTTGTTTTATGATTCAACCAAATTTTTTCAGCCACCAAATATCCCACTTCAAATTCTTACTTTTTCATAATTTATGAGATTAAGGAGGCTTTGGATAAGTGGATATTAGAATTAGATGATTAAGTCTTTCTTCGGATGACGAAAAACATATATCAAAAGTTCAATAAATATTAGAGTGATGTGCATTTAGTCATGGTTGTGGCAATTATTTTGGATCCTAGGCATAAGATGAAAGCAATAGATTTTTTTAAAAGATTTTTTTGTGATGAATATGCATCCGATGAGGTTAAAACGATGAAAAGATTATGTCATGATTCGCTTAATGAGTACAAGGATAGGTCTATTATTGATTCACCTATCTCTACTTATGACACATCGACCTCATCCACTAATATATTGGAAAGTGATGGTTTTGGAGAGGAACGTAGTAGTCTTGCAAGATTAGTTGAGATTCTTAGTGTTGAGTCATCTAAAACACCTATAAAATTCGAATTGGATAATTATTTGGAGGAAAAGGTTTTGTCGTGGATCGAAGAACTTGGCATTCTTGGTTGGTGGAAAGCAAATGGGATAAAATATCCCACTTTATAAGTGATTACCGGAGAATTTCTTGCTATTCTTGTCTCTACAGTAGCATCCGAATTTGCATTCGGTATTGGTGGAAGGGTAGTGAGTTTGCATAGAAGTAGGCTACACAAGGATACTTTGGAAGCTTTGATGTGCTCGCAAAGTTGGTTATAAGATCAAATATAAGGTATGAATTCTCTTTATTATGCTATAAAAATAAAATTTATTTAGAAATTATTTTGAATTATATTATTTTATTTATTTATATTGTGTTTATGTAGGTATTTCAAATATGATGGATTCCTTTTCTCATATTGAGGAAGATATAGACAAAAAATAAACAAAGACTTATCCTTTGTTCAATTTCGGAGGTAACTTTGTGTCTTGCATATTATATGAGGACATAAAATTTTATGTTTTGCATATTATATTAGGAGGAAAAATTTTAGGTGCTCGAGCTTCATGTCTTCTCTTGCTTGCAGCTATATGGGGCGGTCACTATGAATAACGTCCTTTGTCTAATAGTATTCTTGGCCGTTGTTTACTACAAGGGACCGGCTTGGGGCTTCTCATCCGAAGTGCTAGTTATTTGTATCATGTGCATTGTGATGGGTGCCTTTGGCAACTTCCGCACCACATTTCCTCTCCGGACGTGTTTTGTGGCTTACCTCTTGTACTCGTTTTCTTTAGCACTCGCTCTATGTTCTTGATTATGTTTTTGGATGGTCATAGGTTTTTAGTTGGATCTTGTTGATTGGTTCTTGTTTGAAATTGAACATATGACCGAGGCCATAAGACTTTTATGAGAATTGTTTTGGGTGTCAAGCATGATTATGAATTTTGTTGGACTTAATGAGCTGATCTAAGATTGTTTGCTTGTAATTGAACATAGGTTCTTAAGCATAACACACGAGTTAGTTGAGCTTGATTCAGAAAATCTTCAAGCCTTTCTTTATTCCTTCCCCTTCAAAATGTAAATTATAAATCAATCCTTTTAGATTTTCAAAAGGAAAAAAATTCAGTAATAAAAAAATGAAAAAAAATCTTCAATTTAAGGAAAAAAATAGCAAGTAAATGGGTATAGGCGGTGGTATGGGTAGAGTATGATATAATAGTTATGGGTCGGGTAAAGAAATGGGTAAATAATTTTTATTAGGTAATGGGTATAGCATTTTTTAGTGGGCGGGGTATGGATTGACTTAATGGGCTAGTTACCCAACCTATTGCCATCCCTAATTGGGATGAAGAAATAAGGGGAAGTTTAGGTTCGGTTGAAGGATGAAGGAGATGGGAGATTTGATCGAGTTCGGGGGATTCGGGTAGGTTGAAAAAGAAAGAAAGAGAGATGTGAGAAAGAGAAGGAAGAGTCATGTTTGATCTACAAAGAATTAGGAGAATGAAAATTTTGTTAAGTAGGGAATTAGCCTAGGCAAGGCGAGAAAAGAGAGTGGGTTGGGCTAAGCCCAACCTACATAAGACATGGGTCAGGTCGAGATCCCGAAAAAGAGAAAGAGAGAAGAAGAGAGGTTGCCTTTATGATCGGGCTAGCTAGTGGGCCTTCGACCCATTGACCCTAAAAAGCCTAATGCCTTAATTTTAGTCTTTTTTTTTATAAATTGATTTTGAATTTCTTTTTATTGAATTTAGATTTAATTTTTTGAATTTTTTTGAATTTATTTAGTTAATTTTTAATTTTAGGATTTATTTTAATAATTAAGTTAGGTAATTAATAGATTGATGAATTATTGAGTCTCATAATTTTTAAAGACCGATGACGATTCTTCAAGCAATAATAACAAAAAAATAAAAAATAAAAATGAATATAAAAATAAAAAAATATTAGAAAAATACAAGAAATACCAAATAAAAAAAGAAAAGAAAAAAATTATAGAAAAAGAAAAAAAAGAAATAGGAAAAAAAGAGATGCTAAAAAAAATGATGTAAAAAGAATAATAACAAAAAAAATTAAAAATGATAAAGAAAAAGAAAAAATGAAAAGAAAAGAAAGAAAATGCTAGGTAAAAACGTAATTGAAAATAAACAAAGGGAAAAACAAATATAGAAAATATTAGGTGAAAAATTAATAAAATCTTATATTTAATAGATATTGATTTTTGGCCAAATCAATCATGTTTTAGTAATTAGGTTATTCTACGATCGACCGATTATATCGAGACTTAAACTGGATCCAAAGTTGAATTAACAAGAAGCTCGATGGAGGGATCCGGTGATTTATTCAATATGATATCACAAACAAAAATAAAGAACTTAGTTTGATATAAGAAACAAAACTTGAAATTTTGACTAGGATTAATTTTGGGAAAAATAGATTTTTTTAGGGATAAACTTTAGGACTAAGGTAGATATGTTACATTTCTTAGAAAAATGGTGCTTTTGGATGGTTGATATCTTTCCAAAGACATAACCAATTCTTTATCCTAGGATCTTTAAATCAGTTTTCACTTTACATTCTTACTTCCTTAAATACTAGGTAACGATTTCGAAATAAAAAAATAACTCACATCCCCAAAACCAAAAAACATTCAACAAAACAAATCATTAAATAAACTTTTCGAGAGTTTTATGAATGTCGAGTAGCAATAGAATGACGACTCTATTGGAGAAATTAGAGTTAAGCAATATGTTTAGCCCATTTTAGCTAATCTTTTTATTTATTTTCACCATTTATTTTCCAAATCATTTTTTAGTAATTTAGTTATTTAATTATTGTATATATTTTAAACCTTTTTACTTTTTGTAATTTTTTTTGTATTTATGTACATATTTATTTTGTGAATTGGGTGGATATGTTTTGAATTATTGCACACACCATAAAGAAAACCCGTAAAAACTTTAAACTCGAGCTAAAAACCCTACTAGGATTTAGAAAGAGAGATTCGGAGGCAAGTATAATGAAAGTCTATTGATGCTTATTTAGACTCTCATTTAGATTGAAACTCATATTTTGTATAGAAAATTATGAAATGAGTCGTCCATACCTTCCGGTGTATAAGGTTAAAAGCTAGATTACCTTATCGATAATATAAACGGTTTAAAAACTTGAAAAGATTTCGGGATTAAACAAGATTTACCTAAACCCTAGAAAAGCTAGATTCTATCCACTAGAGTTGACTCGTTAAGACACGAAATATCTTAAATGATGTTAGTTTTAACCCCGATTTTTACAGAGTTATCACCAATATAAATCATGATAGAGAGGATAGAAAACATTATTGAAGATTTTAGGGCTAGATTAGAACGAGCTCAAATTGAGGAGGAAGATTGTCTACTCATAGATTTTATGTCAAAACTACCGGAAAAGGCCTAACTTGTTAATAGAAAGGCTAATGTAGGCCCATTTCTTAATTATTAGGAAATGCTTACTCCTTAGGACAAGTTTGACTTTCAAAAAACATAAGTCGACATTGCTTAACTTTTCAAGTTGAAAACTTAAATCTCATTCTTCCAAACCATGATAGAAAACTGGGACCTAAAGTACTTGTTGTTTCACCTTTAGAAGGTGGATCCGTCACCTACACTTGAAATGTATAAGGCCTTATTGTCATTTCCTAAAACAAACCTAGTGTTCTTTTACAATCCACTCGAGTAGGCTCCTACCTACCTTGTATGGCTAATCAAAATTGATTTTGTAATTGCAAGAAAATAAGCAACCAAGAGGGGTTAAAGTCGAAGTGGTTTTGGAATTTTCTCTAGAGAAAATTCATAAAACACTTATATGATCATGATAACCACTTTAGGCTTAGAATTTTAGCACTAACAATATGTCGTTTAGTGTTATTACCATCGATCGAAGGCGGGATTGACTTCGAGGTGGTAAATGTATTCGAAAGTGTTGTGCTCCTCAAGGTTAGCCCTATCACTACTATCCCGGCGAAACACTTTCATTGCTAAGCTTCTATAGAAGAAAAGGGGATGAATATCTAAGGTGTTATGCCCACCTTCTATTTGTATGGACTCGTTAGCCATGTTGTAGTTGGGAAGTTCTTTGAAGTTTTTTAAGCACCATGGCATTTGTACTCTAAACCGGAGGACTTTTCTAATCGCTTCCTCAATGATCTTTGCAACATTGCTTGGATCGGTATGTTCTTCAGCTTAGAAAATTCAGAATTCCACTAGAGAGCACAATATGCCTTTTTTTTTTTTTTTAAATCTTACTTAGCCTATCGAGGTAGTTTTCTATAAGTACCATTGATCGGAGCCGGATGCTATATTAACTACTATCCAAACATGTTCATGAGGCAATTGGAGTTTAAATAATTCATCTTGAGGAATGCCATATTAGTTGATTATTACAAGGACCTCGGGGTTTCTAAAAAGCTTTTGGGAGAGGCTAAAACTGCTTGGAAGAATAAACGGAGCGTCACTCTAGCAACAAGAGTGGAAGAAAAGGCTTTACCCGATTACCTAAAATGGCACCAAACTAGAAGTAAATGGTATTGAGTTTCATCATTTAAGGTCCATCATGGCTAATGAATAAAACAATGAAGGATGTCCACCAGGAGGTGAATGCCCAACACGAGCTTTACCATGAAAATCTAAACTCTCAAATGAATAAAATTAGAGAACAAAAAAAGAAAGTTAGAAGAACACCTCGAGGCTAAGGATCATGTGGTGGGTACCTTAGAAGCGAGAAAATAAAGAACTTCAAACCCGACTTCAACATGCTACAAGAGTTCTAAGGCGAGTTATGAGCAAATCTTGAATCACCGATTAGAAAATACGATGACATAACCGACCTTATAGTCTCCTAGATTGAAGAACTAGCCAATCTTAGTAATGAGAAGATGAAACATAAGGTAGAGATTGATGAGCTCATGAGTGAAAAGGCTAAATTTTAGGAATTAAAAATGCTAATCGAGAACAGATTACAAACCAAGCTAATATAATACGTCATCTAGGTACTCATGTAGAGGAACTAAAGAGAAAGTATAAATTTAAGCAAGAAAGATTGGTCAAGTCCTAAAAAGAGCATGATCCGACCATCCAAGAAATGATGAAGAAAAAAAGGATATTTTGAAGAAAGAAATAGCTGAATGGGGGTTTAGAACCATAGAGTACCACTTACAAACTTAGAATGCCAAGAATTATACCAAATAGATGTGGCCTACAATTGAGCACTTAGCCGATGACATATATCCTATTAATGAGAAAATTTATTTTTTCTATTAGAGGATCAAAAAGTTGATTGTGGGAGTTACTTCCTGTTAGGGTCTAAGGTTATGGTAGAACATAGAGTAGGAATCTCTATGTAATAGGACCTTTCATGATTGTAATTTTTTTTTTTTTGAAAAATGGCTCTAAGTCATATTTAGAATGTGCTAAAACTTTGGATTTCGGTTTCACTCGGCAATGTAGTAGCTATGCTCTTTTGTTTTCAATCCATGTAATAGAAAACAAGTTGTACTCCATTTTTAATCAATGAAAAATGCTATAAGTCACATTTTGAATGTGTTAGAAGTCCAAATTTCAAATTTCTTCAATATCATTTGCCATGGCTCCAATATCTTCGGTATATCATAAGCCTTGCCCATTATCAAGTTATGACCAAAATGGGATAGGTATGTTTTTTGAATTGCCTAAGTATCGATGGAGTTGTACCCTTTGTAAGTACCAAATCTAATCGGGCCCATCTTCGATGCAAGCTCTGTCATGATTTAGTATGCAATTGGCAAAGAAACATATTCAACCCGAGTTCTCATCTTGTATGTATATATTGTATATTCATTGTATATATCTCTTTGAGCTATTTTTTAGAAATTGAAATATAGGTTGCTCGTCAAAGCTCAACTTCCTTTTCACATTCGCCATACTCGACTTAGTTGCCGATAGATGAAAAACAAAGAAGAGCCCGGTTCGAACAGATTCATCAACAAGAACTCAAATTTATAAAAATAGACATTTCCCACTTAATCGACTTACTTGAAAAGGCTTTGAATGGAGGAAAAGGTCTAAACCAAGGATCTACTTAGAATGAGATGTCATATGCACTCCTCGTACCCAACTTGTAAGTTTGGGCCATCCATTATGCCACTAAACAACTTGAGGGCAATAATATTTCATGTCGAGATTTCTTATCCTATTAGAAAATTTGTTTATTTGATGAATCCATGAGTTCCATATATACTAGAAGTACCCATTATAGACCTCATTAGTAAAGAGACTCCTAAGTACAAAATAATAGAAGGATTGAACATAGATAAGTCTGTTTGTCGTTAAGGAACACCCGAGGACTATCGAATAAGGGACATCCATGATCTTGTTAGAGCTATAGAGACATGCATGGTACCCGATATAGTAATTCCAAAGAATTTTAGGGTACTAGAGTTCACTAAATATACTAAAACACAATATCCTATAACCTACCTAAGGGTTTACTATAACAAGATGACTAAGTTAGTGCATGATGAAAAGCTATTGATACACCACTTCCGGGAGAGTTTAGAGAGACTAGCATTGAGTCGGTATACAAGGATCAAGGGAGCTAAGATCAAAAGATAGAAAGATATGACCGATGCTTTTCTCAAGTAGTATAAATTTAACATCGAAGTAGCCTCGAACCATTCGATCTACAAGGCATATTAAAGGGAAAAAAGGAGACGAGTTAAGGAATACACCCAAAAGTGGAATGAAGTAGCAGTTTAAATTCATCCACCACTTCCTAAGTCAAAATTAATCTCGATATTCTCCAATACTTTTAAGGCACCCCAATTTGAATATTTAATCGATCATTCCTTTTCAAATTTCATCGGTATTATAATTATTGCTAAGCGAGTTAAGCTAGCAATCAAAGATGGAAAAATTGATAGGGGAATAGAGAGGAAAGTGTCTATACGCATCAAAAGCGAGAGAGGGAGAAATTCATTAAGTGGAAACTCACCAACCAAGAAGCTATCGGAACAACCAAGAGAGGTATGTAAACTAAAGACACTATCCCATCTAACCCATCTTACTAAATAGCTTCAATATCTACCACCTTCTTTACCACCTATACACAACCTCACACACTAAACTAGGAGGACCGATACAATATCGATGGATGTATTATTTGAAAGATAAATATTATTATTATTTTGCACATCCATTATTAATTAACTCTTAAATGTATTTGTTAAGTATAATGCATTTATCATATTGTAGGTACCTTCGAAAATTTAAAAACAATGTTAAGAACAAAGCCGGATTTGAAGGGTCTATATACAAGGCATATTTAGTTAAAGAAGCCTCAAAATTTTTTTCCTATTACTTTGAGCCTCATGTACACACTAGGCATCAAAAAATACCTCAAAACTTTGAGTACCCTCGAGAACCAAATGACGACATTGAAAGAATGCTTGCAGTATTCAAACCCAAAGGTTGACCACTAGGTCGAGGAAGATCACATGTCTTGATAGATGAAGAAAAGAATGCATGTCATACCTACATTTTCTTGAAATATGATGAGGTCACACCTTACACAAAGTAAGTGATATAATTACGAAATAATACAATACTGAACTTTATTAATTAAGTATCAATCATTTGAATAACATGAAATTAAGCATTTTTTGTTATTAAGATGTTTTATCACCCAACATTATGAAAGTGATCGTGACATATCGAAGAACGGGTAGATGTTCGACTTGAAACCGATTTTGCATCCTGGTTTCGTCGATATGTAAGTAATATAAATTTATGATCTTATTATTATGAAAATAGTTTTTGACTTATCATACTAACGAGTAAGTCTTGGATCCAATATTTACAAATAAGTAATGCATAATCCAATACGATAATCGATCATTACATCAAAGATCTTACAAAAAGACCATTGCGAACGGATAAGTCATATATAGGATACATTGTAAATGGGTATAAGTTTCATATCGATATTCATGGCTCGGAGAGATCAATAATGTGTAATGACGTGTGTGTAAAAGGAGTTAGCTACGGTGTGGTGGAAGATGACTACTACGGTAGGTTGATCGATATACTAAAACTTGAGTATCCTACCTTACCAATCAAGAAAACCGTATTATTCAAATCCGATTGGTATGATACAACACACGACGAGTGGTACTAGAGTTCATGATGATTATGGACTAGTCATCCAAGTTGATGACGACGAGGATCACTTATTGAATGATCCAATTGGAGCGTTACTCGATTTAGAAGATAATGAAATTAATATAGAGAATGAAGTTGAGTTTGAAACGGATGTTGAGGAAGGCTTAAATAAAAAATATGATAATGATGATCATGACATTGATTAGCGACATGGTAGATCTTAGCTATTACATTATGTAATCTTGATTTTTATATTCAATGCTCATAATATTGTCGACTAGAATTTTATATACTCTAGTAGCAAATAAGGGTTTAGGAAACCTTATCCTCCCATGTTGTTGGGCTAGGTTGGTTTTGTCCACCCATGTAATTTTTCACCTTATTTCAATATATGTCCGGGGTATCATCCCTGTTTTAAAGAGAAAAATTTAAATGTATGTGAAATTATTCACGGTAATATGAATGTTGTGTGGTAGTATTATGTAATTAATATTTTATTTTAATGTTAATGAATGAAATAGTATGTAAGTGAAAATACCTCGAGGTCGAGGATGTACTTGGCCTTAGAGGCCCATGTCATACGATGAGGGTTGTGGTTCGGACACCGATTCGAGTGCCGATCATGGACGTAGATGCTATTCTCCTTCCTTTTCGGGTTGGATAGACCCCCCATACGGATGCCTTCGTACCACCCTTCTAGTTTCGCCGCAATATACCCATCATTCTCTTCATGGCTTGAGCTCGAGCCGTTTCCTTCGTCTTCTCAACATCTCTTAGCATATTTTTCTTCATCATCGTCGGTGCCTTCGTCATCGCAAGAAGACAACCGTTTTGATCCCGAACAAGTAAGGTCACGGAACGTGATTTGTCCATCGACTTCGGTACCTATCAAACCCACGGTTGATTCGCAAGTTTCGATCATTCTTATTGGTCGCAATGAGTACGTTCTATGCATAATTTTATGAAAATATTTTCCTTCATTACCATAATTATATATTCATTTATTTGTTAAATTGATGGCTACTTTCATAGGTTGTATCCTTCGAATGTTTGCTCTCGGTATATCACTAAGACATTCCGCGAATATGTTCACATTTCTAGATGGACGTGAAAGAAAATGAGTCCGAAAGTAAAAAACTTATATTGGGAAGAGTTTAAGGTACTTGCTTTATTTAGTTAATTTATGATGTTACTTCACAATATAAAGAAATATCAAGTTCACCGTTAAGATAGCATGGGAACGTTTGGCTCGAAAAGCGGTATTTCGATTTTATTTTTCATCTTAAGCAAGGCTCGAAGCTAGAATATATCTCGCGGGACGTATAGGATGCATGGCGTGCAAAATAGGCAAAACATGAAGCCATTGCTTGATCTAAGATGACGGCACAAAAACTACGAGGAGCGAGGCCGGTAGCGTCGGAGTTGGTCCTTTAAGGCATATGAGGGGTTAATAAGCCATAGAGAGCAAGCAATACGCATGGTAAATGTATTTATATATAGTACTTTTTTTTTATTGATTTCAATATAATTATTTAAAAGTTTGAGTATATTTCATACATTTACATATACTTATTTCAGCGTGAGTTATTGGGTCGTGAACTCGATCCGCATGAAGTTTTTAAAAGGACCCATCGGAAAAAGGTTGATGATCAATACGTATTCGTCAATCAACGATCAAGAATTATCGGAGTAAGCTTTTAGTTTTTTACGTCATATCAAATATATTAATTTTTAACGTTATTTAACATATATAACTATTTAATATTTTGTATTTCACAATTATTCGGGAGATCGTAGAAAGAATGATTGAGGAGGAGGTCGCTAGCCAGACGGACCGTGGGGAGTTCATCGTTGGACATCAACATTAATGAGATATTTAGGACCGTCATTGGTGGAGGAGATAGTAAGAGGAGGAGAATGTACGGAATCGGGTCACACGCATCGCACTACTACTCCAACGTCGATACGACCTCTAGTTCGACAACTTCGCATCGTAATATTGGTGATGAGGTACAGCGAAAGGAAGGCGAGGATTGATATAGTTAGCTAGAGTCTACTATCACATCGTTGGTGGAGATAACTAAAAGATTGGAGGAGTACGGTCGATAATAACAAGCGATGATGACACGGATGCGACAAATGCATTCGAGCAATTCATCCATCGTGCCTAACACCGACGACGATTCCATCTAACCTCCAGACGATTCTACCCAACCTCCAAGTGAAGATCCTGCTGGTTAATCCTAGCTTATTATGTTTTATTTCTTGTTATAACAAAAAACTTTATGATGTTTATGAGAATTCGTTAATTTAATAAAATGTTTTACATTTTAAATAAATTTTTCAGTTTTTAAATTTTATCTTTTCGGTATTTTTTAAATTTTAAATTGAGATTTTTTTTAAAAAGGCCATTAGCGACGGAATTAGAGACGGAATAAACCGTCTCTAATTTCGTTTATTCTACGACGGACTAAAACCGTTGCAATTTTGTGACGATTGTTGCGACGAGTTCTAGTTTGTCGTAGAATTTAGAGACGATCTAAAACCGTCTCTAAACCATCGCGAAATTAGAGATGGTCTCAAACCATTGCAAAACCATTGCAAAATTTACCAACCGGCAATTTTCAAGGGTTTTTGGATCATCACAAAATCGTCTCTAAAAATAATTATCAGCGGTTTCATGTGATTAGAGACGGTTTAGACCGTCATTAATCCGAAATTTTTTTTATAGTGATATTAGAGATAAGACTAATCATATTTAAAATAAAAGTGATAAAATTTAGTTTCTTTCATCATGTGTGACAGTAGAATTTGAACCTTGTACGTAAGTGTTTCTTAATTATGGCTGTATGAGGGGTTATTAATAACTAATAATCAAACGATGGTCTTTATTATATGAATACTACAATCATTATTTTTTTAGACCTAATCATTGGAGATTCAGGACTTTCCTTAATTATTTCGGGCTAACAACCACCAGGAGCAAATCCAACCATTTCCTTAGCAACATCATAGACCACCTCGTATGTCTTCTGCTGAAAATTTCCAAAAATAGCAAAATCTGAATCACTACCAGTGTCTGCAAATGCTAAGCACATCTCTTTCAAACCATTCAGAGGGATCAAAATCCCTGAACTATGAATATCCACTTCAACCCCACCTTCGAAGAAAACACTAATACTAGGTATCCGAAAGCTGCCATTGCCAAGGTTACTAAAGTCATAGCATGGTTGGATGCTGGATGATCCTTTCGTCGGAGTATAATTTGCCATCATTTCTCGAAAAGCAGAAGCAAGAGCTGAGTATGTAGTGGATGGGAGAAATGTAATGGTTGTGCCGGAGTCGATGACTGTTTGAGAAATTGATACATTTATTGGTAGCTTGCGGCCTCCAACACTAATTCCAACAATGTTTAAGGCGTAGAATTGTTGGACTTTTGGGGATATTCGAGTGAATTTTGTAGCCTGTGAGACTTCGCCACCGAAACTGAGGTAACCAGTTGAGCTCTGAGAAGCTGGTAAGCAATAAGAGAAGATATTTTTGTATTTGCTGGTAGTTTGTGATGGAAAAGCTATGGGGGAGCGGCCTAGTCCTAGCAAACCGGTTGTGCCATTGAATCTGCCGACATTTTTTTCACCGCACCCGAACAAGAAGTTTTCAAACTCGTCGGAAGATCCAATGGTTAGTGTTTCTGTGGCAAGAAATCCGATGGTGTAGCCGCTGCCATATTGGACTCCATAAAGGCATGTATTAGAGGAAGAGCAGCCTTGTGCCGTTTCTGCAATATGGATGGTAAATATATGCTTGAAATCAACTACATATCTCAATTATAAAATATCTGTGCTTTTTTTTTTTTAGATCGAACAAGCATATTGTTACTAGCAATAAACTAGATCCATGTTTCCAAGATCACCTGCTGGTATGTAAGTTTAAATTCTTAAATCAAGAATATGTTAAAAAGAAACACTGATAATTACCTTTACCAATTAAATTGCAAAGTTTTGAGGAACATGAAACGTTCTTGTATGAGGATGATTTGGTTGGATCGAACTTCTCTTCTTTTTGTGGAAAGCAAGCCTTTGAGCATGGCTGACATTGAGTCCAAGTAAGGTCACTCCCAGTATCAAATAAAAGTGTGAAATCCTTTTTTGGTGTGCCAAGACCGACTGTGGCAACATATCCAGCTCCATTAGGTGTCCTAGAGGCTGGAATTTTAGTCTGCATCTCCTTAAAAACATCAGTACTGCTTGGGTTCATGGAAAGTCGAGCTTGAATTGATTTCATTCGGATTTTGTCTTGAAGGAGGATTTCAGCTGTTGAGAGAAAATTGGATGTTTTCGGATCTCCCGTCAGTTGAATGCATGGTCCATATTGGTTTACCACTTTTAAGGTTGAAGCCTTATGGAGAGCTGAAATACAGCCATAAAATTAGTCAAGACGTCTCGAAGTCTCAATATATATATATATATATATATAATTAAAACTCTTAAGTGTACATGAAAGGTCAGGCAAAAGTTGTTTGAATCATGGTTTTTAGAGTATACACACAAATAGGCTTATCATAGCAGTTGTATATCGAGTTAGCGAAAGTTTTTTTTTTGATAATTATATAATAAGAAATGATTATTTCACATTGTATACTCCAAAAACCTATGGGCCTTCGATGAATTGATTCTTTTTTAGAGTATATAACAGGCAGGCATAATTCCTAGAAATTTTAAAGATTAAATTATAGTATAATCCCTATTTTGTCTATAACTTTGTGAGTTAGTGATTTGAAAATTGTAAATTAATTACTTGATTGGAATTGACCGTCTATCCTTTTATTAATATCCGAACTTCCCATTTTATATGAACTTTTAAAAATTAACTAGAAAGAAAGAATATTAAAAAAAAAGACAATTAAATAATTGTAGAAAACTAATGAAAGAATTAAGTTGTAAATAAATAACAAAATCAAGGATTTAAAATTGAATTTAACTAATTATTTGGCTAAAAATGTATAGAGTAATGATAACATAATAGTTTACTCCATTTTAAATTACCTTAAAAAATATGCACTAAGATTAAGTTCCAACTATTCATCACTAAAAATGAGTTAGGACAATATATTGTTTCTTTTCACCATCGAAAGAATTAGAACACAAGCATAAAGTATACATAGAAAATCAGTTAGAAGCATGCGTCAAACACAATAGAAAGTATTTTAAAGAAAATAATAAATCAAGGATATTTTAACCTTTGAAGGATTGGTTGCAGACATTTGATGGCAGAAGAGAATTGAGTTCGACAGTACGAAAGTAATTTTTTGTAGTCTCATTTCCTTCAACGGTGTGCCCTTTCTTCAAAGAGCATGAAGGGCATAGAAGAACTAGAAAAACATAGAGGACAAAAGGAAGAGAGATGGGAGAAATGAGAGTAGCCATGAGAAAATGCAAGTACTTCTCTAAATTCTGTTCTCAAAAATAAACCCACAATGATTTCTTGGCTAGCCTCACTGACCTTATATAAGCTAATAGGGATGAATCACAACCAGAGGTTGAGGGAGACAGACCTTAAGAAATCTAAGTCAAGGCCAATTTTCTCAATTATTATCCAATATTGATTTTTCTTGTTTATATTTAATCCACCTTATAAAAGCCAAAGCAAGAATTATTAATTTTCTCTCATGAATCTATCCAATCAGGAAGCTTCATCAACTGGACAAAATAATACAGTATGTGATATAGGATATTTTTCCTGTTGCCTAATGTTTTTCTCCGCCCTGTGGAATTCTTCATTTTTCAGTCACAAATTACACCTTCTCTCGTTTAGTTAGTCGGTCAATTTTGTCCCTAACCCCCATTCCGTGTAGCAACTTAGAGCTTTCGAAGAAATTAAGAGGGATTGCATGTCCAACTAGAGTGATGCTTTTTCATTATTAAACTCGTTTTCTAGATAGTCAATCAACGACTTAAACACGCAAATAAATGGAAAAAATTTTCCACAACGATAATTGTTGTGGAAAAAGAAATCATGATGAAGATGAGGTGTACTACCTTGATATATATATATACACCTAACATTCAGTTTATTAAAAGTATGTGACTAAACTTATTAAACAAGTAGACAACATAAAGAATTGCTTTGTGTGAACAAAAACTTAATTCACATGTGGTTGAAATGTTAGTTAATTATCTGAATTTTTGGTTACATATATAAATGTGCAAATATTGTTTTTAGGAGAAAAGTTATAAATACAATAAGATAAAAAAATAAAAAAATATAAGATAAAAAATCAATGTCCAGACATTAATTGAAATTAATTAAAAAATTGACCATATTAACTTAAATTCATTAAAATACATAAATACACACACACACAAAGCAATTCTTTATATCCATTAATTTGTGTATTTTCTTTATAACTAAAAATTGGACTACCACACGATATTATTATTATTATTATTTTACTTCAATGCACAATTAATGAATACTTATTTTTCTTAATAATTAATTTTTTCCTAAAAAAATATAATAGTTAAAAGTATAAAAATTGTCATATAATAGCTTTTATAAACATAAAATAGCATAAAAAATAGTTCGTTAGAAAATTAAAAAACCAATAACATATTTTATTGTATTTATATGGTTAATAAAATAAAGTGATAAATTCAAAATTAAAAAAAATATATAAAAAAACAAAAAAAATCAAACGAAAAAAAAAAGAAAGAAACTGGCCTTGGACGACCTATCGTTCAAGTCTTCTTGAGGCTCTGGATTCTAGCTAAATCAAAGTGGCAATATAGTAAATCCCCATTGTCTTTTTATTTTTCTCAAAAATATTTCTAAACATTCCTTTAATTCTTCTAAACTAAAAAATAACCTCAAAAACTATTTTTAGACAACTAATTAACAAAAAAATTGATTTGCAAATTTTTAGATCTAAAATTTCAAATCCTCATAACTCTCATTTCAAAATGATTTACTTTTGGTGCCAACATATTCGACAGCAAGAACTTTCGTTTGATGTTAGTTTTGATAGTCGAACGTTGCTATAATTTTTTTTCTCTCTTTTTTTGTTTATTTATTTATTTTTATTTTTTGTAATTTTTAATTATAGGTATTCATGGGTTTTTTTAATTTTATAATATTGGTAATTCTGAACAAGAAAAGTAGGTTATTCAGTTTTTTACGTTTTATTTTGAATGGTTAAGATTTATTTGTATAATCTGATGGCGTATGTCATTCAGTTTTTTTTTTTTTAATCACATAGGCAACGGCCCTATAGTAGTCCCATTTGTTATTGGACATAATTAAGTCGATTAGAAAGACTTAGGATTTTAAAAGTCAAGTCAAGTCAAGGCATTTGTCAATTATCATCGTCCATTGATCATACAAGTTCCGCCAATTACTCCAGCTAGCAGCCATATTGCCTTGAGGGACACGATAATATGGATTTGTGTCACCATTGAATGTGGAAATACCTTTTGAAGGGGTTAATGGCATTGTAATTTCGTAATATTAGAGCATAAAGATTAGGATTTTTTTTTTTTTTTTGGTAAATAATTTTGCTTTGTGATTCATGATGTGCATTTGCTCTATTTTGGCTAGGATTTTGGTTTTTTTTTTTTTTTGTTGGTTTTGCTCTTTTACTTGTCTATTACTTTGCTAAATTGGGATGTCTTGTTGTATTTGTGACAACCTTTACCACTAATAATTTATTTGTGCTTATAACAAAATCATAAACTTCCAATAATCTTCCAAATTTTCTCTCTTGATTTCCTATATTTTATTTAAATTATCGGATACATCTATTAATTATAATTAATGGGCTGAAAACGAATGGTAAAGGAGCCATTAACAAGCTGGCAATTAGCATTGAACCCTTCAATACGGTTGCCCTGCTAATCATCTTGACCACCGAAAACTTGAAATTAGACAAACTCATTACTTTCTCTTAAGCAATTATGACAAATTCCTTTAAGACGTTGTTACCATTTTTTTACAGGCAGCTTGGTGATGGAGCCACGTTGGATTTTATAATTTCCTTATTTCAGCTTTGATATTATGGCAAATTAAGCAAATGCAAGCGCATGCATTTCCAAAGAAAATACCAAAAGGCTAAAAAGAAATCAAGCATTGCGTGGAAGCATTGGTTGAGTAAATTATAAATCAGTTCATGTCGTTTCAAGAAATAAATTAATTAATTCATTTTATTTTAAAAATTAATTATTTAGTTTTTTACATTTTAATTATGTCAATAACTTAGATTTTTAATCAATTTTTATGTTAGATGAGTAATTTTTTAAATTAAATTACCTTTTTTTATGTCTTATTTTCCTGCTTCACCTATAGCTATTTTTTTCTCGTCAATCAAAAATAAAAAGAAAAGACAATTTGAAAATAAAAATCTCTAATGTAACGAAAAACTAATAAAAAAAATTAAGTTATTGATAAAATTAAAACAAAAATAATTAAATAATTAGTTTTTTTTAAAATGCTAATTAATTTGTTTTCTAAATGAAATGGACTGATTTATAATTTAATCGCAATGGTTTGGTACCGAGGATGAGATTTTTTTTCTTCGGATTTTTCGGCTAAATAGTCAATCCAAACAATGCAAATTTGGCTGTGCAGTTTACATCGAACCTATGTTAGAAAATCCCAAAACGAGTTATATTCCGAAGTTTCTCTAGTTTATTTTTATGGTTTTTGTCATTATCTAAATTTTGGCTTACATCTTGTTTTATTGTTTAGTTTAATAAAAATTTTATTTTTTATTATTAAAATTAAATTGAAAAAAAAATCAAAATGAAAGAAAAACAGAAAAATTAAAGAAGAATAAAAAAGGAAGTTAGTTAATTTTTTTTACTTTTAAGCATCCAATTGTGATTTATTTTAGAGTACTATAGGTCAATTTTGAAATACCTAAAGCTAGGGGAAGCTATTGAGCAAAAGTAAGAGGCATTTAGGGACAATCGCAACTAGAGGGACCAAAATAATTATCTAGAAGGCCTTAATTGTAGACATATTGAAATAATAAGGGACTGAATCGAAATAATAAAGACGACGACAGGACGAACTTGGAAATTTGGCTATGGACGACCTGTCGTCCACCCTTGAGTTAATTGGTACATTCGACTGTTCCTCTGCTTTCTTTTGAAAGAGAGGAACAATGGCATGCTAAGGACTTTGTTACAGAACGTAACGAACGTCCCTTCGTCCCTAACTTTTTTGGACTACCAGCCAGCACATCCTTCCCCCAGTTTGAGCCGCAAGTTACGCTGTAGCAAAAAGAAAAAAGCAACGGACCTGTTCAAGCATGGAAAAGGGCCAAGAACGAGAGAAACAGGGGAGGGGAATCTGGAAAAATTAAGAGGAAAATCAATGTGTTTTAGGCTATAAATAGGATGTTCGAACAGTAGAGAAGGGAGGAAGGAAAGAAGGAAAGAAGGAAAAATCGAAAAGCAAATTAGGGGATTTCTAGGCTGTTAGTAGTGAATTTGGTTTGTCATTGTCTGGGCAATTCTTTTTTGGGTAGCTACTGGGCGGTGTTCTTCAGGGACTTAATTTCTGGGCAAGTGTTCCTTTGCTTAGGGGGATTAGGAAGAAAAGAGGAGAATTCTGGTTGAGAGAGAGTGAAATCAAAGGATTTTAGGGGAAATAGCCGCTGCATTTCTAGGTTTTCTGGGCAGTAGCTGTGCTCTTCATTTTCTGGGTTTGCTATTCAAGTTCTTGGGCTCCATTTCGTTTTTCTTTTCTTCGGGTTTTATAATTAGCTTTCTGGTCAATCACAAGCCAACAACAGCAACAACACCAGGATCTCCATATCTGCCATCCCATTTTTTTTTTCCATTTCATCAAGGTGCTTTTAAACTCATCTCTTACTTATTTTTATTCCATAAGTGCCAGGGTCCTTGAATGGAGGTTATAGGCGAGAAATACAGCAGTGACATGGTCACTGCCATGTTGAGCCCCTGATTCTCAACCCATCTCGTTAATCAACAATAGAAGAAGTAGGAAGCCAGGTTATAGGAGGATAGTAAAGCAGTGAATATTTATTGTTGGGATTCACGGCAAAAGGGGAGGAATTGTTTCTTTACTGCTAAGAGAAGGCAGAAGAACGGGAGGAAGAGAGTAAAAAGAGGGATTTGATCGAAAATAATAAGGGGAAACAAGTGATTTCTGTTTCCGGAATTGGTTTTTAGTTTAAAGGAAAAATGTGAGTTGGGCCAAGCCCAACCTAACCCACTCTAAACAAGAACCTGGGCTGGCATAAGCCCAACACAGACCCGGTCTTAAAAAAATAAATAAATAAAGAAGCTGGACTGGTTTCAGTCCAGCCTCTTCCCTTTTCCCCCAACCGAATAAATAAATAAATAAATAAGAAGCTGGACTGGTTTCGGTCCAGTCTCTCCCCTTCACCCCAACTAAAAAAAAAACAAAAAGAAAGGAGGCCGGATAACCATTGCGGCCTCTCCCGAAAGAAAGAATAAAAAGGAATAAGAAAAAATAGAGATAATAATGTAAAATGAAGGTAGAGAGGAAAAGGGAGAACAATATATATATATAAAGGAAATAAAAAAAAGAGTAAGGCATGGGCTAATGGGCCTCCGGTTCGACAAGATTTTTTTTTTATATTTTGATTTCATTTTTTTTTACTTAACTCTCAATATTCTGTCTCTCTTTGTCTTTTTATTTTTGCATTAATTTATACTCAATTCTTAGATATTTTTGTTTTTTAGTTGTTATTAGCTTTAAATCTTATAATTTTATTTTTTTAGTAATTAGGTTAGATAATTATTAAATAAAAGGATTATTGAGTATTTTTTAGGGACAGATGATAATTTTCTTTATATCAAAAAATAAAAAATAGAATAATAAAAATTATCAACGAAGTCTTCTATCCGATAGGGACTGTCGGTTGACCAAAAAGATAATGAAAATAAAATTCTCAACAAAGTCTCATATCCGATAGGAATTGTCGTTTGATGAAAAAATAAAAAAAATTATCAACTAGTTCTCCTATCAATAGGGACTCTCGTTTGATAAAAATAAAAAAATAAAAATTATTGACTAAGTCTCTTATTTGATAAGAACTTGTCGTTATAAAAAATCACCATTTAATAATTAGGATATTCTCCGACACACCGATTGTATCGAGACTTAAAGTGAATCCTATGTTTGAACCAATGTGTCGCCCGACGAAGGGAACCGTGATCGTTTCATTATGATACCACATCCAAAACTCGAAAAACTTAATTTGGCTTTTAAAAATTAGAGTTAAAATCGAAAAATAATTTGGCATAAATAAAATATTTTAGGAAATGAATTTAGGATTAAATTAGACATGGTACTTTTCTTCGAAAATGACACTTTTGGATAATTAAATATCTTTCAAAAACATAACCAACTTCTTACCTTAAAATCTCCGAATCGAGTGCTACTTTTAGGTTTCTATTTCCTTAATATTAGGTGGCGACTCTAAACTTGTAAGTAATTCGATACAATAATAATTAATATTTTATTCTATTTTTTTTTAGAGTCCCGTCCGACGTCGAGTAGTGACAATTTTATTAATAGATTTTATTTGAAAAAGTCTTTAAAATAGAGCTCTGTTTGGGAGAAAGGGTGAGGTGGGTTTTTGGGACTTTTAAGCCCCAAACATACTCTTCCGGATTTGCTTAGCCCTAGATATCCTGTGGGGTTGATGTAGACTCTGCATATATTCAATTTTTGTCTCTAAACTAAATTAAATAATTTAGTTATTTTTATGAATTAATTCATGAAAAATAAATTAAATTGATAATGGGTTTTGTCTAACATAAGGTTTTGGCTGTTTATATATGGATACTCGTTTCAAACAAGATCAATGTTTATATCTTACTTTTATTACACATTCAGAAGATTAACTTGGTTGCCATAGAGTAGAGTTTGTTAAAAAAAAAAAAAATTGATACTTCTTTTAATATTTATTAACAAGTTCAAGCGAGTTTAGCTAAAAAAGAAGAACTCATTTTTCCTTGTTTGGCTCATATCTTAAGGTCCAAATCTAAATGACAAGACACGACTCTACGAAAAAAAAAATTAGTTGTCATTTTACTATAAATACCAACCTTACATCATTTATAAGAGATGATTTTTAACTTTGGCTCACTTTTTACTAAACATAACTCTCTCTCAAAGCTCTGCTCATTCTCACAATACATGACTCCCAAAACTCTTCTACTCTCCGAACACATAATTTTCAAAACTTTATATGTTTGGACTTTCACCACTCATTCACCCACAAGTTGATTTGATTTGTGCCTTGTTAGATTTCTTTAAAAAAAATCCACTGGTATTTTCTTTGTAAAATAGAAAATCTAGTTTCAATATAAGACTCATCTAGAGACTCTTAGTGGCAAGTAAAACTCCAATAATTATCTCAAAATTAAATTAAAAATTAAAACTTCAAAATTTCGGTAGTCTATGTAAATTAATTCAAACCGAAAAAGCCTTTTAGTTGAAAATATATATTTACAAAAGACGGACTAGAATTTGTAATCTCTTGGAGGAGGGAGGGTTATCATTCATGAATATAATTGTGTTAGAGTTAATATAAAATCATTTTTGAAAACTCATCAATTTTGATTTAAGTTTTTAGATTAAAATAGTTCTTTAACAAAAACTATCACTAATTTAATCCACTTTATTTTTAAAATGTGTTCTAGTATGTTAATTAATAACCTCATTTCACCATAAGAAGACCATTATAGGCGTTTTAGCACAAAATTGTTAAGAAACGTGGATTAAGGGAAGACAATCCATAATTTTCGACAAATATCTATTATTTCCACAATTTTTTTTAAACTTAAAACACACTTACTAACTTCAATACGAAGCATCTCCTAACCCTCCATTCAGCTGGAATACCTATTGGTACTCTTTGCATGTACAAAGCAAAGTAACGAAGAATTGAATCTCGGTCCTTTGTAGAGAGCTTATTGCCATATATTGTATGCAAACTTTCTTAACTATCAAACCCACCTCTCGTTATCCTTTTCATGTCAGCTCATGTCCAGATGATATAAGCTGATCTTCTGTTCATTTCGAGTTAAGTTACTCCTTATTGCTATATATAATATGGAGCTAACTACTCGAGATTTTTTTCGGTCATTTTAGCTACAACCAGCAGGGGCAAATCCAACCCTTCCTTTGGCACCATCATAGACCACTTGATAAGTCTTCTGCTGAACATTTCCATAAATTGAAGTATCACTATCATCATCATTTCCAGCGAAAGCTAGGCAAACTTTCTTCAATCCTTGCACCGGATACAAAATTCCTGTCACATCAAGATCCATCTCGACGCCGCCTTTGAAGGACACACTAACCTTGGGTATCGTAATCTTGTCGTATTTACTAAAATCATAGCAAGTATCCAAGATAGAATACGCACTTGTCAAAGGATACTTTGTCATCAATTTTTTAAATGCTGAGCTTAGGGCGGAGTATGCTGTCGGAGGTAGTCTCGAGATGACCGTGCCAGAGTCGATTATGGTTCCAGAAGTTGAGAAAATTGATGGATCTATAGAAAGTTTGCGTCCTCCGACACTAAGTCCAGTTATGTCCAGGCCGTAAAAAGGCGTGGATTCGAAGTCTTTGGATAAAGGAGTGAATTTCACGGTCTCGGAGACTTTTCCACCGAAACTGAGGTAACCTTTGGAGCTGGAGGATGCTGGTAAGCAATAAGAGAAGAGCTTTTTGAACTTCTTAGCTGTTTGTGATGGTAGGGATAACTCGGTGCGACCAAGTCCTAGCAAACCTGCTGCTCCTCCGAATAGGCCTTCGTTTTGTTGGCCGCACCCAAACAAGAAGTTCTTGAACTCGCTGTTTGATGTGAGGGATAATGTTTCTGTGGCAAAAAATCCAACGGAGTACGAGCCATCTCCATATTGGACTTGGTAAAGGCATGTCGAGGAAGAACAACCTTGTCCACCTTCTGCATAATAGGGAAATACAACCATGCTTAGATAACACTCCTCATGGTTCAAATTTCAAACTGTATCTTATTACCAACATCTTCCTATAAAAACGAAAATTTAGAATTGAATCAAATATTAGATAATAAGCACGAATCAAATTGTTTATAAGTTAATCGTATAATTAAAAAATTTCTACAACAAATTGAGTTCTTGGGGGCAATCTTTGGGAACTACCCCCACATTTTGAGGACAATGCTATTACAAATAAATTTTATAGTCTGCCTTCATTATTCATGATTAGTGGGATTAATTGTTTGTTTATCTTGAATAGCAACTACAGTAGGCTTTGACCTTGGGTTTTTATGAGAAACTTAATTATTACAATTGCCATTAATTGAACACAAATGCTGTTAGACATAAGCAATAGCGGCGTTTCATATGTCCTTATAAGCTATACAATTCATAACATTTTTAGAATAGCATCTATATCTATGGGCATGTCTTTGGTCGGACTCTTTAAGTTTACTGACGGACAGTAAATGTTCAGTGCCAAAAAAAAAAAAAAAAAAAAAAAAAGAATTTTTCAAGAGTGAATCAAACTTCTGACTTGGTAAGTTATAGACACTTTTCTTACTACTTCACCCCAACCTTCGGTGATATGTATTTTCAATTATTTGTCTATAAAACTACAATAACCTAAAATCAAGAAATTCTCCGTAGGGTAGTTACCTGTGTTGACTAATTCGCACGATGGCGAGGAACACGAAATATTTCTGTATGATGTTGACTTGGTAGGATCTAACTTTGGCTCCTTCTGTTTATAGCAAGACTTCACGCATGGCTCACATTGAGTCCAAGTGATGTCGCTACCGGTGTCGAATATGAGTGTAAGTTCTTTTTTCGGCGTACCAAGACCCACAGTAACAACATAATCACCAGCACCAATGGATGCCCCAGACTGGACAGGCAATGCAGTCTGCTTATCTGGAACAACACCACGACTTGAGAGCCTAGCATGAATTGAGTCCACTCGGAGTTGGTCTCGATGGAGGATTTCCATGTTATAATTAGGAGGAGCATTTGTTACTTTTTCTTCATCCAGTAGTTGAATGCATGGGCCAAGCCTGTGCACTACTTCCAGGGATAAACTGTTGGAAACTGAAATGCATAAACCTTACATCAGTGTGATAATTTACAAGTCAAATGATTTTTTTACTGTAAAAAAAAAAAAAAAAAACTAATATCTTTTTAAAAGGGATTATACTTAAACAGAAAAGTAACAAAAAATGGAACCAAAAAAATCCGTTAATATTTTTTCGTATTGTGTAAACAACACAAATGAAAATAAATTTTTTTCTTGACATCATTAACAAAGGCAATTAGACATGATATTTAATTATTCATATTGTTAACATATCCCAAATTTCACAGCCAATCCCAATAAAAGAGGATCAACCAAATTGATATATATATATATATATACACACACAATCAACATAATAAATCAAGATAGTTTAGTTCAAATGGAGAGATTAAACCTTTAGAAGACTCCTTGCAGGCAGGTGGTGGCAGAAGAGAATTGACTTTAATATTATGATGATAAGTTTTTGTAATCTCATCTCCTTCAACATAACCCTTATTCAAAGAGCTCAAAGGGCATAGAAGAAGAAAAGCATTGAGAAAAAAGGTAAGAGAGATGGAAGAAATGGGGGTGGCCATTGGAAACAAGCAGTGCTTAATTCTCTTAGTTGTGTTTTTCACAAATCATAAGCTCCTATGGGCCTTATATACTATAAATTATAAGCTATGGATGATGAAAAGTATATAGATCATGAAGAATGACCTAATCAAATCTAGTGTAAAGCAAAAGTGGATGCTCAACTATATGAATTAAAGTCTTGTCTCCATTATCAGCCATAGACTGTATTTTTTTCTTCTTCCACCACTTAGCTCCATTGAGGGCAGCAAGTTCTAGGCCAATGATAATTTTTCTAGCTTGATTATCCACCTTCATTAGCCTTCAATTCACTAAGCCTTACAACCACTAAAGTATTTATTAATATATTCTAAAACAGACAGATTTAAGTATCTAAATTCTAAACTTTGTCTCCAATAAAGGGAAACTTCACTCATCTTTGAAATTGTGGGTTCCAAATAAATATAATAATATAGATCTGTGAAAGGTCATTTTTAAGCTATCTCTCACATTAACAAAAAAATAATTTGTCCTTTGAAAAGTCAGGTGGTTGATTGAAAAAAAATTCCAAATTTTGAGAGTGCAATTATAATTTTCCTAAATATTTCTCTATAGAATTCTTAGCAAATAACATTTATTTAATAAAATTGAATAAATTTTCGTTTTTTTCTTTTAAAACGTTTATTAAGCAAGTGCGACACTGGTATCCCTTTTACGAATGGGGGCCCTACGAAAAATAGGGCCTTTAAAGAGGCATTGGGCTTGCGTCCTTAAATTCAGACCAGCCTCATAAAATTAAGACGCAAAAATATTGATTCATAGGTGAACTTTCTATAGTGCGACACTGGTATCAATACTTATTCTATAGTTCTATTTTGAAAAAAGAAATAAATTCAAAAAAAAAAAAATCACATCTATACATATCAAAAGTGATAAAAATATTAATATTTGCTTGTTAAATATCATAAAAAATTTTATTTTAAATATTTTTATCTTATTTCTTCATTGTCTTTGTGTCTATTTTCTTTTATAAAATAAATATTGATAATTAGTAGTTGAACACCATAAAATTTCTCCTTCTAGTAGTGGGATGGAGAGCTGTACTTTTTATTAATTGCTTGATCTCCTTCAAGGAAGTTTCTTAAGTATGTCTATTACCTAAATAAATATAAAAAATAAATAAAGTTTTTGAGCAGTTTTAATGAGAGACTAATGTTTTTACGTAAATTGTGAACCCACTAACATCCATAAATTTTATAATATTCAAAGAATAATTAGTATATATGTACAGTAGTTATTCAATAAATTTATTTTTGATTAGAGAGATAAACATATGAAAAAAATCATATCTAGACCTATAAAAAATGATAAAAAAATTTCCATCTTAACTTAAAATTTTTTTAATTTTTTCTCTCCTATTTCTTTTTTTTTCTCTTTCTTTTTCTGTTTTTTAATAGAGTAACTTACAGTGATTACTCTTTTAGTATATATATATATATTATAAAATTTCTATACTAACACGCACTAATTAATACTAGAATCTCTACCCTGTACATATTCTGCGTTTCAACTGACGAAGGAGGTGAGAGGTGTAGAACGGTAAATATAATTGAGGAAAAATATTGAAACGATGAGAGAAGAGGAAAAGGTGAAAGAGAGAGAAAGAGATAAATCAGAGGAAAGGAATATTTGTTGCTATGTTTTAAATTGTTTTATACTTTCAATAGAGCCATATTTGAGAGGAATAAAATAAAATTTGTCTCTCTAGTTTCAACTAACGAATTAATTAATTTTTTTAAAAAACTAATTATTTATTACTCATATAAATAAAAATACAAATAAAGACACATACTGCGTTTTGATTGGTTTTTAGATAATATAGATAAAAACACATATTTCTCTCTTTCTTTTTTAATTGTTCTCTCTTATTTCTCTTTTCATTTTGTATCTATCTATTTTTTATAAAATAAATATTGATAATTAATAGTTAAGCACCTAAAATTTCTCATTTTAGTAGTGGGATGGAGACCTGTATTTTTTATTAATTGCTTAATCTGTTTCAAGGAAGTTTCTTTAAATATGTCCATCACCTAAATAAATAAAGTGTTTTGAGCACTTTTTATGGGAGACTAATTAATGAGTTTACGTACGTACATTGTGAACCCACTAACACCCACTAATTAATACAGTTATCATTGTGAATCTTTACCCTATACACATACCTCACGCACAATTCACATTATAGTCAAAAATCATAGTTGCATCAAAGAAATTGAAGATCGAGGACTCTCCATGTGAAAGCACACAAAATTAAGATTATTGGCCAAGTACCAATTGACCCAAGTCAATGATAAAACAAACATCCACCTATTCTTGAAGTGGGCTTAAGTTTGGTTAGATTATAAAGGGAAAGCATGATTTTAGATCTTCAAATTTGATTACGATCTATTAATTACGCACCCATGATTACCATTGGAAGCGTTAAACACAAATCCACTATAATTTGCATGATTCTCTTTAAAATCTAAGCAGATGTCGTAAGGGAACTTCCTTGGCGATTTCACTAACAACCTCTAGCATAGATCACTATTTATCATGCTTGTAATTTATAAAATTTTTCTATTAGAGTTCAGAAATTTAGTTTTTAATTGGAGTTTCTGTGCGTATAAGTAGTACACGAGTAAATTATACACAATTTGTTTTTTTTAGAAACAAATTTATTAGTTTTTTTTAAAACTAAGTATTTAGTTTCTTAATCAGTATTAACTGTGTTTAATTTAATATCATTTTATTTTGAAAATTGTCATTCTACTCATCAATTCTTCTATATTTTTTACATTTTTTTTCCTATTTCTTAAAACCAAAAATCATTTAAATTGAAAATGATTAAATTATAAAAAAATTTAAAAATATAAAAGCTAAATAATTAGTTTTTAAAACAAAGAAAACTAATTAATTTATTTTTGAAAACTAAAAAGACTAATTATAATTTCATGAATAAAACTCTCTCTCTCTCTCTCTTTACACACACACACACTCCAACAAGCTAATATGCAAAGCTGAAAAAGAAAGAGGGTTATTTTGAGCAGAAAAATTCTAGTGGTTTAAATAAATATTATTATACACAAAAAAAAAAACTATATTTATCTTGTATGGTCCACAAAACAATGTATAAGAAATTAGTCTGTACTTTTAATTAAGTTTGGGATCTCTTGGAGATAAAATAATAATAATAATAAAGAAAAAAGAAAAAAGAAAAGAAAAGAAGGCATGATGGTCTTGATTATGTCAACGCCAATTAAAAGGGTCCAAAAGTCTCCAGTGAACAAATTAAATAATAGTAACGTTTACTTCCAAGTCGTCCACATTTCTTTCTTGAAAGTTTCAGCAATGTGATTCCTTCGTTCTTAAGATCAATATAAATACGTCATAGTTGCTGATCGCAATGGAAGAACGTCAATATTGTGGAAACGCACAACATCATGATCTTGTTTTGTGTTTTGCGTGATGACTATGAAACCATTCTTGGACGATTGGACCATTCTTTCCAATCAACACATCCATAATCAAAGAAATTGAAATGTTTATCTTGCAAGAATTGACATCAATAAGGTCCCTCTCTTAATTTCTCCTCCTTCAGAATGTTTTATTTTTTTATTTGTCAGAAATTAAAGGATTGAACCTGAGATTTTTGAATGCAGAATATTTATAGATACTTTACGAGCTTGATAAACTATTAGGTACTCTAAATGCTTTGTTCTTCCTGTTCGTCCTTAAATTCAGACCAGGCCATAAAATTTCAACAAGTATATTAGAAGGGTGGGAATGTTTAATCTGCTAAGTCTCTAAATTTGAATTGAGAGAAATGATTAGGTAGACTGAGTTTACGACATCATCTGTAGAAAAATAAAAACAAAACACATAGACAAAATTATCTAATAAATTAGAGTTGTTCACTATAGAGGACTAAGCTATTTTTTTTTTCTTTCATGAACTCAATTACTCAACACCTCACTTTTTTTTTTTTTTTTGGCTATAGGTTGAAATTGGTGCAAGATTAAAAATCGAATGAGTGGATAATCTATTAAAACAAAAAGTTTGTTTAGCCCAACTGGTTGAAATTCATGGATATATATATATATATATATATATATATATATATATATATATATATATATATATACATACTCTACAAGAAATCTGCCATTTAGTGATGGAACATATTCCGTTCCTAATTGACGACACAATACCGAAAAAATAATTTTAATATGGATTTGAGATGAAATAGTAACAAAATTTTAGTATCGGATTAATTTCGGTCTCTAATTTATGATCAAACGAAATTAGAGATGGAACGGTGACGGTTTAGAAATGAAAATTAGCGAGTGAATTTAAATTCCATCACTAAAATACAATTTGATTAAATGAAAATTGTTAGGAAAATAAAACAACGAAAATTAGCGCCGGACTTTGATTTTTGTTGCTAAGGATTAGAGATGGAATTTGCTTTCCGTCACCGATGTGTACCAAAACCAAATTTACAAAATGATTTCAAAAATAAAATGAGAGGAATAGCGATGAGAAATAAAATCTGTCGCTGAATTGACACGAAATTACGAAGAAATTTTGTTTTTCGTCGCTAACTAACAATTTACATTTTTTTTTAAAACAACGAGAAAATGAAATGACCACTTTATCAAGTAATTAGCGGTGGACACTTTAAATTGCGAGGGATTAGTGACGGAATCATGTCCGTTGCTAAATTTGAGTCCTTAAATTGGATAAAACCTCTCTTCTTCCTCATTTTTCTTATCTCTCTTTCCCTCTCCTCCTCTTGCGGTCGGTAAGTGCCCGGACCAGATTTGACCACCGGAGGTGACACAATTTCCTCTCCAACCTCCTCCAATTGTCGTGGAGCTCTTCTCTACCTAAAAAACCGAGTGTTTTTGCCATTAAATCCATTGATTTTCCTCCCCCATTGTTAGTTGTCTTTGTACTTTTTTTTTTCAATTACATTACCTATTTATATTAATTGTTAGGTTAGTTTTGATTAATTAGTTAATTTGTTGTTTTTCATTACTTTTATGTTAATTAAAATAATTAATCTGAATCAATTAGTATTAATCTAGCCGGTTAGGTTATTTTTCAATTAGGTTTAATATAAATTAGTTACGAGTTGATTAATTAAGTTAATTTAATTAGGGTGATTTTTTTAAAGTTAAATTGAATTTAAATTTGGGTAAATTAGGGTTAAATAGGATAAATATAGGGTTAATTATAATTAATATCAATTAGTTGTTAGTTGATTAATTAGGTTTATTAAATTAGGTATATAATAATTATGTTAATTTTTATGATTTTTATGTTAATTAAAATAATTAATCCTCATAAATTAGTGTTAATATAGTTAGGTTATTTTCATTTAGGTTTAATATAAATTATTTATGAGTTGATTAATTTAGTTAATGTAATTGGGGAAATTTTTTTAAGTTAAATGGAATTTAAATTTGGGTTAAATTTAGGTTAATTAGGTAAAATATAGGGTTAATTATGATTAATTGGAATTACATATTAGTTGATTAATTAGGTTTATTTAAATTTGGTTTATAATAATTATGTTAATTTTTAGGATTTTTATGTTAATTAAAATAATTAATCCTCATAAATTTTTGTTTATATAGTTAGGTTATTTTCAATTAAGTTTAATATAAATTAGTTATGGGTTGATTAATTAGGTTAATTTAATTTAGATGAATTTTTTATAAGCTAAATTGGATTTTAATTTGGGTTAATTAGGATTAATTTAAATTAATTATTAGTTGATTACTTAGGTTTATTTAAATTATGGTTATGTTAATTTTTAGAATTTTTAAGTTAATTAAAATAATTAATCCTAATAAATTAGTGCTAATATGGACTGATTATTTTCAATTAGGTTTAATATAAATTACAAATGATTTGATTAATTAGGTTAATTTAATCAGGGTGAATTTTTTAAGTTAAATTGAATTTAAATTATGGTTAATTAGGTTAATTTTAAATAGGTTATTTTGATTAATAATGTGTTAAATGAATAAGTATATCAATATTGATTAATTAGTGTTAATTTCAATTAGTATTAAAAGAATTTAGGTAAAAGATTAAATTATATTAAAGATAAAAAAAATTAAAAAATAATTTTAAAGTGTTTTTTTAACTTTATGTGATTTATTTTTCTTATAGTCATGTACATATTTAATTTTCAACATCATTGGATATTTACTTTGAATTGTTGTACACATCATAAGAACCCTTCAAAAATTCTGAACTTGAGCTAAAACCCTATCATGATTTAGATAGAGAGATCTAGAAGCAAGTATGACGAAATTCTACCGATGCTCTTCCGGACTCTCGTTTGAACCGGAACCGACCCTGTGCCTACGAAATGGTGGAATAATCTTCCCTTACCTCTTGATACATAAGGTTATAGGCTGAATTCTCTTATTGGTAATTTAGATAGTTCAAAAACTTAAAATGACTTCGGGACTAGACAAGCTTTACCTAAACTATAGAAAAGGTAGAAAAATAAATTTATTTCAATTTTGCTTTTAACTCGAAGTTATATACTTTAATTATTTAATTTATGATTATTTAAGTGTGACGAGATACACCGTAGCGGAATGAACTCGAGGGGTCCGAGACCCCTAGGAATTGAAGAGAAATAAGGTTGGTTCAATGCTTTGCGATGGAGCCGGGAGTACAAGTTTGGGATTTAATTTTGAAAGAGTATCCAATACAATTGTTGTTCTTGTTATATGTTTGTGTGATTATTTGGATTATTTTTTATTTGGAAAACGTTTAATATACATGGGAGGTCTGTCAAAATTTTATTAGATGTTTAGAAAAATTATTAATTAAGCAATTTAAAAATTAAGACACATCTAATTTAATTATATGAATGTTGATCAAGAATTGTTTGCATGTGTTGTTTAATTTTTGTAGATAGTTAAGAAAATGAGATTTGAACGACAATGGATGTATGTTAGGTTAATTGATGGGTTGTTAAATGATGAGTTTGTCAATGGAGTTGAACAATTTATTGCATTTGCTATAAATCAGCCAAAATGTATGGACGAAACAAAAATATGATGTTCTTATAGTCACGGTATGTGTTGGAACAAAAATTTTGAGGAGGTTGAAATGGTTAAATACCATTTGTGGCATAAGGGTTTTGTGTCGGGATATTATGATTGGATATATCATGAAGAATTTAAGGCATATATGGCATCTTATAGTTCTAGGCATGGTTTAATTACTAGAAATTATCATGTAGGTGAAGGTAGTTTTAGTGAACCCCAAAATTCATATCAAATAATGGCGATGGATGCAGCTAGTACATCCTTTAATCCATCTAGCATGGATAAAGACGTGCCAAATCCTAGCACTCGTGCCTTTTATGATATGTTGGATGCATCTTGTAGAAAGATTTGGATTGGTTATAATAATCACACAATTGTCAAATATTGCTCGATTGTTGAATCTAAAACCCAAGTATCCTTTTCCTAAAAAATGTTACTACTAGTTATGTGAGTTGATGAAGGAGTTGATGCTTATTGATAATTGTATGATTGGTAACTTTTATGAAACAAAGAAGTTGGCTAAGGGGATGGACCAAAAAGATACATTATTATGAGAGAGGCTATTTGATCTATTGGGTCGAAGATAATGAATTAGGAGAATGCAAGTTTTATGGACATCCTTGATATTGAAGTCTTTGTTGGGGATCGAATGAGAAAAACTTAATGCAATTAAAAAAATGTACTACTTTCTCGCTTACCTCATGATTATAGAGATTGTATATATCAAATGCCATAGCCGAGCACATGAGGTGGCATACCGAGCATGAGGTTGAGGATGCGGGAATAATGTGTCATTCCTCCGACTCTATTACATGGTAGAGTTTTGATCATATTCATATTCCTTTTTACAACCGAAAGAAGGAATGTCAAATTAGGAGTTTGCATTAATGAGTTTCAACCATTCAATCAATTCGAGACCCAATATTCTTTATGGCCGGTAATTGTTACTCCTTAATATTTGCCACTAATGGATGTATATGAAAAAGGAATATAAGTTTCCAACATTGATTGTTTCGAGTCTAACAAATCTAAAGCATAAGTTGGATGTTTACTTGCAGCCTTTCATTATTGAGTTGATTCAATTATGGAAAATGAGTGTGGTGACATATGATGTCTTTCGTAAGTAAGATTTTATATTGAGAACCATAATGATGTGGACTATCGGTGACTTTCTTGTATATTCGATGCTATCTAAGTACCGTAGAAAAATTAACATGTCTTTATGCATGGAAAATTCTTATGCTTTTTCCCTTTTTAATGAAAGAAAGACCTCTTGGTTTGAGAATCACCAAAAGTTTCTTCCTCAAGATCATCTATTTAAAAGAAACAAGAAAGCATTCACCATAAAAAAGTTCTTAGATATGGCCCTCCTTTAATCCGATCTCGGTGGTGAGATATTATAACTAGTTGAACAAGTGGGGATTGTCGAAGGTGATAGAAGAGGGTATAGATGATCATAACAATAAAATTTCTCGGATGTGTGGATAAAAGAAATGGAGTATTTTCTAAGATTTGCCTTATTGGAGTATAAATCTCATTTGACACAATTTAGATATCATGCATGTTGAGAAAAATGTGTTCGACAATGTCTTTAACATAGTCATTAATGTGCGGGGTAAGACTAAAGACAACATTAACTCCGGAGAAGACTTGAAAATTTTCTACCATAGGCCAAAATTCGTAATGGATGATGCCTTTAGAAAGTGGCTAAAAGCGGTATTTACCCTTTTCAAACAACAAAAAATAAAATTTCTTGAATGGATCAAACAACTAAGGTTTTTCGATGGATATATCTCTAATTTAGCTAGATGTGTTGATATAAGGAATGGAAAACTATATGTGATGAAAAGTCATGACTGCCACTTCTTTATGTCGAGGTTAGTTCCTATTGCATTTAAGAAGCTTTTGCGAGAAATGTTTGGCAAGCACTTATCGAGCAAAGTTTATTCTTCAAGTAATTGACTTCTATAGTGATAAGGGAAGAAGATATGATGCATCTTAATGATAAAATACCCATCATTTTATCCCATCATTTTGTGCAAACTAGAACATGTATCCCCTCTTAGTTTTTTTTGACTCAATGGAACATCTTCCAATCCACTTGGCATATGAGGCATCTATTGCAGGACTTATGCAATATCAATGGATATATCTCGTTTGAAAAGTAATGAAATTGAATTTAAATATTAAATTAAATGACCTTATAATTATCGAACATTAAATTAATTCATATTGTAGGCACCTTCCCAAGCTAAAAAATAATGTCAAGAATAAGGCTAAAGTGGAAGGGTCAATATGCAATGCATATTTAGTTGAAAAAACCTCTTTATTTTGCTTGAACTATTTCGAGCCTCATATACATACTAGGCATTAGCAAGTGTCGTGTTATATTGACTACGGTGGAGATGAGAGGGTTCATATTGAAAGATACTATCTATATTCAAAAAACAAGGTCAACCAATTAATTAACACACAAAATGATTGTTGACATAAGACAAGCACAAAGCGGATCATCAATACATATTATTGAAATGTGAAGAAGTAAAACCTTATATTGAGTAAGATTGTCAAACTTTGATGTCAAAATTATTCACATTTAGTTACTTATCATAATGTTAACAATCATAATAGACACATTGACTCTTGTATGTTATTATTTTTTGTTAGTGGATTCATTGTCAAAGTGCGACAAAACAATCTCTTAATCCTAAAAAATGAGGTTGATACTCTTCTTGAAATTGAGTTCGTCTCTTCTTTTAGTTAATATGTGAGTATCCTTATTTAACTTGTGTTTTGTTAGGAGGTGTTGCTGCCCAATGTCGGATGGGACTCCCCAAAAATAAATGCTATTTACAGAGCTAGATTTTATTTACAAATTTATGTACAAATTTAGAGTTGCCACCTAGTATTAAGGAACTAGGAAGCTAAAAGTAGCACTCGGTTCGGAGATTCTTTAGTAAGGAGTTTGTTACTCTTTTGGAAAGATATTTAATCACCAAAAAATAATCTTTTCGAAGAAAGGTACCATGTCTAGTTAAATCCTAAATTTAATTTCTAAAATATTTTATTTATGTCAAATTATTTTTTTGATTTGAAAATCCATTTTTTCGGGCCAAATTAAGTTTTTTAGTTTTGAGTGTGGCATCGTATTGAAATGATCGTTAGTCTTTTTTGTCGAGCAACACGTCGGTTCAAATATCAAATCCACTTTAAGCCTCGACATAACCGGTGTGTTAGAGAACATGATTATAAGATTTTTATAATAATAGTCCCTATTAGATAGGAGACTTCGTCAATAATTTTTATTATTTTTTTATTTTTTGGTCAAACGACGGACCTTATCGGATAGGAGACTTCGGTGAGAGTTTTTTTTATTACTTTTTATCAAACGACAGATCCTTATCGGATAGGAGACTTTGTTGAGAATTTTTATTATTTTTTTTATCAAATGATAGTCCCTATCGGATAGGAGACTTCGTTGAATTTTTTTTATTTTTTTTGTTAATAAAAAATTTATCATCGGTTCCTAAAAATTAGGAGACTTGATAATTTTTTATCAAATAATTATCTAACCTAATAACTAACAAAAATTCTAACATTTCAAGGTTAAATAAGAAAAAAATGACATGTAAAAATTGAATCTAGATTAATAAAAAAATATAAAGGAAAACCAAAATATTTAGATTTAAGTAAAATGGAATCAAAGTAATGAGAATACCTTTTCTCTTCTTCCCTACTTCTATTTCTTCATTTTTTTCTTTTTTTTTTTAGGAGAGGCTAGACCGATTCTAGCCTCTCTTCTTTGTTTTTGGGCCGATTCCAGCCTTCTCCTTATTTATTTGTTTCTTTAGGAAGAGAGGGGCATGGGCTAGACCGAACTCGATCTAGTCCTTTTTGTTTTTTTTCGTAGATCGGGTTGGGTTGAAATGAAATCAGTCCAGCCCTTGTTTTTTTTTTTTTTTTTTGATTGGGCTACAAACCAAAAACAAGCCCATGTCCTTTATTTGTTCTATCAAAACATAGATTTTCAACCTTCGATTCTTTCTCTCTCCTATTTATCGTGTTCTTAACTTCCTCTTTCTATTTTCTAGTTTTTTTTTCCAGAATTAAAGCTTTGTTCAAGATAGAAAGCATACCATGTTCATGTTCTCATCTCAATCAAACACCAAATCTAAAGCTTAAATGAATAATTAACTATCATTTGAAATGAAAGCTAATAGAATCAAAACTGGAAAATGAAGAAAAGAAAAAAAAATGAATACTAACCCGGTAGGCTTAAATGGATAATTATTGTTCTTAGGAAACAAAAAAAAGACTTGGAACCTTAGGATGCTTTGGGGAGAACTTAGGGAATTATCGATGAATTGTGGATGCTCGAGCAAATTCAAGATCGAAGAACTAGAGTTCAACAATGTGAAGAACTCCAAAATGCAAAACACAGAACACCAAGAATGTTCAAACGCTGCGTAAAAAATTTGGTGGGAAAAATAAAAAAAAATACTAATTAAACTTCAAACCCAGAAATTAAAGTTAAGAAACTTGTAACAATTGAACCCAAACCAAGAAAGATCAAGCAATGAGTCCAAAAGAGGAAGAACTCGAGCCCAAAAATAAAGAACACGAAGAACACCCCACTATTGCCCGTAAAACCCAAAAAAATAAAGTAATTATTTCCCCAAAAATCCTTTGACTTTTTTACTCTCTCTTAACGTAGAAGTCTCCTTCTTTTTCTTTCCTCATTCCCCCTAAGCAGAGAAACACTTACCCGTAAATTAAGTCCTTGAAGAACATTGCTCAATAGCCGCCCACAAAAGAATTACCCAAAAAATGACAAACCCAATTCACTACTAACGACCTAGAAATCCCCAAATTTCTTTTCAACTTTTCCTCTCCCTTTGTCCGTGAATTCAAACCATTTTTATAGGCATGAATTCGCTTAAATTTCTATTAGAATCACACAATCAAACCTCGAATTTACTATTAAATCTTAAATTGATATTCGATTATCTAAACAAACAAGGAAAGGAATCAGCAAGAATCATGCAAAAATAAAAAACATAATTAGTGGAAGATTTGGAAAGATTTTTTATAAAGATTTTCGAAGAGAATTCAGATTGGAAGGGACGACAGGTTGTCCACTAAACTTCGATCCCGTCGTTTGCTCCGAAGTTCCAACTTGTTCCCCGTGAATTTCAATTATCCACAATCATGCCATCCTATTGTGTAATTTCGGTGCCATTTTATCAATTGGGTCTTTGTAGGGTGTAATTAGGTTTTGAATTTTTGAATTGGTTCAATTGTACCCCCTAATTGTCTCAATTACACCTTTCTTTAAATGCAATTATGCTTCTGGATGATTTTTTTTTGTATTTTCCACATAGTTTCCTTTTTTGTATTATTATTATTATTATTATTATTTGTATTTTTATCATTTTTCTATTTTTTTTTGGGTTTTTTTTTTGTAGTAAACTCTAACATGAAATAAAATAAAATAAAATAAGACATAAACAACAATAAATGATGATGATGATGATGATGATGATAATTAAATAAATAAGTAAAAAATTATGGGGAAATTTTGGGTTATGACAGGAGGTAGCCTTAATTAAATGGTAATTTACCTTTAATGGATTTAATGTTGAATTTTCAGCCAAAATATGCACAAGCAATTTCTATAATACACAAGTTCATAAAAGATCTAGCACAAGGCTCTTTGCATATTGTGAGGTCGTATCGAGGTTATATTGTTAATGGGTATAGGTTTTGCATAGTTTATGAAGGTTCGAAACAAAGAGTTTCAATAGTGGTGTGTGCATTAAAAGAACCAACCGATAGCAACTATTATAGAATATTGATAGAAATTCTACAAGTAGAGTATCCCGCATTGCCACTTAAGAGACCAGTCTTGTTCAAATACGATTGGTTCAATCCAACACCGCAAGGAACAAAGGTTCATCTCGTAGTATAGATTGATGGATGTTAACTATAAAAAAAGGTTGGGGAATTATGAACCTTTTGTCCTAGCATCACAGTTGGCTTAAGTATATTATGTCGATTACCTTAGCGTAGGCGTAATAATCGAGATTGGTGGGCTATTTGTCGGATCAAAGCTAAGTCTATATTTGAGTTGCTCGAATCATCCGTAGTAGTTAAATAAAGTGTTAAACCATTTCAACGAACGATTTAGAAATCTAACATGATTTGATACGGAAGTTGGTGATGATTTATTATTGAATGAGCTAATGGGATTATTTGTAGACATAGAATTAATTGAGGCTTACGAAGAAGATGATAATGAATATGAATCCGTATCGGATGAGAGAGATGAAAACTTAAATAGTGATTACAATGGTTGTAATTAAATATTAATTTTATTAATTGTATAATAAGAAATGATGTATTCTTTTGTTTTTTTATTTGTTACAATATATCATATTGACTTTCATATAATTTCAAAATGTGGTTTTGTATTATGGTTGTGTTATGTTTTAAGTAGTTTGTGTATCGGGTAATTAGAAAATATCCAATTTTCTAGAGATGCTTTCAAAATTATTTTTTCTTATGCTTACAATTGATAATATATTTGTTGTATTTTGTCTAATTGTCTTAGGTGATATTATTAAGCTATGACACATGGTTCGTGCCGACCTCCCGTACCTCTTCGGGGATCACGATCGGGTAGTCATGGACGTGTATCATCGCTTGATGGAATCGGACATGGTTCTCCATCTAACATCGATCGTGGTTCTTCATCTTCGAGCTCTCTTTATGGGTCCAATGACATAGGATGTTTGACTTATTCCTCCATCAAAACCAACAGTTTTGCATCGGCTTTGATGTTTACATCTCGCGACCATTTATCCGGCTCACATGATCATCAAGTTTCCCTATCCTCCCTCGAGGATTCCGTTATCCATTGATGTATCTACCTATTCGGAAAGCTTCGAGACTCCGATATTCAATAGTTAGCTTTAATTGTTAATTGTCGGTAAGTAATTTACTTCAAACCTTATTTTTTAAAAAAAATTTAATATATCATTTAAGTAATTATTACATGTTTATTTTGGTATTCGATAGTTGTGTACCATGTCAAAGAGATTGCTTTCGAAGGATAACTATGATTTTCAAAGAGTTGTTGAACGTCGATGGCTCAACATAGAAGTCCGTTTTGGAGTAGATGAAACAATTCTACTACAATAAGTTTAAGATAAAGCATTACTTATTTATTTATATTTTATTTAAAATATTAATTTAATATGAAATGAACTAATATTAATTTTTTTTATTCATGTAGTATTTTTATTGGGAATTGACGATCAAGGTGCGAGGTTAGAGATGCTTGGGAGGCAAGCATTATACGCATGACGAAAGATGTTTTTTTGTTAGGCGGGAAGTGTGGGATTTATGGAAGCAAGATTTTGCAACACCCGATCATCTATCGCATTCCTAGGAGGCATCATGTAATCAAATGTCGGAGATTGGTGGTCCTGGTTTAGAACCATCTAAGCATACAAGAGGGTCCATATCTCGCTTCGAGCACGCCCGTCCCTTAGTAAATCCTATCATATATTATTAAATATTTAAGAAATTAATATTTGTATCTCATATATTTTTTATGTCAATTTTTTTCAAACTATGAAATTGGGTCATCGATTTATGGGCCTAGTCTATAATGGTAAGTTTATTTTCATTTTTATATTATACATATGAAAATTTAATCTAAAAACTTATTTTAAATTTTATTATGTATGAATCTATAAGGAAGTAGCAAGAGGTTGGAATTTTGGAGATGAAACAAAATATGTAAGGAAGAGTGTATGAAGGAGATGATACAAGAATCCGTAAGGAAGCGAGTGAGAGGTTAGAATTGAGGAGGCACGAGTCGACATGAATGCCATATACTTCGATGCCATAGGAAGGGAGAAGAAAAAGAGGCTTTATGGGATGGGGTCGGAGGTAGATCACTATTTATCCCAATCGCTTGGCACCAGCTACTCCTCCATAGCATTGCAGCTTACACGACCCTATTGTTATTGAACAACCTCCACCTCAATACAAAGAGATGATGAGGGCATTGCAGGAGAAGTTAAATGAGCAGAACAACATTATCACATAGTAGCGAGATGAAGATCTAGAGGATGGAGGCTAAGACAAATTCGATTTAATTAACATTAGAGAGGATGGCGCAACCGACTCCCTTGCCTATTGACCCCTCCATCGGCGACTACTCCACACTCCCTCCTAGTAAGTCCCCGGGCACCATTATCCCTCTAACCGAGCCTTAGCATGACACACTCCTTCCCGCCGAGTTTCATGATTCCATTGTCCCTCCCACCGAGCCTTAGGAAGAGAAGAGGAGATTACATGATATGCGGTGACTTTTCCTTTTTCTTTTATGTTTTTAATATTTTTCTTACATAGTAACAAATAATTTTTAAAATATAAAGTTTATTTTAATTTATAATATTGTAATTTTAATAAAAAAACTCAATCTTTATAATAAGTTGTTTGTTTTAATTATGAGTTACTACTAAGAATATCAAAATTTTTTAAATTAAAAAAACAAAATTAAATTAAAGAAAAAAATTTGTGACTGAACCGGCAACAAAATTGTGATGGAATAACGACGCAATACCTATGGATTAGCAATGGATTAGGGAAAAATAACTTAAATTCGGTTAAAAAATGATGGAAAACAATTATGTCGCCAAATAACATCCGAATAGCAACTAAAACGAGAGATGGATTAGTGACGGATATTAGCTTTGGAATCCAACGATGGTTTGTTTATTGTTAATTAGTGATGGATTATATATGATTTTGCGTGGTTCTTAAGGTGCTCTGTTGTCATTAAGCGATGTGAATAATCTGCTAGCGATGGACATTGTTGAATCCATCACAAGGTTTAACGACACTCATTTTGGCTATGTAATTTTTTCCGGTACAAGTCCGTCGCTAATGTACTATTGTGACAGATTGGTGATAATTAGTCACGGAATTATACATTGATAATTGACAGATTTCTTGTAGTGTAACTTCAACGATATGAAGCATCTCCTAACCCTTTATTCAGCTAGAATACGTTTTGGTACTCTTTGCATATACAAAGCAAAGCAACGAAGAATTGAATGTCGGTCCCTTTGTAGAGAGATTATTACCATATATTGTATGCATACTTTCTTACCTATCAAACCCACCTTCCTATTTCTCCTATTTCCTGTGAGCTCATGTCCAGATGATATAAGCTGATCTTCCGTTCATTTAGACTCAAGTTACTCCTTATTGCTATATTTATTATGGATATTCTAAATTACTCGAGAATTTTTTTTGTGGTCATTTTGGCTACAACCAGCAGGGGCAAATCCAACCCTTCCTTTGGCACCATCATAGACTACTTGATAAGTCTTCTGCTGAACATTTCCATAAATTGAAGTATAACTATCATCAGCATTTCCTGCAAAAGCTAGGCAAACTTTCTTCAATCCTTGCACCGGATACAAAATTCCCCTCACATGGATCTCCATCTCGACTCCGCCTTTGAAGGACACACTGACCTGGGGAATCCTAATCTTATCGTATTTACTAAAATCATAGCAAGTATCGAAGAAAGAATTCCCACCTGTCAAAGGATAATTTGTCATCAATTTTTTAAATGCTGAGCTTAGGGCGGAGTATACTGTCGGAGGTAGTCTCGAGAAGACCGTGCCAGAGTCAATTATGGTTCCTGAAGTTGAGAAAATTGATGGATCTATAGAAAGTTTGTGTCCTCCGACACTAAGTCCAGTTATGTCCAGGCCGTAAAAAGGCGTGGATTCAGAGGCTTTGGATAACGGAGTGAATGTCACGGTCTTGGAGACTTTTCCACCGAAACTGAGGTAACCTTTGGAGCTGGAGGATGCTGGTAAGCAATAAGAGAAGAGCTTTTTGAACTTCTTAGCTGCTTGTGATGGTAAGGATAACTCAGTGCGACCAAGTCCTAGCAAACCTGCTGCTCGTCCGAATAGGCCATCGTTTTGTTGGCCGCACCCAAACACGAAGTTCTTGAACACGTTTTTGATGTGAGGGTTAAGGTTTCTGTGGCAAAAAATCCAACAGAGTACGAGCCATCTCCATATTCGACATGGTAAAGGCATGTCGAGGAAGAACAACCTTGTTCACCTTCTGCATAATGGGTAAATGCAACCATGCTTAGATAACAATCCTCATGGTTCAAATTTCGAATTGTACCTTATTACCAATATCTTCCTATAAAAACGAAAAATTAGAATTGAATCAAATATTAGATGATAAGCACGAATCAAATTGTTTATAGGTCAATCGTATAATTAAAAAATTTCTACAACAAATTGAGTTCTTGGGGGCAATCTTTGAGAACTACCCCAACATTGTGAGGACAATGCTATTACAAATAAATTTTATAGTCTGCCTTCATTATTCATGATTAGTGGGATTAATTGTTTGTTTATCTTGAATGGCAACTAAGGTAGGCTTTGACCTTGGATTTTTATGAGAAATGTTACGACTAGCATTTGGCATAAATGCTGCAAAATCCAATGTGAATAAAACTTAATTATTACAATTGCCACTAAATGAACACACATGCTGTTAGACATAGGCAATTGCAGCGTTTCATATGTCGCTATAAGCTGTACGATTCATTAAATATTTAAAATAGCATCTATATATATTGGCATGTCTTTGGTTGATTCTAAGGTTGGATTTTTCGAATATACTAACACTATGTTCAATGCCACACAAAAGAATTTTATTTTATTTTTTATTTTTTATTATTTATTTATTTATTTTTTTTTCTAAAAGTGAATTAAATTTTCTGATCTAGTGAGTCAGAAATATTTTTCTTGCTACTCCACCACAACTTTCGGTAATGTACATTTACAATTATTGTCTATAAAACTCCAATAACCTAAGATCGAGAAATTCTCTGAAGAGTAGTTACCTCTGTTGATTAATTTGCACGATGAAGAGGAACACGAAATGTTCCTGTATGATGTTGACTTGTAGGATCTAACCTTGGCTCCTTCTGTTCATAGCAAGACTTCACGCATGGCTCACATTGAGTCCAAGTGACGTCGCTACCGGTGTCGAATATGAGTGTAAATTCTTTTTTCGGCGTACCAAGACCCACAGTAACAACATAATCACCAGCACCAATGGATGCACCAGACTGGACAGGCAATGTAGTCTGCTTATCTGGAAAAACACCACGACTCACTACACCAAAAAAAGGTCATAGTGGCGGAACATTTGAGGTAGTCAACAAAACCGTCTCAAAGTTTTATAATTTTACTTTTACACATAACTTATATACGGCGGGTGATAAAATCGCCCCACTTTCTAATTAGTAGGCACCCCACCTTTTTTTATTTGAGTTCTGAAGGGAAAAAAAAACCCATTCATTATCCCTCCCCGCCTCTTCGAATTCTAGGTTTTTTCTTTTCCCCTTTTTCAATTTCTGCAGCCACGGTGAATACACTATCCTATTCAAACTCTATTCTTCTCAACTCCATTTCAGTTTTGTCTAACTCCAAAGCATACGGATTCTTTTGGTTCTCTTTCATCCTCTCTTCCTCTTCCCTCTCCTTCTTCAACCTTCCATTGCCTACCTAATTCCTCATCGTTGTTTCATTTCTTACCATTTTCATTTCGGTTGATATCTCTTGCTATGTAGAAATACAAAAACGACGAGATGTGTTTGATACGGGATTCATTTTTAATTTACCATTTGGTGAAGACGACGTGGTCGACGATACATAACGACGGACAACGGAGAAAACACTACCTCCACTCGGTGATCGTTGATATGGTATAGTATCTTCACTCTTTCTCAATTTCTCTTTTTTAGAAGGAATTTAATTGTCGGTGAAATCAAGAATTCATGAATTTTTTGTTCCATAAGCTATTATATATTTGTTATTTTGATGATATAATGGATGGAAGGTTCTAATAATCTCTCGTTTTTGTATCCGGAAAATTTTTTGTCTTTAAATCGGAACCACATCTCCTCTTAAGCTTTGAATTGCTTTACGTTTCATTATGTCCATAACCTCGTGGAGCCCAAGAAAGGGGACGAGAAATTGCTTTGATCGTTGTTCTCTCGCTTTTTGCTTTTTCAAAGAAAGTTATGCTTCGAGCATAATATTGCAAAGTATTTGTTTCAATGTATGACCAACTAGAAGCCTTGCTATAGTTTTGTTTTGGGGGAGGTCTTTATCATCCAAATTCTTGGTAAGGATAGAGACCACATCGAGTTAATAGTAATAGGCTTATTGGCTATTAGCCTACCGCTCATCAATTAGTTTTTCTTGTGATATGGTCTTGTTCATATGAGAGTCATATCTTGTTGGGTTTTCAAAATTTAGGTAATAATCTCATAAGTGAAATGGTCTTGTTCATATGAGAGTCATATCTTGTTTTTCTTAATTTCTGTCAGGATCTTTTTGAGGTTTTTTTCTATCAATATCAACAATTCATTTCAGAGTTATGTCTACTTTGGTCGGAGAAGAAACGGATTTTCTCAACATTGTTACTTCGAGTCTATATTTGTCACTTGAAAATGCATAAACTAGTTTGGAGATAAGTTTCGGTGAATACAACTAGCTATTGTGTAAGTACTCCTCAAAACTCGTCTTTTGTACCTTCGTATTAGAATAATACTACTATTAATTATGTGTAATCTTTTAAGATTGATTTTAGATACATGGAAATTGACTATCCGTATTTCAATTTCTTAACTCATTTGGAAGAGTGGTGTTTTTTTGTGAGTTTTAATGAAGTTTCATTGGGATAGCTGATTTTATTTTCTTTTTCATTTGTGTGAGCGTTTTCGGATTTTGGGCTTAAAGTAAATTGAGGAATAATGCATGGACGAAATGATAGATTCGCCCAATTTGGTTCCATCCGATGCTGAAACTATGGTAATTTTCATTGTTGATTGTAGATTTAGATTCTTCTAATTATGTTTAGAATAAGAATCTTTTTGTTATTTGTTAATATTGGCCATTATTAAGTAGAAAAAAATTGGGTGTTTTCAAAGTGAATAGCATCTTAAAGCCGAGTTTTACTACCGATAACATCTATATAAAAATATTATGTTTTCAAAGTGAATGCTAATGTCGATACTGCTTGAAGTTAGATTGTTTATATGATAATTTTATGTCTACTAATTAAATTATTTTCTTGCTTTCATTCCATATGATCTTGTGTGAATTGGTTAGTTTAAGGAAATTGTTCTAAATTTATTGAACTTATATCCGTCATTTACATCTTACAACAAAGATGAAGTATGTAAATCACATAATTAGCAATAGCATGCTCAAACCAAGTAAAAGTAGCTTAATGCCTTCATGCCTTAAGTTTTCACATAATGAGTTATTATTGGATTGACTTGAATAGCTTAATGATAAATATCACTATAAAATAGAGGAATACTCTCATGCTGCTCGTTAACAAGTTTAATGTAATACTCGATTCTCTTCCGTAATGGATTTTTGATTTTATGCCAATCCATGGTGGTTACTTTATTGGAAATGTTAGTCCCGCAAGAATGGACTTCGTTGGTTTTGCTTGGGTAATTGTATTGAAACTCTATCATCCTTGGCAACCCTTGAACAATCAACAACAATAATGGATTTTATAAACAATCCGTCATTTATGAGCTTTAACTATTTTTTGTGCAATTTTTCATGAGTTTTGGCCTTCGATTGAAAGATTAGTTAGTATATTCTGCGTCTATGGTATTAAAGCCTGTTCACACTCGTTTATATACCTACTTAAAATCTTCATTGTTTTTATGTACTTCCTTATTGAGATTATCTTTGAGACATTTTGGCTATTGCAATGGATCCGGTGGTTTTGTGGCTTCTCACCGTTGCATGCATCAAGACTCGGATGCCCCCAAATTGCAAGACGTGCTATTGAGCTTCGCTGAAACAAGATTAATGAAAGACAGCTGGCTGGAATATTACGATGGGAAGCTTGGTCAATACATTGGGAAACGAGCTCATAAATTCCAAATCTCATCCATTACCGGTTACTTGGTGGCAAAAATGTTGTTGGAAGACCCTTAGCATTTGGGTATGGTGGCACTCGAAGAAGAAAAACAAAAGAACCCTCTCATTAGAAGATCAAATTCATGGACATTCTGATGCTAATCCCATCCATTTCGGATGCGTTAAACCCCTTCACATAATCAGCAATAACATGTCATTTAATCCTTCAGTTTTTATTTTTTTCACTTGTGAATGTTTGATGACTTTTTATGTATTTGGAATTTGATAATTACAAATTTAAGAATATTGTGTAAGCTATATAATTTTTCTTTTATTTGCATTCAACAAGATTATTTATTTATTTATTTTTGACAAAATAAAAAAAAATTGAATTCGAAGGATGACTTATAAAATCCATATAAATTTGAAACAAAATTCATTTATTACGCACGAATTATAAAATCTGGAACGTAGAGGCGATTGTACAAATTATGAATTTTATAGTTTGGGGCGGTTTTGAATTTACAAATTTTTGAAACGTAGAAGCGGTTCTAAACCACCCCAAAAATTATGCGCAAAACCACTTTGATGATAATATTGGTATCGTCAAACCGCCTAAAAAAAAATTTTGAGGTGGTTTGAACCGCCCCAAACAAGCTGCCTCGAAATCCCCTGCGATTGCCAAAACCACCCTTATACTGTAGAGACGACGGCATTGCGGGCGGTCTTAGAGCGATCCTCAAAACCGCCTTTACAATCCGTAGAGGCGGTTATAACTGTCTCTAAAAGCCAAAAAAACCGCCCGCAATGTCCTTTTTGGTGCGGTGACTTAAGAGCCTAGCATGAATTGAGTCCACTCGGAGTTGGTCTCGAAGGAGGATTTCCATGATAGGAGTAGCATTTGTTGCATTTTCTTGATTCGGTAGTTGAATGCATGGGCCAAACCCGTGCACTACTTCCGGGGATAAACCGTTGAAAACCGAAATGCATAGACCTTAAATTAGCATGATAATTTACATCTCAAATGAGTTTTTAACTATCGAATAAAAAAAATACATGCAATATAATGATTTTATTTAATATTTAATTGAGAAATAAATTTCTTAGATAACACCATTATTTGTTTGTGTATAGTTTTCATATGAAATAAAAACGGATAAAGCTTTTGGAGTGAATATTTTTTTTAAGGGATTATACTTAAACGGAAAAGTAACAAAAAATGGCCAAAAAAATCCATTAATATTTTTTCGTATTGTGTAAACAACACAAATAAAAAATAAATTTTTTACTTGACATCATTAACAAAGACAATTAGACATGATATTTAATTATTGATATTTTTTAACATATCCCAAATTTCACGACCAATCTCAATAAAAGAAGATCAACCAAATTGAATATATACAATCAACATAATAAATCAAGATAGTTTAGTCTAAAAAGAGATTAAACCTTTAGAAGACTGGTTGCGAGCGAGTGATGGCAGAAGAGAATTGACTTTAATAGTATGATGATAGTTTTTTGTAATCTCATCTCCTTCAACAAGTATAACCCTTATTCAAAGAGCTCAAAGGGCATAGAAGAAAAGCACCGAGAAAATAAGTAAGAGAGATGGAAGAAATGAGGGTGGCCATTGGAAACAAGTAGTGCTTAATTCTCTTAGTTGTGTTTTTCACAAATCATAAGCTCATATGGGCCTTATATACTATAAATTATAAGCTATGGATGATGAAAAATAAGATATGGAGATAAAAAAAAAAAAAAAGAAGGCATGATGGCCTTGACTATGTCAACGCAAACAAAAAGGGTCAAAAAGTCTCCTCCGAATAAATTAAACAATAGTAACGTTTACTCCCAAGTCGTCCACATTTCTTTCTGGAAAGTTTCAGCAATAAGATTCCTTTTTTCTTAAGAGCAATATAAATACGTCATGGTTGCTGATCGCAATGGATGAACTTCATTGTGAAAACACACAACATCATTGTTGGCACTTTTAAATTCAAAGTCATAAGTCTATTAAATATAACGTCTTTTTATGATGAAATAGTAAAGTATAAGTAGAACGATGTGTTTGTTCTCATGAACCAACCAAATTTTGATAAAGCCATAAGTCTTAAATAAAATGAAGCGTTTGGTAGCATAACCAACTAAGTTTCGACGAAGCATTGAATCTTTAATAAAATGATGTATTTGGTCTAATAACCAATCAAGTTTTGACGAATCCTTAAATCTTTAATGAAACAATGTGTTTTGTATTATAACTAACCAAATTTTGATGGAGCCTTAAGTCTTAAGTAAAATGGTACATTTGGTAGTGTAGCTAGCCGAGTTTTAATGAAATCATAAGATTTAAGTAACATGGAGCATTTGGTTCTACAATCAATATTGATGAGATAATTTGTATAAAGAAAATAAAGAAAAAATTACCAAATAACTCTTTGCACTTAAATTTAAATACAAAGCAATTTGTCAATTAAAAGCTATTAAAGAAGATGGACCAACATAACCAAACATGATCAACACCACAAGACTTTTTATATAAGTTAATTCAATTTCTTTAGTTTATCCTGTAACGGTTAGTTCATATTTTCATGTAAGTAGTTCGATAGTTTTTTACTGTCTTCAACAATTTCATCTTTGTAACTTAAGAGGTGTTAATTTGTCGAATGGCATCGAATATCTCGATAGCTAATGATGTAAGTGTCATATTTTTTGATCTATGTTGTTTGTATTCTTTTTAATGAATTTTTTCTCTTCGATTAATAAAATTCTTTTCACTTTATTACTCTTTTTTTTTAAATTGAGTACTCATGGAAAGTCCTAGTAGCTTGCTAGGTGAAACCGAACCCTATAATATTTCATCACAAAGGACTTAATCATAAATTAAAGTATCGATATACTCCATTTCAAGATTAAATTTGATGAGCAACAAAAAATTTTATCGGCCACGGTGAGAGAGAAATGTCAAAACGTGGTCCTACTAGAAGTATACAAGACGTTAATTCTTTGAAAGGGACCAAATCGATGAAACACTTTCTGTTTCTATCAAAGGAATGGTCTAAAATTTTGAAAGTGAACCTATAATGGAAACCATGGAAAACCACAATCATGGGGAAACCAAGGATAATAACAACATAGAACCTAAAAATGTAACCGATAAAGGGCAATCTAATAATCGAAACAAGTTGGATGTAAGAAATCGAAAACATATGGATTCGGATAGAAATGATGGTTCTACAAACCGAAACCATGATGTCGGGAAACAAGTACATAAAGAACAAATGGTTGAATTTCTACAAATGCTAGCTAATCAAACTAAAGAATTACTAAAAAGGATATATGATCCATCTTTAGAGATAGATAGTAAAATAAATCGACAAATATAGTTAGTGTCAAATCAACTTGAAAAAGATATTAATAGGATGAAGGCTTTTATAGCCAAATCATCAAAGAAAAATAATGAAAACATTGCTAACCATACTATCAAATTGTTAGATTGCATACGTTATCACAACGACATAATGATTACGGATGTAAATCACCTGTTTAATGAAATTATTATTCCATTAACTAGGCAAGTGGCCAAGGAAGAGGAGGTTGTTATCGAACCAAGATTTGAGATAACGATAAGCGTCACGAGAATGATGAGAGAGGATGTTTGATGGCTTGTGGTTTTGGCGAAGGAAAAGGAAAGGAACTAGTTAAAGAAAGGAATTCGATATTAATAGGGAAATGAGATCATCGACGAGCAAGGTGATTGAAGTTCCTTTAGGATATTCGTCTTATGTCCCTAATAGACCATTTGATAGTAGAAATGGTCATGACACAAAAAAAATACTTATTGACATCCATTTATGGTCGAAATAATAGCCATTCATCTTGAGCATCTCATATGTGTATATTAACATAACCCATATCTCCATATTATGGTTCTTATCCAAAGTTACCTCTAAGAGCAACAACTAATTTTCCACCATAGAATGTGCCAACTATGGTAGCGAGTTGGAGGAAATGGTTCGGTGTCACATTCCGCCCTTGAAAATGCACTTGAGGAATTAAATTAAGAGATTTTGGCTAATACGATTGAAAGGATATGTGGACCATGAATATAAAGGGTCAATCGTCCCGTTTATTAAAAGCCATATCAAAATTATGTCAATAGGGAATAACCATTCTTTAGAGGATTTTGAGCTCTCGAATTATTTTTTCCGGCAAAGATAATGTTTTTGCTTTGGAACATTTTGCTAGATTCACTTTTCAATGTGAAGATTATTAGGAGACGATTTTATGAAGCTATGACTCTTTTACGGCGCTTTAACTCGCTATAGCATTCGGTTGGTATATCAACTTATGACCAAATTATATCTTCACCTGGTGGGATATGCAGAATATATTCCAAGCATAGTTTTTAAGAACAAACTTTGAAATTTTAGTAGCAGATTTAACAAGGTTAAGGTAGTTTCAAGGTGAATCTATAGAATAATTTCTCTTAAGATTCGGAAGAGCTAGAGTTTGATGCTAAGTTAATTTACTTAAAAGCAAATTTTTATGCTTCATACAAGATAAATTGGATTTTGAACTCAAAAAGAAATTTAAAGGCATGGTGTTTTGGGATATTTATGAATTTACTAAAAGAGCGTCAAGGTTCAAAACAATTCTATGAGAAGAATTGCTATGAAAAAATACCATGGTAGGAAAATACTATCAAGATTCCACAATGGTTAATATTGATTTACAAAGTGTGTTAAAGGAAACCAATAGTTTATAAGTAGTTGGCTTAAAAAAACATACAAGCTCTTGCAAGTTTTAAGTTAAAAGAAGATTGCAAATGTTCTTTCGATCTTGACAAAGTATATTTGATCTTTGATTGAATGTTAGCCAATAATAGAATCGGACTCAAAGGAAAACATAAATTACAAACTTCATAAGAGTTAAAAAAAAAAAAAAGAAGGAAAATTCTATAATTGCATCTCATTTAGGAATTTGGTAATTTATGTTTTCCTTTAACATACTCGTCGACATGAAATTATCTTTGAAAAACCAAAGGTATCCAAAAGCAAGCATGTCAAACCGTTATATATTAAACGGTTATAAATGAGTTTCCAATAGGGAAAATGTTAAGCGATAATGGTACAATAATCAATTTTATGCCACTTAATATGCTTAAAATTATTGGAAAATCTAGTGAAAATTTAACTAATAATGGTATTTTAGTATGTGGCTTTGTTGGAAATTTGCAACAAAAAAAAAAAAGGTATGCTACTTGTTGAGTTATGGGTTGGGAAAAAAAAATTGTTGTTTTCTTCATAATTTATACCAAACCTTCTTTTCATATATTATTAGGAAGAGATTGGATTCATCCTAATTTATGTGTCTCTTTATCGCTTCATCAAAAACTTGTATTTTAGAATTTTAAGTCTTTTGAAGGTGTATATATAGATATTGATCGGATACATATGCAATCCAACGTCATAGAGACTAGAATTTTTGGAGAAGAGTTCATCCTTTTTTCTTAGGGAAGCAAATGTTTTTAACAAGAAGTCATGCCTATCATCGAGGAGCTTGTTACCCCTAAGATTGATGTGATTGCCTTCATTATTTCTCCAAAAGCACCAAAAGGTGAAGAAGTTAAAGAAATAATAAAACAAAGTCAAATCGTTTAAATTTGTGACTTTAAAGAGGTTGATGAATTTTCAATCGAAGATGGTCTAGGAGGAACATAGGAAGATCAACGAGCGAAAGAAATGGATAAAGAAGCTAAAGAGGAAACAAGATCTGGATTTAATGGCGGAATGGTCTAAGTAGTAAAGAAGACTCATATTTGAATGATTAGTCAAAATGAAAAAGGAGATAGATGGTTTCGAGACAATTCAATCTACCATCCATCATTTAAGTATTTATGAAATAGGAAAAAAGCTATTTGAGAAGGAAAATAAGCCAACCTCGGTACACTAGATTGCATTCATGAAGAAGATATCGACAAAGATCGTAGAAGCAACCTAATGGACATGTTAATAACACAACAAACTAATATGCCAAGACCAAGTACTCAAGATCTGTTAAAAGAAGTTAATCTAGGAATAGAAAAGAAGCCAAGACTTATTTTTGTTAGTAAGCTACTAGATTCGATTTTAAAGAAAAGATGATTTCTTTGTTGAAGGAGTATAAAGATTGTTTTGCTTAGAAATATCATGAGATGCCCGGATTAGACAAAAAAATTAATGGAATATTAACGACTAATAAAAAATAATGTGACTTTGATAAAGCAAATTCCAAGAAGCATGGATGGAGAAGTGATTGATCCGCTTCAATAAGAAATTAAGAAACTACTTTGAGCTAGTTTCATCAAAACCTCAAGATATGTCGAATGGGTCTCTAATATCGTTCCAGTTATGAAAAAGAATAGAAAAATTAGAATATGCATAGATTTTAGAGATCTTAATAGAATTACCCTTAAAGATGAATATCCAATGCCACTAGTAAACATGTTGATAGATGACACTTGTGAATATCAAATCATTTCACTTATAGATGGATATCAAATCTATATGTTTGAAGATGATGTGTATAAAACAATGTTTTGATGTCTAGGTTCTTTAGGTACCTATGAATGAATTGTAATGCCTTTTCGATGTCTAGGTTATTTAGGTACTTATGAATGAATTGTAATGCCTTTTCGACTAAAAAATGCAAATGCAACACATCAATAAACAATGAATGCTATCTTTCATGATCTAATTGGTAAAAGTGTCGAAGTTTATATCAATGATATAGTTGTCAAGTCTATAAACCAATTATCACATCTTGTTGATTTAGAGAAATCCTTCCAATGTATGAGGAAACATAGGTTAAAACTAAATCCATTAGAATGTGTTTTTGGTATGAGTATAAGAAATTTTTTAGTTTTTTTTGGTTCATAACCGAGGGATCGAGATTGATGGAAATAAAGCTAAAGCCATCCTTGAGGCTAAGCCACTAAAGACAAAGAAATATCTGTAAATTTTTCTTAGATAGTTGAATTATTTACATCAATTCATTTTCAATGCTACTAGAAAAATGAAAGTTTTTTCACCTTTTATGAAATTGAAAGATTCCGAAACCTTCATATGGAATAAAGATCATCAATGAGCTTTTGATGTAATCAAAGATTATTTGTCCGGACCACCGGCTTTGACTACCCTAAAACTTAAAAAGCCTCTAAAATTATACATCGTAGTAAGTGAAGATTCTATCAATTGCTTCTTACCTTAAGAAAATAATAAAGGTAATGAACATGCGATCTTCTATTTAAACAAGATTTTGAATACTATGAAATAAAAATATCTAAGCATTGAAAAACTTTGTTTGGTATTATACTTTACGACGAATGGAACTAGGACATTATTTGCTTGCTTATAACATTGAGGTTATAGGATAAACTAATATCGTTAAGAATATGCTTTCTAGTCCACTCCTGAAAGGATGAATAAGCAAATGGACCACGGCTTTAATCCGAGTTTGATTTTGTATATGTACCTCAAAAATCTATTAAAGGATAAGCATTGGCAAATTTTTTGGTCGATCATCTTAGTCTCGATGCAAAACTTTCAATCAAAACGACCTATTTAGGGGTGATCCTAAGGAAGTTATTTTTTGATGGATCTAGTTCAAAAAAAGATCAAGAAATTGGAGTTGTAATTCTATCTTCGAGTGCGATTCTAACATATTTGGTCTATAGATTAGAAGAACCATGTACCCACGATTGGGAAGAATTGATAATTGAGCTCGAGCTTGTCTTGAACCAAAGAGTAATGACCATTGAAATATATGGAGAATCTTAATTGGTAATCAATCGGATATTAGGATATGCTAAGTACAATAACAACATTCTGGAACATTGTCTCGGAGAGTTAAGAATCTACCATGCCGGATTGAAATACTCAAAATTGAGCACATTCTTCGAGAAAAGAACTAGGTAGCCAATGAACTGGCTTAGATGGCTACTAGTTGTCGGATCTCTTTTGGAAATTTTAATGGTTTAATTACTCTTAAAGATAAAATAATTTTGAATTTTGATCAAAGAGAATAAATAATAGAGGTCGATACAATTTCTATCATTTGATCGATCCGTAATTGAAGGGATGAGATTATTTAAGCCTTAGTAAATCCAAAATTAGTGAATCTTAATTCGATATGAAACATTTAATGAGGAATTATGTACTCCAAGAAGATGAGCTATTCAAGAAAAGTGTTGATGGAATTTTTCTTTGATGTGTTAACATAGATGAAGCTTGAAGGATAATGGCAAAAACTCATTTTGGACTTTACGAATTGCATCAAACAACGAACAAAATGAGTTGGGTAATTCAATGTCATTATTTTTTTTAGCCATCGATGAGGAAGGATTGTGTCAAAATGGTTAAAGGATGTGATGTATGTTAAAAACATGGTAATATTCCTAGAGTACATATAGTAGAATTACATTTGATAGTTAAACCATGTCAATTTCGAGGATGGAAAATGGATCTAATTAGAGAAATCAATCCATCATCGATCATGTCCCACTCATATATCATAGTCACCATCGACTATTATACAAAATGGGTAGAAGCAAAATCCATACGATCGGTTAACCAAAATGATGTTATTTGTTTCATCCAAGAAAGCAACATTTATAGGTTTGGTTTGCCATAGACAATTACTGTTAATCATGCCCTTGTATTTAATAGAGCCAAAATCTAAGAGTTTGTGAGAGAATTTAATTTCGATATAATTAATTTGACATCATATTATACTCAAGCTAATTGACAAGTAGAAGCATTAAATAAAATCATTAAAGGGAATATCTAGAAAATGATTAAGTACAATAAGAAATAAATGCTTCTTTATTTGGATATATTGGAGTTTTAAGTACAATATTATTGTTTAGGTTTTCTACTCCAAAGAATTTCCAAATAGGTGGCAAGTGCTCTATTGAGATTTAATCGGTTGCATCTTTATAGATAAGAAACATCAAGCCTCTATCATTTGTTTAAGTCACCATTAACTTGACTAATTTAAAAATCCAAAGTAGATAGAACAACCTTCAACCACTCTAATATTTGTTCGAGTTCTTCGAACTTTGTCTAGTTGGGCTCTGTCATACACCAAATTCACTTGTTCTCTATTTAGATTCATGACAGTTTTAGTTGGGATCCCTCTCACAAAGACATGCATGTTTTATTCAAATGAGCCTTGCATTTTTTTTCTTTTTTTAACACTCCAACAATAGTGTCCTTTGACAATTCGAACATATCTTTTTCATAATCATCTAAAGGCAAAGTTTGAAAGAAATAAAAAAGATCAACGAACTAACCAATGTGGAAAATTAGGATTTCATGATCCTTATAGAGCCTATCACAATAAGATAAGACACAAACTAGATTTGCTAACTTAGGCTATGCTTGGTTGAATAGGATTTTCTAGTGGTATTGGCAATTTCGATAAAGGATCCAATTTCTATGGATTGAATCACTTCCTTATTATCATTATGATGAAAGCTTAAATTTTTGGAATTGACTTCTTTGATGTGCTCTGCTGAGACTGTTGTAGATGGTGATTGATAAGGGATTAAAGTAGTGGCTAGATCAATCGGGGTTGAAATTCTAGAAGGTTTAATTTTTGTATATAAAACTTCAAGACTTTCTTGTGTTATAGTCATTAAAGTCTCATTAACTAGAGTTCATTCGAAATGTTTGTGTACTAAGCCAACTATTAGAGTTTTGTCTTCTAATTGATTTGGCATCAATTCTTCAATAGGTATTAGTAGTTCTTCGAAGGGAAAATACATCAAAGAAAAAAGATAAACAATGATCAAAATAAGTGAGTCAAAAAGAGAATGAAGGTGAAAAACCATCAAGAAGACCTTCGTTATACTTGTATAAGTGAATGAACCTCAAACCCTAGATCTTTCTCAAAAAGGGAAGCCACCAAAGGCTCCAGGTATCTTATGAAGTATTTAGAAAAAAGTAAGTTTATTAAAATTTGGATTAAAAATGATTTTTAAAAAGAATACCAGCGAAGACTTATTTGGTCCGAGTCTAGGCTTAGTCGGATGATGTAATGAAGGAGTAAGGTAGCTTCGGAGATCTTATCCTTTAGTTTTGAGGTTTCACAAAGGATTTCTTGAAGAGATGAATTCTATTGACAAAAGTCTTTTTTTTTTATCTCTTCGACTTCAGATAGAAACATTAATTATTTCAAACATTGATATTATAGGGATTTCAATCTAGAAATTCTCAAAGTTAGAATCCTTCTCGCTTCTTGCACCATTACTTCCTATTGTTCTTCCATAGCTAAATCTTAGGATTATGAGGTACTATATAAATTAAGTTCTTACCCTTATGCATGGAGGAAGAAAGAGAAAGAGAATGAGTCTTTCTTAGAGGGCTTGTCAAACAATTCCTTTGCATCAAGAAATGAGGATGAAGAGAAAGGGTTTTTTTGGCTTGGGTGCTTGTTAAACCACCCCTCTATATCGAAGGAGTCTCTCCGACTCGAGGGCCCATCGAACCACCCTTTTGCCTTAAAGAAAGAAAAGAAAGAGAAGGAATCTCTCCGATTTATGGGCTACTTGAACCAGTAGGTTTTAAAACCATTATTGTAGTCTTTTTTATTGGTTGACGTACTTTTAGGGATAACTCTTCTGTCGTTAAGTCTTCGAAGAAGAAGGAGGCAAGTTGAGTTTCCTTTTGTCTAAATTGTCCTTTTGTGTTTTGGCTATTTAAAAGAAAGGAAAAACAAATTAGAATTGGTTTATAGAATCCGATAACGACGGGAAAGGTGAAAGACTTACGAGTTTTTTCAAGTGTTTTAGCCTTATTTGATGTGATCTTTTTGCTATCGATGTATTTGCTAATATCATGGAATAGTTTTTGTCACGTTGGCCATAGGGAAGTTTTTTTCCGAACGTTGATCACATCGCGGTAAAAGAAGAGATCACACCAATATTTGGGTGATAACTGCTAAGATACTATATGTTGGCATAAACCATCAATTCATCCTCGATAATTTGTTCTAGGAAGTCTCAAATATCTTTCTCTTATTTTATGGCTAGTTGGTAGTCGAGATCAATGGTCTTACCACCATTTGGATCAGTTCAAATTGATGAGCATAGAGGTTGGAGCTGTAAGCTTTAGTAAGTACCAAATCTCTAAGAGAACTATATGCATGGAAGGCATCTAGTCTTCTAATTTGTACTCCATATTGATTGTTCACCGAGTAGAAAACTGTATTTTATGGAGCAATTTGTTCAAGCAAAACCATAATGGCCCATACCTGTATGCATGGAAGGCATCCAATCTTCTAGTTTATCTCACCTATGCTTAAGGTCAAGAATGTAACTCAAAGCATTAGAGAGTGAGGGAGGACGAAAGGGTGCATCATGGATGATGGAGTGACCATAGCTATCCAAATCTTCTTTGACATGATGAGGTAGATTCAAGGTTGGAAAAGAGATTTCTTCCCAAGATCTGAATGAACCAAAGAGGACAACATAAAGTCTTAAGCTCGTTAATTGATGCATCACATAGTCTTGCATAAGCACAGGTGAGAAAAAGTAGACCTATTGTGACTTTGCTCATCCCATCAAGTGAAGCCAAATTGATAGCCCAAGGAAAAAAAGCTTTAATTAATTTGTTTGACTTCGAATCGATAAGGTATTTACAGAACCATAAGAGGTAGAAGTTAATTTGTTCATCACAAGATACTTCGTCCCGTCTCCATAGCGATCAACTAAGTGTGCATAAGTTTTGAAAGTCTATTTTCTTAGATTTTGAGGTTTTCATCATTTGCTTTGAAAGCTAAAGTTTGGCCAGTGGGATATAAACAGGTGATGGCCATCATGTCAAGTAAAGTCATCGATATATGCCCTTCGGGAACTAAAACTAGTTCCAAAAAGTGATCATGGCTATTACTAAGCTAGGATTTATATTATAAGAGTAGGTTGATAAGAGGATGGCTTCATGAATCCTCATTACATCCCATTTATTGTCCAATTGTGGGATAAGCCTTTTTTTGACCTACTCTTCATATTTGGCATCTATTTTTGGTCAAATAATAGGAAAAGCTTTGGCGATTGGGTCCAGTTTTGTAGAGTTAGATAAAATTCAAGTGAAAAGAGAATGCCGATCACAAGTCTTTAGGAAGACCATATCGTTCATATCTGCAAGAGGGATAACTTTAGTGTTGATAGTAGGACCTAGCATCTAATAAGAACTCTTATCTCGGATTCTTCTTATGACCAATCATAACATCGATAATGTCATTATTGGCAACGAGTCTAAACCAAATAGGTGTTGATCGTGCTCGTTTGCTTGAAGAGCTCATTTAATCGATAAGCAACCCCCCGAAAGGTAATTTTCTCTTAAATATTTTTCTTCAAAGATTTAATATTTCATTTTGAAGCCATTTTTATGGAAGAAATGAAAGAGAAAAATTAACGAGAGGTTAGAAGAGATGTTCAATGGAATGATAGAAAAAAAAATGCAAGGATTTTTGTCTTGCAAAATTTTAGTAAAGGAGAAAGTTGCGGTAAAAGTGAAAATACTTGAAAGTCACATTTTCTTTTTTATATGATGTGTTTTAAGGGTCAAAATGTTTAAGTGTTAAGATTTAATAGTTTAGATGTGGTAAGACAAAGTTCACTCGATTTTTGAGTAACCAAGGCATTAAAATGATTATGGATAGCTATTTGAGAAATGAAACGACACGACGTCTTATCATGTCTATTAACATTTAATATTACGCCCATTATAGGAAAAAAAATTTCATTTCATCTTTAAAAGGCTAAAAGGAGGGGCATGTGTTAGCACTTCAAAATTCAAGGCCACACATTGATTAAATATAACATCTCCTCATGATGAAACGAGTAAAGCATAAGTAGAACGGTGCGTTTGGTCTCATGAACTAACCAAATTTCGATAAAGCCTTAAGTCTTAAATGAAACGATGCGTTTGATAGTTTCGATGAAGCATTGAGTCTTTAAGAAAATGATACGTTTGGTCTAACAACCAACCAAGTTTCGATAAAATCTTAAATGTTTAATGAAATAATATATTTGGTTTTATAACCAATCAAATTCGACGAAGCTTTAAGTCTTAAGTGAAATGATGTGTTTGGTAGTGTAGCCATCAAGGTTTCAATAAAACAATAAGATTTAAGTAAAACGATGCATTTGGTTTTACAATCAATCAACATCAACAAGACGATATCTATAAAACGAAACAAAGGGACGAGTTACCAAATAAGCTGTTCTTGCTTAAATTTAAATACAAAGCGAGTTTGTCAATCAAGATCTATTTAAAGAAGAGGGACCAACGAGAATCAAACACGATCAACAACACAAGACTTTTTATACAAGTTTATTCAATTTTCTTAGTTTACCCCGTAATGAGTTAGTTCCTATTTTCTTGCAAGTAGTTCGATTTTTTTTTTACTTGTCTCCAGCAATTTCATTTTTGTAACTTAGGAGGTGTTGATCTATCAAAATGGCATCGAATATCTCAATAGCTAATTATGTAAATGTCATATTTTTTGATCTATGATGTTTATATTCTTTTTAATAAATTTTGTCTCTTCCGATTAATAAAATTCTTCACTTTATTACTTTTTCTTTAAATTAAATACCCATGGAAAGTCCTAGTGGCTTGCTAGGCAAAATCAAACCTCATAATATTTCATCGCGAAGGGCGTAATCACAAATTAAAGCATCAATATACTCCGCTTTAAGATGAAATTCAACAACAATCATGATCTTGTTTTATGTTTTGCGTGATGACTATGAAACCATTCTTGGTCGATTGGACCATTCTTTTTAATCAACACATCCATCATCAAAGAAATTGAACTGGTTGTAACTTGCAAGAATTGACACCAATAAGTTCACTCTCTTAATTTCTCCTCCTTCAGAATGTTTTATTTATTTATTATTTGTTAGAAATGAGAGGATTGAACCTGAGATTTTTGAATACAGAATATGCATATATACTTTACGAGTTTGATAGATTATTAGATACTCTAAATGCTTTGTTCTTCCTGTTTGTCCTTAAATTCAGACCAGGCGCATAAAATTTCAACAAGTACATTAGTGGGGTGGGAATGTCGAATTTGCTAAAGTCTCTAAATTTGAATTGAGAGAAATGATTAGGTAGATTTAATTTAGGACATCATCTGTAGAACGATAAAAACAATACACATAGACATATTTACGTGGAATACGTACATCTTATGCAGTTTTGCTTTGGTTCTGGCTGAAGTCAAATTTTACATATGGAAGAGAATTTCTTTTTTTTTTCCTCCTTTTTTTTTATAATTATTATTACAAAGGAAAGTATAGATTCCAACTTGAGATCTGTGAAAATTTTAAATGTAATAAATTAGACATGTTCACTATAGAGTACTAAGCCCTTTTATTTATTTATTTATTTATTATTTTTTTTTATGAACTCAATTACTCAACACGTCCCTTCTCTCTCTCTCTCTCTCTCTCTCTTTTTTTTTTTTTTTTTTTTTTTTTCTATAGGTTGAAATTGGTGCAAGATTAAAAATCGAATGACTGGGTAATCTATTAAAAGAAAGAATATTATAAGAGAAAAAGTTAGTTTAGCCCAAATTGGTTGAAATCCGTGAAGATATATATTTTTTTACAAATAATGTGATCGAAATTTCATTAAAAGATGAAATATTAAAACAGAGATGTTAATTAAAAGTGTAAAAGTTGATTTATAAGAATACTAGTTTCTTGGCATTTATACTGTTTAAATAATTTATAGTATTTATTTTTCTAATTTGTAAAAGACTGTTTAAAGTTATTTATAAATAAGTAAATTTGAATGTTTTTTAAATAAATATTTTTTATTTTCAAATAATTTTACATAAAATTTGATAATTAGAATTAGATTGTTTGTTTAATTTTTGAACCATATTAAAAAAAAAAAAAAAAACTGGAGTTGAGTAAATAATAGGGACATAAATATAATTATCTTTCAAGATTTAAATATATGTAACTCTTAAAAATAATAATTAGTAAATTTTTTTATTTAATTTATATTATTATGAAACTTTTTCTATTTTAAACAATTCAATTATATGGGACATGAATTTAAATTAACGATAAGTACATGAACACAAATTTATAAATTATTGTTGTAATTGTTTTTAGAATGTGATATAGTATAATTTTGAATGAGACGGTGATATAGCCTCCAAATATCATAATGTACTAAATTAAAATTATTTTTAAATTTATTTGTGCAAGTTGAAAAAGACAATTTAGTCTGCTTTTTTTTGACAATAGGCATCACCAAAAAAAATTCTTTGATGAATTAATCATAACATATAACTTTGAAACTGACGACATTCAGTTCATTGGTATATGTTCCAGAGATAAATGTCACAAATTCGTTACATTGTGTCTGTTTTCTATAAAAGCCTTTTTTGCTTCTCTTGGTTGCGCACTCTAGTTACTCCAAGTTCTTCGAGAATAAGTTTGGTGTTACACAAAAATCAGATAAAAAAAATTAAAATACAATTAAAATCTCAAATTAATTTACTGACAAAAAATAAGTTAAAACAAAATTTGAGCACCCTTAAAACTTGTTCAAAAATTAGATTATGGCTAAGTTTTACTTGGCCCAAAGCACGAAAGGGGATATAGTCTCCATCAGGAATTTGAATTGAGAGAATGACTGAATTTATATGGACATTAGTCATACAATCAATGTTGTATGCTATATAATCTTAGTTTTGGTCTCAATTATCCATGGTTCTGGCTTACTAGAAAATCCTTGTATAGCCGCATAGAGTGACTAATTGTTGGATTTGGGCTGCTGTAAAACTTGGCAGTTGGGCTGCCACACTAGTGGATTGAGCTGCTGTAAAATCAGATTGGGCTGCCACGCTAATGGATTGGGCTGGTGTTGAATGACACCATGCTGTTGGGTTTGAGGCTTGGACTTCGGCCTTATGTTGGGCTAATGTTGAACCCGCAGCAATAATAGAAGATTGATAATTCATTGCTGCATCTGAAGGCGCCGCTGCGTGTACCGCATTAACAAAGGCCGATGGTGTCGCCATTCTGGTCCGTGACTGATCTCCTCGTTGCCTTGACATTCTTGTATGGTTACCACGGCTGCAGTGAGTTCAATGGAGGCGCCTCCTCCCTGCTCCCACCGTTATTGTCCACATTCATATGCAGGTTGTGTTTTTGCCAGCAACATCATGGCTTCAACTACGAGACCTCGAGCAACAACGACATGGCGTTGCTTTTCATCTTGGGCAGGTACTGCACAGGCCTTCCCAAGTCCTTGTAATGGTTCAGTACTCAAGATTTGCTACCGAACCATTTTGTAAGCATCATCCAACCCCATTAGGATCGAACTCAAAAACTTTTAATTTCTTCCTCATGCATTTGCTCTATGTATATTCTTCTCGCAGCTCCACAAGTGCAAACAAATATGAGTCTAAGATTTTACCCTTCACACCACACATTTTTCAATTTCCCATAGTATGTGGATATAGCTGATTTTTCTTACTGTAATGACGCTATTGTTCATTTCTGGGAGTAATTTCTTGCGTAAACCTCTTTTCAAAATCATTTCAAATTTCCCTCGTAGTATGGGCACGAACTGCACCGGTTTGTAATTCTTTAGCAACAGCATTAATGAGCTACGATTTGACCAATGTATTACATTGAATCCAAGATTGAAAATACCCAAAATTAATATCTGGTTTCGTCTATCAATCCATCCACGAATTCAACTTGTTTTTGAATTAGAGCGCATTGAGAAATTTACTCCTCCACGTGAAATAATTTTATTCGTTTTCACTTCAAGGCTGTGCGGCAAATATCAGATCTGGATGATTAGAAGGATGAAAAAAAATGGTATCAATTGTGATATTTAACATATTCGCAACGGATACCAAACACTAGGTTTAAAGCGACTTGTCGAATCAGTTCCTATAATTGAGGGAAAAAAAAAAAAAATTGGTTACGAGCCTTGCTTTGATACCATGAAGAATGTGAAATTATTTATTTTTAATTAGAACCTTAAGAGACTAATTAATAATTATTTAAATATATATATTTTTTAATTACATGCTTAATAGAATAATCAACAATCATTTAAAATATAATTACTTGTTTTTCACAAGCAATTCTCATGTTTATTTTTTATTTTTTTTATTTTTATAGAGATGATTTAATATATTAGTAAATATTACATCAATTTATTCAATATTATTCTTAAATGAATTATTATGATAATAATAATATAATAGATTTTTTAGCAATTAAAATATGTTAAATGACAATTTTTTGAACACCTCCATACTAACATTCCATACTAACATGTACTAATTATTTTTATATATTTTTAATTAACAAAAAATTCACAATAGTGCAATACATGCAATTATTTAATTTTTAATCACATCCTTAAGAGACTAATTAATAATTACTTAACTATAATTATTTTTTTAATTACATGCTTAATAGACCAATTAACAATTATTTAAAATATAATTATTTATTTTTTGCACGTAATTCTCATGTTTATATATATATATATATATATATAAAGATGATCTAATATATTAGTAAATATTATATCAATTTATTCAATATTATATATAAATGAATTATTATGATGATAATAATATAATAGACACTTTAGCAATTAGAAGATGTCACACTCGATCAGACTTGGTAATAAGGGAAACCGAAGAAAATAAGCCGCTGTTTCCATCTTATATGCAACTGAAAACCATACATACCTGCCGCTAAATACAGCATTTAGCCCAATAATACAAGAAAGGGCACTCTCTACTGGGCCGTAACCGAGCAAAATTGAGTTGAAAATGATGACATTCAAGATTAATGTGTATAAATTAAATCGGGTTCAAGTTTCTGCTGAGATGTTAATTTGTGCATGTAAGTTGTATAAAATACCTCATATTGACTAACAAGACAAGTTACACTGGTTTAATTCAATTGTCAAGATTTTTGAATCGAAAATGATGCACATTTTGATATATAAACCCTTACATAAACAGCACCAAGTGATTACCACTGCAGATCTTCCAAATAGTTTCACAGCTATCGAGCTCTACTAGTCTCAATTTGAATGTTAAATCATGGTAGGCGAATGACAGAACGAGCAGACCCATGAAAAATTGGACCATGATATTGACTGAGATGGATCAAATTTAATTATGTTCCTTGTCGTTTCACATTGTGTCAAAAAATAAGTGGAAGTTCATTTCTAGAAAAGCCATGTTACAGAGTCCAAAAATAATGGAGCCACTGCCCGTAGTGTCATCCGTAATTGCCAGAAGCAATAATATTTCTCACGACCTTGGCTCTTGTTGGCATGCTAGTGTCACCAAAATATAATTATGAGATTGTTCCATCACCTACAAACAATTATTTATAAAAGCTCCTCATATGAAGAAGAAACGCAAGCAAAATCCACTGTAAATTTTTATTTTGATACATGATCTATGGGGTGTTTAGATTACGATCCTTTTTATCGCCAATCATAACCAAAACTCCGCCGTTATGATCATCAAATTACCTCCAAAAAGCACCAAAGTAGTCCTTTTTACATTGCAAACAATAGTTCAATGTCAAAATTAATTTTTAAACTCAAATCAATTTTTAGTTAGTTTTTTTTATTAGGAATTTCTATACCTCAAAACGTTCAAACCCGGGGAGGATTAGATTTAAGATGGGCATGCAGGTACTCATGTCAGCCAAACTTTTGTTTGGTGGCTGTGTCACCGTTAATAGCGACCGAAACCTTAGAGAAAGGGTTCCAATCTAACCATCTTTTAGTCAAGTATTAAACAGAATGATCGAAAATTTAGGGGCATTTACGCATTTTAGCTGACAAATTCATAAAAAAGTTTTCAGATATACTTATACTTATTGAATATATCCCCATTACTTTTGGCAGCCTGTTTTTATGGCCGTCATTTGTGTTCCAATAATATCTGCAGCTATATCCTGTGGATATCCAATGATATTACTAAATAGAGGGCCTCAGTCCAATTTCCATGATTACTAATCTAATAATGACACCATAGGACTTACTGCACTAACAAATTTTAAGACAATGTTCGGTAAAGTGGAACAAAATAGGATAACTTTATTTATAATATCTTATATGAGGTGGGCAATCGATATCTTGGCTTGATTTTTGGTTATATTATCGTAATTTTTTTAGATTTCGTTTAGGTTTAGTAGACTTTATATTTTAGAAAAAAATGTTAATCTAGGGATTAGCCATATATATGAGACTTACTTTTCTAAATGCCATTTTACCTTGACTAAAAGCCATTAATGATACCATTTTTGTCATTATTGCAAATGCGGTTAAAACCATTATTTTTGTGGCAATCATGCATATTTATATATTCAAATTTTACCATTTACAAAACTGCAAATTAATTTCATTTAATTGAAAGAATCTAAATTGTAATACTATTGAGGAAAACTAAAAAACTCACTGTTTCAGAGAGAATAATGCATTATTACACAATCCGCTTTCATTGTCCAATATTGAGTAAAATATTAAGAACAGAAGAAATTAACTCCATAAATGCATGCATAGCATAACTTGTCAAGTAAATCTCAAATCATTCACCAAATAAGAAACTAAGAGGCCTATCAAGTAGCATTAATTACAAATTTACGTGTTCAATAGCTAGGTAATTCACAAAACAATTCACCTAGCCAGTTCCGGTTCAGTAAAGGCAAATCCCAGTGAGGACCAAGCTCAACATATTTGCAAGCACATGAATAACCCCAATTTCCGGCGAGAGTAATCAAAGCTTTCCGGCGAGATTAAGAAGTGGCTACATCAATTTCCTGCCGTTGAGACTGCCGTTTGAGAGAGAGATTTTGTCTCTATTTTATTTTAATTTTGAAAACTGGGTTTTAAAATAAATGTCGGTATTTATAATTTGAAAGTAAGAAAATATATATTTTAGTGGCATTTGTTGGAGAATGCCATAAAAACCAGTTTTAAAAGGAAATTACATAATAATTATTGTTAGAGAGTCGTATACATTATATCATGGGACCTTATCTAAAAGTTTAAACTTTCGAGTTGATATGATCCTTTAACTTGATATTAGAGTTTTGTTGACCAAGTGAGCACGAGTTCATATCTCATCATCCTTATTTTTTTTTTAATTAATTAAGCATAAAATAGTATAGGCAAGTTTTAAGTTCAAAGGACTCACACTTAATGAAATTTATTAGATAATCATATAAATAATATATTGGAACCTTACCTAAAAGGTTAAGCTATTAGGTTGAAATGATCATTTGACAATCATCAACAAATGCTATCGAATTCAATTTTTTTTATGGAAATTTACTTAAATTGCTTTAATTAAATAATTTTTTAATTTGAAATGCCACTAAAATTGAATTCTATTGTGGTGTATATGGCCTTTGGCCAAGGAATAAAATGACTTCTATCAACAAAATCCCAAAATATGGGTGTTAGCTATATATGATTTTTAGTGGATTGGTCTAAGGTGGACTTGGTAATAAATAAATAGGATTTTTTTAAAAAATTTCTTCATAGCGAAAAACATATTTTTTTAATTAATCATTTTTTAATTTTGATTTTAGAAAAAGAAAATATATGTTTAAAAAAGAGATAAAGATTGAAATTTTTCATTTAGAATATTTGAGTTTTAAAGAATATATCTCCATTAAAAGAGAGAGTCAAAGTATTATTTCATCTTTATAACGGTGACCAATTTAATCACTAAAGAGTTTTTAGCCCAATGTTAGTAGTCTCTTGCAATAAAAGGCTACGAGTTTAAATCTTAACAAATTAGTTCTATTAAAAATCTTGAGTGTATAAGTAAAAAAAAGAACTATTTAATCCGTAGTGTTAACCCTCAAAAGAAGCCTAAAAACCGATGTAGTCCTAAAGATTCCATCTATAGTTAAAAGAAGAAGAAGAAGAAGTAAATATACCATTAGGATTTTGACCTATGATAAACCTCTTTATTAAGTACTCGTGTGCAGTACTCGTATCATTATATCATATAAAAATGTCATTTCTTACCTTCCTCCCTACAATAATATTGGGACAAACCTATCATTACATTTAATTTTGTAGTGTTGAGTTTAATCCTATATATGAAAATATTAATGGCACTTGTGGATGGACCATTCTAAAAGAAAGAAAATCAACATGGGTTTCGCTTTTGTTCCAAATAATGAATTCCGGACAAATCCATTCTAGAGAACACATTTTGGTTGCAAAACTAGGCTAGCTGTACTATGAATGGGTGTGATTTTGGCATCCGCTGACTGTGACTCTAAGGGTGCTATGTTTGTTATTTTGGAATTGGGAAATTTTATATGGATAAACATTTTAAATCTTTCTAAATTTTAATTCATTTAAAAATCAATTTTTTAATTTTTAATTTTGGATGGACCTTTATACATTTATTTTTCATTTAAAATTAGATCTTTCTAATAGGTTTTCATCAATTCTAAAACATAAGTGCACTTTCTCATAAGCAATTAACAAATATTTTACAAGAACAAAATTGAGTTTGAAGTAAAAAAAAAAAAAAATCTATAAATTTTGACATATTTTTAATTATTAAAAAAATTAAAAAGTCAATTATGTACAAATCACGTGTACTTTTATGATTAAAATTGATAGAAATCTAACAAAATTGTCTAATTTTAAATGAAAAATAATTGAAGAAAGTCCAACTTGAAATTAAAAGTTGAAACACTAACTCTCAAATGATTTAAAATAAATTAGAAAAAAATAGACCATTTAATCATTTTATTTTATTTCTAAAATAGCTATTAACTTTTTTTATGATTCCACTTTAAAAAGACATATAAGTACAAAGAAGAGTGAAAAAATTATGATGAATCCTACTAAAAATGGTTTGAATATTGCTCTCTATCGTTATATCTATCATTCTCCAACTGAGTTATTATCAATGTTTTCATCTTCTGTACTAATGAAAGAGTACTACAATATATACATCCAACAAAAAAGGGGCTCGTAGCCCAATTTCTCAAGATTAACAAATCATAAATTATATTTTAACTTTATAAAAAAATAGTTGTAATGTTTCACCAAATTTATGTAGATCTGGTCGTTCAAAAAACTACTTGCCGTGCCTATATAAAGAGCGTTTCGCAATTCCGGAGAGCATATTAATAATTACTAAAGAGAATATTTGTAATTCCCATGGCCACTCCTATTTCTTCGAAATCACTGCTTTCTTGTGTTATCTATCCTTTTCTTCTTCTTTATCCTTTTTGCTCTTTGAAGAAGGACAATGCTGTTGAAGGAACGAAAGCCTATTTTCATACTCTCAAAATCAATTCTCTACCCCTATTGTGTTAAATATAAAGAAATGCATGCTACTGTTCACGTGAGCTTTTGGTTACAAAGGCTTGTTTTGTATATATATTCTAACAACTTACAGTGGCTATATTTATACTAGTAACCTTAACAGAAGATAACTATTAATAAGAGTTTTAGCTAAGTATAACATAAGTATTAGCTAATTATTAGATACAAGATTAGGATGAGTATGGATAAGTGGTACTTATCCTAACATATTGGACGTCTGCAAGGAATCTTCCAAAGGTAATTCTTGATTCAAATTAAACACATTTCTTTGAAGAAGCTTTACGTTAATGTGATTAATTTTTGGTATTTAGTGAGCTATATGCAAATGTCTATGATTTAAACATGACCTTCTTCTTTTTTCTTTAAAAATAAAAGAAAAAATTTTCACATTTTGTTTTGGATGGAAAAGGACGATGTAGGAGAGGAATGGATTTGACTGTTCTTAATAATCTTAAGGTGCTTCAGCTTTCAACAAAGGTTCATCATCGCTAAAAGTGGTACACAAGTATGGTCCATGCAATCGACACAAAAAATCAATTCCTCCGCCCTCCTTCACCGAAATCCTCCGTCGAGACAAGCTTCGAGTGGACTCGATTATTCAGGCCAGGCGTTCGATGAACTTGGTTGGCAATGTTGAGCGCTTGAAGAGGAGTACGGTCCCGTTCCATGGTTTATCCAAAACCAGTGCAAGTGACTATGTTCTCAATGTTGGTTTGGGCACGCCAAAGAAGGAATTTCCCCTCGTATTTGACACAGGCAGTGGCCTCATTTGGACTCAATGTAAGCCATGCAAGCCTTGCTCTCGAAAGGCACCAGTGTTTGATCCAACCAAATCAACATCATTCAAAGGCATTCCATGTTCCTCAAAGCAGTGCCAAGGAATCGAACAAGAAGGTAATAATAAGGTAATATTATTATTTTGATATGTATTAAGAGTTAGTTTTAGTTAACTTATAAACAATATTAAAAAAAAAAATCAGTGATAAATTAAAAAAATTTAAAAAAATTCAAGCCTATATATTTTCCATGTTGCAGTATGCTCCTCTTCGAGTGCAGTTACAAAGTTGGATATGTAGACAACACCACATCCACAGGAATTTATGCCATGGAAACAATATCCTTTAAACCATTAAATTATGATTTCAAGAAAATCTTGATTGGATGCAGCGATCGATTATCCGGTGATTTAGGTGAAGAAAATTCGGGTATATTTGGACTGAACCGCGAACCAATATCTTTTCCATCCCAAACTGCTGACAAATACAACAAACTCTTCTCTTATTGTATACCATCAACTCCCGGCTCAACTGGTTACCTTACTTTCGGCAGTAAAGTTTCGAAGGATGTGAAATTTTCTCACGTATCCAAAAGAGCACCATCTTCAGACTACGACATCGAAATGACTGGAATTAGTGTCGGAGGCCGTAAAATATTGATAGATGCAACGGTTTTCAAGATTCGTTGCACCATTGACTCTGGTGCAGTGTACAGTTATCTGCCTCCGAAGGCATACTCGGTGCTCAGATCAGTGTTCGGAGAAATGATGAAAAGTTATCCTATGGTGGACGTAGATGACTCTCTAGACACATGCTATAACTTCAGGAATTATAAGACGGTAACAATACCTGCGGTTAGTGTGTTCTTCAAAGGTGAGGTTCAGGTGGATATCGATGTGTCGGGGATCATGGTCAGGGTTGACGAGTACAAGGTGTACTGCTTGGCATTTGCAGCACTGGACGAAGAATATGCAATCCTTGGGAATACTCAGCAACGGACTCACAGAGTCTTCTTTGATGGTGCAAAAGAAAGGATTGGATTTGCCCCTGGTGGCTGTGACTAAAATTGAAATGAATCTTATGCTGTACTATCTCCAAATAAATAACAATAAAATTGTATGATTTTATTTGTTTATTTATTTGGTTTGTGACACTCTTATAACAACTAGCAACCGTCATTCTCTTTATTTTATTTTATTTTTGTTTTATTTTGTGTTATTCTTATAACAACTTGTAAGTATTGAGTTAAATAGTTAAAATTAAATTTCATCTAAAAGACTTAAACTTTATGATATGTGACTTTCTCTCAACTTTATATGTTATGCATTTTTTGTTTAATTATTGAATGTGAGATATAGGTTCTAATACTCTCATTCACTTGTAGGTGCCCGTCCTTTTGGATCTATGAAGTGATTTGAACTCTAGGATTTTTATTAGACCATTGAGTCTCTTTGAAATTTTGATACTTTATAAAGTTATATAGCTTAGATTATGATCCATTCAACAAACTTAAGCCTCGCTTTCAATATTAAGTAATAAACAATCCAAGCAATAGAAAAAATAGTTTAAACAAGTGTGTTTTCGGTTGGTCAAATAAACATTTCTACCTAAAATTTTAAGACACCGAATATGATTCAAGAATAATTTTAATTATATTAACTCATATCTAATATATCTCTTCACATAAAAATCTTTTAGATTTAAAATTTGTAAAGCCCATTATTATTATTTTGTGTTGAAAATTTTAATTTAATTAATACAATAAAAGTCATAGAATTCAAACTTGTGACTATTTGATCATTTAAGTTCGATATCAAAAGAGAGAAGTAGATGTGCAAAAAGGGTTTGGTTTCTATTCATCATACATATGTTAGGCATACGAGATAGTATATCTTATGCAATATACAATACCTATAAAATAATACATAGGACTTGCTATATCATTTCGACACCTCACCTCTCTCGCAAGCTAATGGAGGCAAAAACTTAAATTGTTAGGTTAGGCTTCACGAATAATTTTATATTACTTTTTACCACACTCTCTTAAGTGAAAGCTTTTTTTGAATTGAAATTTACACCTTTTTGAATTTGAAACTTGCACATGACTATACTATATTATGCTTAATTAATTAAACCGTAAATGGAAGTATGAAACTTTTACAAGCTCATACTACCTTTTATTTAATTAATTAGAAGAGATATAGATGTAGTGAGATTCAAACTTACAATCATTTGATTATTAAGGCTATGATATTATGTTCAAAAATTATTTCAACCATAAAAATTAAACTTGTCGCTACTCGACGTCGAACAAGACTCCTCGAAAGAAAATTAAAGTCCGAAAAGTTAATTATTTATAAAATTATTTACAGAGTTTTGGAGTCACCACCTAGTATTTAAGGAGCTAGGGACCTCAAAGTAGTACTCGGTTCGTAGATTCCTAAGATAAGAAGTTGGTTACGCTTTTAGGAATATATTTAATCACCTAAAAACGCCCTTTTCGAAAAAAGATATCATGCACGGTTTAGTTCTAAATTATCTCCTAAAATCCATGTCAAGCTATTTTTCTAAATTTTAATTTCCTATTTTCTTCTAGACTAAGTGAATTTTTTAGTTTTGGACGTGGCATCATATTGAAACGATCGTCGCTCCCCTTCATTGGGTGACACGTCGATTCAAACATCGGATCCACTAAAAGCCTTGACATGATCAACGTGTCGGAGGATGTCTTAATTAAAAGGTGATCTTTTTGGTGACATTAGCCCCTATCAAATAGGAGGCTTCGTCGAAAAGTTTGAATTTGGTGACGTCGATCCGTATTAGATAGGAGACTTTATAGAATTTATTTATTTATTTATTATCATTATTATTATTATTTATGACGTCAATCTCTACCATGTAAGAGGCCTCGTCAAAATTTTTAGGTATTTTTTTTGTGATGTCGATCCCTATCGATAGGAGACTTCGTCAAGATTTTTTTTTCTAGCAATACATATTAAAGAGAAGAAAATAAATTAAAATAACAATTCTGAATTAATACCTAAAAACGACAAGAAATAAAAATAAACATGCTAAAAAAATTAAATGAATAATAAAAGATAAAAAAAGATAAAAACAATCATCCTATATAAACAGAGTTAAAAAATAAATGAATAATAAAAGTAAAAAAATCATCTCATACCTAACCCACAACTTTTACTCTTTTATTTTTTTTACCATCCCCTTTTTTTCCTTCTTTCTTTTTTTTTCTTCCCTAATTCTATTTTTTTTATTACCCTTTTTTTTGGGGGGGGAGAAAGGGTGCGGGCTTTTTTTTTTGTCTCGGGTTGGTCAGTGGTCGAAATCGATCCGACCACTTGCTTCTTCTTTTTTTTTCTTTTTTGCGTGATGGGCTAGAGTGAAATCAGTCCAACCCCCCCCTTTATTTCTCTTTGGATCGGGCCAAAGCCCGTAAACAACACTCAAAAGTTCGATCAAAGCACCGATTTTAAGCCCTTCATCCTCTCTCTCTCTCCTGTTCTTCGTTTTTCGTCTTCTCTCGCTTAATAACTTAATTTTTCCAAAAAATTACTTTCAATTAACTAAGTCAATCGTGCAAGCCAACATCCCCAATCATGAACAAAAAAGAAAGCAAATATGCAAATAAAAAAAAAAGAACGAATAAAATCAAAGCAAGCGTAATCGGACCTCAAGTTGACTCGGAATTATTGATGAACAACCCGTAAAACTCAAAAACGCGAACCCAAAGTTGTTGATTTCTCACAATTTTGAACCCTCGTCGTTGATTCCTCGTTCACTAAACCCCAAACATATGATATTTTACACAACACGGACTTAAACACCCATTGATCGACCGAGGGAATGATGAATCGAAACCCGAAGTGAAGAATAAACCCGTAAAAATAAGAATGTCAATAAAGCTACCCAAAAACGTGAAGGATCAAAAATGCAGGAATTGAACCTCGAAATTTGGAAAAAGGAGTGAAGAAAGAAGTGAGGATGGATATTTAGCCCCTAGAAACATAAAATCAAACACCAAAAGAGACTCGATAACCTATGAACTAAAACCCGTAACTCAAGAACACCAAGAACACCCAAAAACCAAAACCCAAAAAACTCGATAACCAAAAAATAAAAGAGTTTTTTTGTTTGAGGAAAGAGAAGAGGCCATTCGATCTCGATGAGGATTTTGGAAAAAAAAATGGAAGAAGTAGAGAAGGGAAAAGATGAAAGGTATAGGGATTTGACCTTAGGTAATTTAAGGCCGGCTTAGGAAAAATGTTATCGGGCTTGGGTTTGGTTTTGTTGAAGAATTGGAGAAGGGTTGGGCTTTGTTCAACCTATATAGGGGCTTGAAAGAGCTAGTCTTCGACCTAGCTCGCATGACTAGACTTGGGTTAAGCTTAACCCAACCCAAGCTCTAAAAGGAAGGAGAAAGGCTAGCCTAGCCCAATGGGTCGAAGGTCGAATGGGCCCAAAAGGCTTAATAAACCCTATTTTAGCTATTTTCCTAGGAAAACCAGTTCTACAATTTTAATACATGCCTTTTACTTTTATGTCTAGTTTATTTATTTAGTCAATGTTTAGTTTTTTGGGTCTTCTTTCGATTATTAGATTGGGTGATTAATAAGTAGACGAGTTGTCGAGTCTCTTAATTTTTAGGGATTGATGACGACTCCCCACTAACAAAAAATATAAAAGAAAAATATAAAAAGTTAATAAAATGATAAAAATAAATAAATAAAGATGAAGAAAAAGAAAAGAAAAATGTTGCAAGAAAAAAGAGACAAAAAAATGAAAATATTAGATAAAAATGAATTAGAGAGAGAGAGAGAGAGAGAGAGAGAAACCAAAAGAAAAAGAGAGAAAATGCTAAGGAAAAAATTAACAAAGTTTCATATTCAGTAGGGATTGATGTTAACTCAAATCAATCACATCTTAGTAATTAAGTTGTTTTTCGACATATTGATTATATCAAGACTTAAATTAAATTTGATGTTGAATTAATGAGACTTTCGACAATAGAATCCGACAATCGATTCAATATGTGTTACAAAAAAAAAAAATAATTTGGCTTAGGAAATAAAACTTAGAATTTTGTCTTAGGATCAATTTTGATAAAAAATAAAAAAATAAAAAAATTAAGAGATAAATTTTAAGGTTAAATTAAACGTGATACCTTTCCTAAAAATTGATTCTTTGGGGTGATTGATATTCTTTCAAAAAAATAATCAATTTCTCAAGAATCTTTGAACTAGTGTCCATTTTAGGTTCTTAGTTACTTTTAATATCATGTGGCAACTCTAAAATTAATAATAATTCATATCCTCAAATACACAAAATCTTAAAATAATTACAAAATCTTAAAATAATTGTAATAAATTTTGTTTTTTAGGAGTTCCGGAAACGTGAGGCAGCGACAATAAATACCAACCTCTTGTGAGGGGGGTTCGAATTTTTTTGAGGCCTAGCAAAACTTATGATGTTTTTCTGTTGTGTTTTATATTTTTCTATTATGCTTTTCTATCTGGTTTGTCGTTACAATTGTTAAGCTCGGCTCATTTTAGTCTCTTGTGAGTAATGAAAATTTTTTGAATTAATGATGCGGTTTTTCTCTGAAACGAAAGGTCTTCTTTAATTATATTTACATATTTCCTCTAATCATCTTTTTCTAGTCCATATAAGCGTATGAGCAAACTTATTTTTATTTTCAACTAATTTGTTTTTCTCCCCACTTTTATAATTTTCGAATACTTTATTCTCAATCTCATTTCTTCATTTTCACTCAAGTAACCAAGGTTCAATCATTAGTATCAACAATTTAAATTTGCAATAATAATAATAATAATAATAATAAAATCTGATTCAAATTCACCATATTAAAGAATTTCTACAAAATTAATTTGCTACATGATGGTTTTGGTTTGTTGTTTTCTTTTATTTTGTTTTCATCTTCTATGCTAGCTAAAGAAAGAGTACAATAATACACACAATAATAGAAGCATCAAACAAAAAATGAAGGGTCTCGTAGCACAATTTTCAACATGAACAATCATATACGTTTCTACTTTATTGGAACTCTGTCTTGTTTCACCATGTTTTAATCACAAGATTGAATGTCTCGTAATAATCAATTCCTTACTGCTGACTGAAACCTCTCGCCATAAGTACAGCCTTCAATCTTACAAGCTTAGCCTTCAATCTTTGTAGACTACCATCAGCTTTTTGTTTAAACTTTATACACCCATTTATTGCCCACAATGTTTGCGTGCTTAGGTTTCGAAACCAAAGACCAAGTCTGGTTAGCAAGTAGTGCTTCCACATGTTTGCTTGCTTTGGTTTCGGAACCAAAGTGCTTTATGCTCCTCATTCATGATTGTTCTCCATCCTGGATGACATTAGAACTCCTAGGTATTCATAAGTACAAAACAAAATAAGTGAATTTAGATCTTAGGGTCTTGAAACTCCTATAAAGTACCATCATGTGAATTAAATATAGGAGTTTAGGTATGTCTAGGAATTAAATAACAAAAACATTAGTGCTGACTTATGTGGTCTAAAAAAATTGCATAATATGAATTGAGTTACAATTTAGATTTTAAACAAATTAGTGTGTGCATAGTAAATACTAATATTGTGTCTTTGGTATTTAATTTTTTACATTTTGCAAAGATTGTTCTAGCTACTCTATTTTTTCCCCTTCAAAGAAGGGTTACAATCTATTTTTGTTTTGAAGAATTCGAAAATAAAATTCACAAATTAAACAAATTAAGATGGTTTTAAGGTTTTTTTCTTCAAACTTTCTTTTGAGTCAATTAAATCTTATATAATCACAAACTCACCACCTAAATTATAAATGGAGCAGTAAAAAGAATATTAATGACTCATTGGTTCCATTTACACCATTGAAAAACTCATTATTCTTCTTCTTTATGTGGTACTAGACATGTGATGTAAGCTGACTCAATAAAAAAAAATAATAATCTTCATTGATGTAAAAGTTGATCTCAAAATATCATATTATTTGTATATATATATGTATATATATATATATATATATATATATAAAGGTACAGACCTACGACCCATCATTGCACCACTACCTCCACCAAGCCTGAAAAATCACAGTGCGCCCCAGTGCCACCACCACCAAAATTACATCATTCACCAAACCCAACATGTACACGATCACCACTCAACTCCACGGCAAACCACTAAACCACCACTATTCATAGCCCAATGGCCACAAATCTCCCTAGACCCACCAAAAATAATCTACCAAAGCACCAGTCATTAGCTCAAAATAGAAGACGAATAAAAAGAAAGCCACAAAAAAATATAAAAAAATATCTATGTCATTTGTGGATACAACGTTCTGAAAGAAAGAATATTAAAAAAAAAAAAATCAACATGTATTTCATTAATGAATTCAAGACAAATAAATAATTCATGTAGGGCTTCAAATTTGCCTACGTTAGGGAACACCAATTTTTGTTGCAAAACTAAGCTGCACGATGTATGATTGTGATTTTGGCATCCAACGATAGTATCTCGATTAGAATCATCTTCAAATTAAAAGTTGGGATACTGATTCCAAGTTTGTTAATATCTAGTAATGTTCTTTGGGTCTTGTAGTTTGGTGTTCGATTCCAAACTCAAGCAAGCAAGGTTCAATCATTGGTATCAACAGTTTATTTTTAATTTAAATTTGAAAAAAAATGAATAGTAGGATTCAAATTCACCTTATCAAAGAACTATCTTGATCCAAATGATGTTTTTTGTTTTTGTTTTTGTTTTGTTTTTATCTTATGTGCTAAATAAAGAGTACAATAATACATAATAATAGATACACATGAAATTAGTAAATTTCAGAATGAGAAGGCTCTTCAAAATTTGGCGCATGATGTTGACCGAGATGAATCAAATCTATGATCTTTTCTGTTTCACGTTGTTCTTTTATATATAATTTTTTTAATAACTCACATATAAAAGACACACTCAATATTTTTAATAGAACCAATATGGTAGAATTTGAATTCGTAATCTTTAATAAGATATAATAATTAAAAAAAAATGTTAAAAAATGAGTGGAAGTTCTTCTTTTGGAAAGTGATGTCCCACAATCACACTACATGAGGGAATCATAGTTTCCATAGCTTCATCAATGATTTCCAGACCCAATTGTTCCAAACCTCAACTTGCGGGAATGGTGAAGGCAACTTTCAGCTTCACATCACTACCACTTCATAAGGATAATGAATGGCCCTAACTCGTGAGTTAATAAGCGAGGAGGAATATGTGGGCCATGAGGGTGGACTACTTTGAAGTATAACATTTATTATTGGAGATTAATAACATATTTCATTTATGAGCTTTTAACATTTTTTTTAACGTAGCCTTACTATTCTTTATTATTATTATTATTATTTATTTGGCTTTTCTACTTTTAATATTTTCTTAATATGACATTTCGATAGGATTTCAGTTAATACTAGATTTCTACGCTACGTCGTGGATTGGATAAAATATATAAAATTATATAGAAAAATTATTTCAGTTTAATAATCTGTTTTATGATAAAAAATAATTATAATTTTTAAATGAAAAAGATTTATATTTAACTATTTCTTATTTGTATTTTTAAATTTTAGAAATAAATAATAAAGCAAATAAATTATTGATTTCTTTAAAATTTTAACACCCAATTAATTGTTGGTTCTTTTAAAATTTTAACACCTAATATTATTAAGAAATTAAAATTAAAAAAAAATTCAGTGTTTAGGAAAAAAAAAAAAAGGAGGCCAGTAGTTTACTATTCATGTGAATAGTAAACGGATGGAAATTAAAAAAAAGGAGGGCAAGCCGTTTACCATTCAAATGAACAATAAATAGGTAAAAAAAAAGGGGAAGGGGGTGAGGCCAGCGGGTGCTAGCAAAAAAAAAAAAAAAAAAAAACTTAAAAAACCAAAAAAAGCCAAAGTAATATAGCATTCTTTAGTATATAGTATTAGATTTTTCACCTGCGTTATGCTTGCAGGTTGGATAAAATATATAAAATCGTTTAGAAAAATTATTTCAATTTAATAATCTGTTTTGTGATAAAATATAATCATAATTTTTTAATAAAAAATTTTGTATTTAACTATTTCTTATTTTTTAAAAAAATAAATAATAAAGGAAATAAATTGTTGGTTTCTTTAAAAATTTTAACACCCAATTAATTGTTCGTTCTTTTAAAATTTTAACATCAAATACTATTAAGAAACAAAAATTAAAAAAAAATTCAATGTTTAGAAAAAAGAAAAAATAGGGTGCAAGCCGTTCATCGTTCATGTGAACGGTAAATGGATGAAAATTTTAAAAAAAAAAATCAATGTTTACAAAAAAAAAAAAAAAAAGGAGGGAAGCCATTTACTCGTTCAAATGAACAAGTAAACGGATGGGGGGGCAACGGGTCTAGCAAAAAAAAATTAAAATAAAAAAAAACAACAAAACACCGTAGCAAATGAATAGTGATTGACATGTTCATTGCTACAATGAAAAAACGTTTTGCTTTAGTATATAGGATAATTCTAGCACCAATCGATAGGTGGATTGTCATGTTAGATAATCTTAATATGCGTTTAAAAAAATAATTTTGAAAAAACAATTTGTTTCCTTTTTTATTTTTATTTTATTATTTTTATTTTTTAAAATTAAAATTAAAATGTTTTTGACACATATCACCATCCGACGAGTCCACTTGTTGCTTATTATTGGGTTACTTAATTGGATATTTTGCAACAAAAGATGTGATTGTATTCTTTTAATTAATGGGGTGTGAAAAATATTCTTGGAGTTGTTGACTTTGAGATATATATCATCTAACAACATATATACATACACATTCTCTTTATCCCAAAATCATAGTTTTTTTTTAAAAAAAAAAAACTTTTTTACATAATTTAAGAAACTTATTAATTATAATACCATATCAACATTAACAAAAAAAAAAACACTTTCTTAAAATATCATTTTTCATTGAATGAGAAAATATATTCAATTTAATCCTCGCATTACAAAATAAAATATTAATGAAAATATTTACTCAAAATTTTAACAATCCCTTCAAGATTTTAAGCCGGAAAAATGAAAGATCTAATGAAACATTACTTAAATTTCCCACAAAATTTTAAACCAAAAATTTAGTCCCGAATTAAGGCAATGGGTTAAAATTTCCGTCCCATCCAAATTTAAGTTAAATTTTTAGAAAGATCTAGATATTATTAAGTCTTTCTAAATTTTCCAAAAAAATTTAAGAAGAAATAATTAATTTTCTTTTATCAATTAGGGATTTTTTTAAAAAAGTACAATATTAAAAACATGGACCAAAACAAACATTTTAATATAAACATAAATAGAAAAGGGATAATCTCTTTACAACGGAAAGAATATATTTTTGATCCATTGGTTTAGTACTATTACATTAATGATGGCTTATTGTTGGTGGAAGTTTTAGACTTTAGTTATGTTTTTGGTGTTTGTTAGTGTTATGACAAACAAGCGAAAACAAGACAAGTAATGACAAGTAATAATCAAAAGATAAAGCTAAACAAATTATCAACACACAGGATTTACGTGGTTCAACAAATTGCTTACTCCACGAATGACAGGAAAGTTTTATTGGCTTGATAGTAGGAGAATACAAAAACCCCGAAGGTTCAATACAAAGTCTATGTCTTTCATTTTATTTCATAAACAGAGACATATGGAGGTTTAAATACCTCATACCTATAAAGGAAAAAACCTAATGGGCTAAATATATTATTGGCCTATAAAATTCAAGCCACATAACAAATCTCCACTTTGGCTTAAATTTTGCAAACCTTCAAGAATGTCACATAATTCCTCACACAAACAAAAGCATGAAACATGGGAGAGAGAGAGAGAAAACTCTCACGATCGTGTCTCTCTCCTTCACACGATCGAGCCTCTCTTTTCAAGCATCACACTTTGATTTACTTAACACCACTTAGGTCTACACAATGCGTGAACTTATTTACTAAAATAGGTTTAGTTAACACATCGACTGGATTGTCTTTAATGTGAACTTTCTTCACTATAATTTTTTTATAGAAATCGCTTCGCGAATGAAATGATACTTGATGTCAATATACTTGATCCTCTCATGATGTGTTTGATTTTTAGTTAATCGTATAGCAATCTGGTTGTCACAAAAGACAAGATGCACATACTAAACCTCTTCTCGAGTACTCAATTTACTTTGCTTCGAGACAAGATTGGCATTTCCTCTTCATAGTCAATCTTGCCAGGGGCATGATAAAGGATACACTAAAGTCTTTCCATGTATGGCTAATTTTGTTTCTTACTTTATTGCTACTTCCTATTTAGAACTTCCTATTTAGATTTGTTTGTCTATTATATATACATACTTGTACTCATATACCAAACAGAAATAAATATTATTATCTTCCAAATCTTTATAAAGACATTTTCATAATTAGTTCTCAATGATGCCAATCGTAGCTCATTTGGCAGTCTAATATTTATGTGGCCACCATTTGTGTTCCAAAAATATCTGCAGGTCGATAATATGGATATCCCATGATGTATCTAAATTCAGGGTCACAATCATCACACTTGAATGCTCCCTTGAGATAACAATTTTATCATAACGTTTATGTTAGCGACTTTATGTACTTCCTATTCAGAATTTTTTTTTTTAATGTGATTGTATCCCTAGATGTAATTCATGAAATTTTTTTAGTATTTTATATGTATTTTCTTTTTTTATTTTTTTGTTGTAAATTCCTAAAATAAAATAAAAAAGAAAACTAACAAAAATAAAACAAAACAAATAACTAAAAAATAAAATTGTAAAATGGATGAGATTTTTTGATTATGACAAACCTAAAAAATAAATTATTAGATAAAGTCTCATAAATAGTTTTATATTACTTCCTAATACATGCTTTCAAGCAAAAACATTTTATATTTGAAAATTAAATGTATTGTATAGAATGGAATCATAGTATCCGTAGCTTTATCCACGACCCAACATTGTTTACAACCTTAATTGGTTAGAACGGCTGGCATAAAGTGTGTATGAAATAACCACCACTTCATAAAGTGAACAGATGGTCTTAACTTCTGAGTCCCTACTACGACTTTATAAAGTGAATAAATGCTACTAACTTCTGAGTCCGTACTTTGGAATCTTGTTCCTCATCAGGATGAATATGTGGGCCATTTAAGTTTCTGTTAACTCTCTCATACTATTGACAAAGTTTTTCCCTCCATCTAATCGAAAAGAATGAGTTGTGTTTTATTATGGAAATGAAAATTTTTATATTACTTTTTGAATAACTATTAGTATTTATCGTGTGATATGATATAGGAGTACACGAGTTAGAAAATTACAGTAAATCCTACTATAAGAATGATTTGAATATTATTCTCTATTCTTTATGTCTGTCATTCTCCCACTGAGCAATTATCATTGTGTTTTTATTCATGGTTTCTTGTATTTTGTGCTCATCTAATGTACTAATGACAGAATACAACAATACAGACATCATACAAAAAAAATAGAGGGGCTCGTAGCCCAATTTCTCAAGATTAAAAAATCATAAAATACATTTTAACTCTATCAAAAATCTTTGTCATGTTTCACCAAATTTATGTGGATCTGATCGTTCAAAAAACTACAGGATCTAAGAGTAATTTAATTATTGTTGTGCATATATAAAGAGCTATTCGCACTCCCGGAGAGCATGTTAACAATTACCCGAGAGGATATTTGTAATTCCCATGGCCACTCTTGTTTCTTCTAATTCACCACTTGCTCGTGTCCTCTATTCTTTTCTTCTTTTTTGCCTTTTAAGCTCTGTCAAGAAAGACAATGCTGTTGAAGGAACGAAAGCCTATTTTCACACTCTCAAAATCAATTCTCGCCCCCTATTAGACGTCTGCAAGGAATCTTCCAAAGGTAATTCGTGATTCAAATTGAACACATTTTTTTTGAAGAAGGTTTACGTTTATAAAATTAATTTTAGTATTTAGATAGCTATATGCATAATATCTATGATTTAAACATGACCTTCTTCTTCATTTTTATTTAAAAATAAAAGAAAAATTGTTCACTTTTTTTTTTGGTTGGGGGGTGATGATGGAAAAGGAAGATGTAGGAGAGGAGAGTGATGTACTTGACTGTTTTTAATGATTTTTAGGTACTTCAGTTCTGAACAAAGGATCAGCATCCCTAAAAGTGGTACACAAGTACGGTCCATGCTATCGACACAAAAGATCAATCCCTCCGCCCTCCTTCATCGAAATCCTCCGTCGAGACAAACTTCGAGTGGACTCGATTATTCAGTCCAGGCGTTCGATGAATTGGGCCCGCAATGTTGAGCACATGAAGAGTGGGATCCCGTTCCGTGGTCTATCCAAAGACACTATAAGTGACTATGTTGTCAATATTGGTTTGGGCACGCCGACGAAGGAAGTTCCACTCATATTTGACACAGGCAGTGGCCTCATTTGGACTCAATGCAAGCCATGCAAGCCTTGCTACGGAAATGCACCGGTGTTTGATCCAACCAAATCAACCTCATTCAAAGGCATTCCATGCTCCTCAAAGCAGTGCCTAAGAATCGAAGAAGCAGGTAATATTATTATTTTGATATGTATTAAGACTTTTAATTAACTTATAAATAATATTAAAGAAATCAGTGATCAATAGAAAATTCAAATAAATAGAATTCAAGCCTATATATTTTCCATGTTGCAGTATGCTCCTCTAATTCGAAGTGCAGCTACATAGTTGGATATGTAGACAACACCACCTCCACAGGAATATATGCCACGGAAACAATAACCTTTAATCAATCAAATTATGACTTCAGGAACATCTTGATTGGATGCAGCAATCAAATATCTGGTGATTTAGATCAAGACAATTCTGGTATATTGGGATTGAACCGCCAACCTATATCTTTTCCATCCCAAACTGCTGACAAATTCAACGAACTCTTCTCTTATTGTATCCCATCCACTCCTGGCTCAACTGGTTACCTTACTTTCGGTGGTGAAGTGTCGACGGATGTGAAATTCTCTCCCGTATCCAACAGAGCAGCATCTTCGGACTACGACATCGAAATGACTGGAATTAGTGTCGGAGGCCGTAAACTATTGATAGATGTATCGGTTTTCAAGATTCGTTGCGCCATTGACTCTGGTACAGTGTTCACTCGGCTGCCTCCGAAGGCATACAAGGCGCTCAGATCAATGTTCCGAGAAATGATGAAAAGTTATCCTCTGGTGGACATAGATGAGACTCTAGACACATGCTATAACTTCAGGAATTATAAGACGGTTACAATACCTGCGGTTAGTGTGTTCTTCAAAGGTGGTGTTGAGGTGGATATCAATGTGTCGGGGATCATGTTTGGGGATGTGGAGTCCAAGGTGTACTGCTTGGCATTTGCAGCACTGGACGAGGAATATGCAATCTTTGGGAATGTCCAGCAACAGACTTACACATTAGTCTTTGATGGTGCAAGAGAGAGGATTGGATTTGCCCCTGGTGGCTGTGACTAAATCGAGGAAAATGAATCTCGATCGATGGTGTACTAGCTCTAAATAAATGATAATAAAATGGGCGGAGTTTTTTTTTTTTTTTTAATTTTTTGTTTTGCGGTACTCTTATAACAACTTGCTTCCAAACCTTTTAAAATGGAATCGCTATTCCCCATGTATAAACAGAACATCATAATGTTTGTTAACTAAACAATAGAAAAGAAAAGAGAGCTGAAACAAGTGTGTTTTCTGTTGGTCAAATAATCATTTGTATTTAGGTATTTTATAGGTTCAAAGAATAATTTTATATCAAATCATGTGTAATATGTTTTCTCAAAATGAAAACTCTTTAGGTTTGAAATTTGAACAAGTACACCACCACTATTTTGTGCTAATTTTGTTCATTTAATTATTATAATAAAAGTAATAGGATTTAAATTGAAAAAAAAAATGAATCTAGATGGTGTACTAGCTCTAAAAAAATAACAATAAAATAGTGTGATTTTATTTGTTTATTTATTTGTTTTGTGGTACTCTTGTAACAACTTGCAACCAAACCTTTAAAATGGAATCGTTATTCTCTATATATATACAGAACATCAATATGTTTGTCAAGTAAACAAGCTAAGCAATAGAAAAGATAGCCAAAACAAGTGTGTTTTCTTATGGTTTGTCATAACCTAAATTTTGATTCCCCCATTAGAAAGTAATATAAAATCATTTTTAAGACCTAACTTAATAGATTGAACTCTTAGGTTAAGATAATTCTTTAATATAGTATCAAAGCCTTAAGAAACATTTCTAGAACCTCACCTAGCGGTAGTGATTTCGAATATCACCACCTTCATTTTTTTTTTTAATTAATTAAGCATAAGATAGTGTGGGCTTGTGTAAGTTTCAAGCCCAAATGGTTTTCATATTTGAGAGTGTGTTAAAAATAATAATATAAAACTATTTTTAGAACCTCACCTAATGACTTAAGCTTTTCGATTGAGATTGTTCTTTGACACCCCCTCCTCCCTTTATTTTCTTTACAAAAGAAATCATAAAAAGAATATCTCTTTAAGCCTTAAATGGGTTAAATTTTTAACCATCCCTTTTCTTTCTTTTCCTTTCTTCTTCCTTCTTTTCCAATACTTTTGGCCCAAATTTCTTCTCCATTATTAGGATTGATCTCCACTCCTAACACAAACCTAGACACTTTCTTCAACCCTAATGTACCTAGATTGATTCTTGGCTAGAAAATCACACCCAACTAGCTCCCCAATTTGTCTTAATCTCTATCCAAAACTCCCTCCAAGATATCCCTTAATATCCACCAACATAGTTGAAAATCATCCACCAACCCTCATTCTCACACTATAATAAAGGAGATAGCCAAAGAATAAAAAAAACAAAACAAAAGGGAGGGGAAAGAAAGAGAAAGAGAGTAAAATCTTGGAAGTTTTTTTTTTTTTTCCTTTTTTGGGAAATTTGGATAGTTTGTGGAGTTGACTTTGGGTTAGGTTTTCTAATCAACACTCCAACCAATTTTGTTGATTTCTATTTCTACTCGTAGAAGGTATGTCGCTTTATACTTTGCGTTCTTTGAGTTTATCGTTTTGAGATGGTTTTTCTTTTTGTTTTGGTCGTGCAAGTAACAACCAAAATTGAAAAAATATGACAACAAATTATGAAGATTTGTTCAGAATTTTGGCATGAATTTTTTCTCGTTAGTCTTTATGATTGTTTGGTTTTTTTAGTACTCTACAAAAAAAAAAAAAAAAGGTTTTCAATTATCTATCTATTTTGGCATAATAAGGGTCTAATTGGAATATATAAAAATGTCTTGAGGCACAATTTGCTTTACTCTTTATTTCATTCATATACTTATGGATCAAACCATGTTTTTGTTTTGGTTTCTTTATGAAAATCATTATTCCTCATTTTTTTCCAATAATAGTTAATTTTTTAGCTTAATTTGATATAACAATACAGAAAATGGCATGATTTGAGTTAATAAATTAGTTAATTTGACAAGGTTACAAGTTAATTAATCGACAGAACACATAAAATGGATTGAATTGATATTGTTTTAGGAAATATGGACTGTTTTGTTTTGTTATGATTTAGGCAAGTTTTTTATGTCATTTTAATCTAATTTTTTGGTATGTTGTAAATAAGCATGTTTCCTAATGATGTACCAAATTTTTGAATTTTGTAAGAATGTTTGAGTATTCATTTGAATTTGCTTTTTTTAATACTACACAATATCAAATAATAAGAAATATGGACTAATTTGATTCAATTGTAAATTGGGCAAGTTGTTGACGTGCATGATAAAATCTAAAATTTTGGTATGTTGTAAATAAGTATGTTTCCTAATTATGCAACAAATTTTAGAATTTTGTAATAATGTTTGGGTATTCCTCTAAATTTTTTTTATTTAATACTAAATCAAATAATAAGAACTAGGAACTAATTTGATTTAATTATAAATTAAGCAAGTTTTTGACATAATAAAAATCTAAAAATTTGATATGTAAATAAGCATGTTTCCTAATTATGTATTAATTTTAGAATTTTTTCTAAGAATTTTGTAGTGTTCATTTGAATTTTCTTTGGTTAATGCTACATAATCAATTATTATTATTTTAGTAAATTTAATTAATATTTTCTTGTAATTTAATAAAATTCCATATTCACATCGTAAATATTTTGGGTCATCTGAATTTTGATTAATGTTACTACCCTAGAATATTATATTATTCTAAAATCTAAACGATAGTAAAATTTAATTAAATTCAACATTAAAACAAAATAAAATTAGATGATCTAAATTTTATTATTTTATTTTTACATGAAAATCATGTCAAAACTTTAATCGGATTCAATGCTAAATTGATATGATTTTTAATTTTAAGGTTTGATGTCAATTCAACAACATTCTACCATAAAAATTAGTCCTTTAATATGTTTAAAGTTATCAATTAGTTCTTAATATGATAATCATGACAGAACTATAATAGGATTTGATATTAAATTAATGTGAATTTCTATCTTGGGGTCCGACGATAATTTATTACGATTTCACACTAAATCATAACCAATTTAGTGAACTATAAAATGACTCCTTAAACCAAATTGATAAAATTACTTGAAATAAACTATAAACTTGAAAATAAGCTTGTAAATATTGTGAAAAAATAATAATTTAGGAAATGATTTAGAAATAGAACAAGTTATGTAACCTTTTTTAGTAAAGAATGCTTTTGAATGATTGTTATCTTTTTAATAAACATAATCAATTCATTACCCATAATTTTTAAAAGACCAGTTATTTAGGTTTTTTAGTGTCTTTAAAGTACTCGATGGCGACTCCTTATCTTTTAATTCTTTTTAATCGAAAGGTTCCATATGTCGCATAGCGACAACATTGTGACTCCACTAAGGATTTAAAGTTAAGTCATAGGCTTGTTTTATTCTGAAATCATATTCTTTAATTATATTTTTTTCAATTTATTTTTGAATAATTTGTTTACTTTCAAGTCACTTAATCTTCAATCATTTTACTTACTCGCTTATAAATTGGATTGGTATGCATGTTTACATATAAAGCTCCACACACTCACCGAAAGGCCAACTAAAAGCTCTAGAACTCGACTCTATCCCTTTAAGATTAGATATGAAGATTTAGAAGCAAGTGTAATGAAAGTTCATTTATGCTCATCTAGACTTCTGCTCGATTCAAACTCGCTTACATATAGAAGATTGTGGAAAAAAATTTCATACCTTCTATTGCATAAGGTTTGAGATTGTTTTACTCTATTGATAATCCGAACAATCCGAGAACTTAAAAAAAAAAAAAAGATTAAAAAAAGCCTAATCAAACCCTTTGAAAGCTAGAACCTATCCGCCAAGCTTAAACTCCTATAATACACGAACTATATATGTCAAGCTGCACGCGCCCCCCCCCCCCCCCCCCCCCCAACGATGTGTGAATGATATTCAAAATTAGTGCGTATAAATTAAATCGAGTTCGAGTTCTTAATGAAATGTTCGCACATGTAAGTTGAGTAAAATATATCATATTTATCGAAAACATGAAAAGTGACGGTGATTTAATCTAATTATCTAGATTTTTGAATTGAAAGTGATGTCTACTCAAATATATAAACCCTTACATGAATATGTCCAAGTGATCACCTCTATGTATCTTCCAATTGTAAGTGATTACCTTACATGTATATGTCCAATTGAAAGTGAGTCAATTTGAATGTTAAATCGTGGTAGGTGAATGACAACGAGGAGACGAATGAAAAATTGGTGCATCGTGTTCCTTTCCGTTTCACATTGTGTCCAAATTGAAAAAGAAAAAGTGTTAAAATATGTGGAAGTTCATTTCTAGAAAAGTCATGTTAGAGAGTCCAAAATAGTGGGGCCACTGTCCATTGTTGCATCCGTAATTGCCAGAAGCAATAATATATATTGCTCTGGACCTTGGCTGTCCCCAAATAAATTCTCTTGGGGGGGGGGGGGGTTTTGCCAAGACGATGGATGGAGTTGAAGGCATAGAAAAAAGCATCGATTGGAATGCATTTATTGCAGATTTATGTACAGTAAATAATTCTCTTTGGACAGTGAAGACAATGAACGCAACTCAATGTTGCATTTATAGGTTCAGAAGTTGCTCAGTTGTCCCGCCCAAGTCTGTAATATTTTGATAATCACAATTCAAAAAATTAAATGGTTAGATGATACCCTACAGACGATTTAATATTAACTAACTATTAAGAATCATCACTAATTTTGAACCAAATTATCCTAAGTACAAACCCAAATTAACCTAAGCTTAAATTAGCGTAAATCCAAACTCATATTCTAGAACATATTAGTTCTAGATTTCTCGTCTCCCTTCATATAAAATATCTTATTTCTAGATTTCTCTTCTCTCTTCTTATAAAACATCTTATTTTTTAAATTCTCTCAGCTCCCACCTAACTTCATTAATGACGTAGGCTAAATGTGTGGCTAGGTTTTATTTCCAACTAGTATAAAAACTCCTCGATTGTATTTGGTTCAAGCTAGAAGTTGAGAAACAAATAATTAGTTATAGAGAGCTAACTAGGAAACAAGAGAGAGTTTCTCCGGTTTGAGTGGTATGAGCTAAAGTGTGGATGCTCAACAAAGAAGATACACTGGCGGTAGCAATTTACACGGCTTGAGCGGAAGAAGTGACACACCTGTGTGAGTCAAGGCTAAGATGTCTTTCGGACAAAAAGAAAAATCACATGGGCGAAACTAAAGGACACGGGGTGAAGAGAAAATTAGGCACAACCGTATGCCTTAATCCAGCAAGCCATGTGATACCAGCTCTTCAAGACTCCAAACCTTTTGATACAAAAAAGCAAACCGTATAAAACAAAAGGAACAAACCGTGTGGCAATGTGAGGCTGCCATATATGTGTTATAACCTTACTTTTTGCTATATATAGAGAAGTTAGTTATTCTATGGATTTTCCCATTCTAGTAGCCACCATAGATGGAAACTCTCTCTTATAAACAAAACATGTATCACAAAGGATCTTTCTTGATTGAGGAAAGTTGAAGCCTTTGGTAAAATTGTTATGCGATATAAATGGTTTTTACCTCTAATCCTATTCTTTTAAGTATTTTATGTTTCTCTATATTATTTGAATATGGTTATATGGTTGATTGATTAGAGTGCATGCTAATTGATTAATCATTAGATAATGGTATAGAGTTTAAATTGTCTAAGTTTTATCTTGCCAAAGGCATCATTCATCATCTGTCTTGTTTTGAAACACGATAACAAAATGGTGTTGTTGAGTGTAAACATCAACATTTATTGATCATTTCCAAAGTCTGTTTAATTTCAATATTCCTTACCTACTATTTTATAGGGTGAAGCGAGTGCTTACTACTTCATATCTCATCAACGATTGCCTTCGAAATTCTAAACAACAAAACACCATATGAAATGTTATTTCACAAGCAAACCTCATATAATCATTTGAGATTCTTTGGATGTCTTTGTTTTGCTTCCACTTTCTCTCAAAACAAAAGAAGATTTGGCCCTCGAATTAGACAATGTATTTTTTTTTTTTTTTGGATATCCATTTGGTATGAAAACTTACAAATTGTATGATTTGAATTCTAAATTTGTTTTCACTTCCAATGATGTTGTGTTTCATGAGCATATTTTTCCTTTTTCTAAAACAACAAATTCTCATTCTTATTACACACCTCCTCATGTTTTTTTACATGATTTTGTTCATTTACCAACTATCACTTTTGATTCCTCTACCGATATTTCCAATCACGATCCTTTTACCGATACTTCAACTTTTCTAAATTCATCTATTCCAAATGATCAATCTATTCATAATCCTTGTGAGTCTCATATTACTTTTGTTCCAGTAAAAAGGAGTAATCATATCGGTAGACCACGAAATTACTTGTCAAGTTACCAAATCACAATTCCTATATCATCTACTTCTATTTGTTCTACAAATTATCCCATTCATCATTTCATTTCTTTAGCACATTTATCTCCCTCCGATGTCTCCTTTGTCACATCTCTTTCGAATATTGTTAAATCATATCACCAAGCCATGCATTCCGATTATCGGCAAGTAGCCATGAAAGTTGAACTTAATGCTATTAAGGAAAATCATACTTAGACAAGTGGTTCCTTTGCTTCATGATCAATATTTTGTTGGTCGTAAATGGGTATATAAGGTGAAACTTCTTGCTGATAGGAGTGTTGATAGATAAAAGGCTACGTTGGTAGCCAAGGGGTATAGTCAACAAGAAGGCTTTGATTATTAGGAAATCTTTAGTCACGTTGTTAAGCAAACAATAATGTGACTATTTCTTACTCTTACTGACATCTCGGAAGTGGTATTTATCTCAAATGGATGTTAGCAATGCATTCCTTAATGGAGATTTATCTAAGATAATATACATGGATCTTCCACTAGGATATCGGATCCACGGGGAATATCCTACCAATACAAGACAGGTTTGCAAGCTCAATAAATCTCTATGTCGTTTGAAGCAAGCATCTAGACAGTGGAATCAAAAGTTGACTTGTTTCTTTGGTATCTTTTGGTTTTGTACAATCAAAGAAAGATTACTCATTATTCACTAAAAGAGTATCTTCTAATGACTTTATTGCCTTACTTGTTTATGTGGATGACATTGTCATTGCAAGCAACTCCATGAACATCATTGAAGACTTTAAAAGATTTCTTCATACTCGGTTCAAAATTAAGGATGCAGGCGCATTATCTTTCTTTCTTGGTATTAAAGTAGCAAGATCTCCTAAAGGAATCTCTTTGTGTCGGAGAAAGTATGTCATTAATGTCTTGACGGAACATGGATTGTTAGGGAAAAACCAGCAAATACTCCTATAGACCCTAATGTCAAGCTAATTCGAACCGATTCGAGATTCTAGAAGATCATAATTTTTACAAGTAACTAGTAAGAAAGTTAATATGTCCGACTTTCGAAGGCCCGGCATTTCTTTTGCTACTCAAGCCCTTTCTCAATTCATGGATAAACCTCGCTAAGATTCATTTACATGCTGCATTTAGAGTGTTGAGGTATCTAAAACGTGCACCTTGGCAGGGTATTCTATTTTCAAGCCAATCTAATGTAACATTGCAAGCTTACATTAACGAGTGACTAGGCGTGCTTGTAAGGATACTTGTAGATCGAGTTACTAGCTATTGTGTCATTCTTGGTGATTCAATTATTAACTAAAAATCGAAAAAACAATCATTGGTGGCTAGAAGCTTAGCTGAAGCTAAGTATAGAGCGATGGCCACTATCTCGTTACGAGTTGATTTGGTTACTATCTTTGTTAACAAACCCGGGTTTCTAACATCAAGTCTGCAATGAGTTGAAATGTGATAATCAATCAATGATTCATATCAATAAGAATACGAGTCTTCCATGAGAGGACCAAATACATTGAAATTGATTGCCACTTTATAAGAGAAAAGGTTATTGCTTGGAGTTGTTCAACTCGAGTTTATATCATCCAATCTCCAAATTGCAAACTTGCTTACTAAACCTCTCAACCAAGCATAGTTTCATTTCCTCCCGGCCAAGATGAGCATTGCAAATATTCATTCGCCTCTCGAGGGGGATGTTGAAAGAAGAAGAGGAAACATGGCTATTAGTTACTCTAAGCATTAATTTTTCCGTTATAACTAATTATCAAGCAATTAGCTAGTTAGTTATATAGTTAACAAGTTAGTTACGATCAACGTTCTTACCTTTCTCTCTACTTTGTATATATAGCTAAGAAGAATGAGAAATTGATAACTCTCCGAAACATAATTCATATGAATTTTACTTCTTCAATTCTCTCCTCTCGATTCTCACATAAACTAGTCATAATTACTTTTTAGTGATACCGCATTTGAACCGATTTGTCTTAAAAAAACAATTTAGTGATCGATCAAAAACTAACTAGATATGTTCTAGTGTTGGCTTAACTAGAAAAATAATAAACTTAGTCTCGTTTAATGCAAAAACTATTTCAAAATATTCCATTAAATATAAATATTTAAAAAATAAAAAAAATTATAAACTCGGCATTCTTTAACTAGCTACACCATAGTAATAAACTTTCAAGTTTGCTTTCCATAATCTTAAGTACTTGCCAATAAAAACACTATTGCCTCGGATACACCTAAATCAATAAAATTTCAACTCTTATATATATTTGACATAGCAAAATCAACCAAAACATATTCTATTATTTAAATCGGTGTGAAATGATAAACAAAATTAGTATTTAAATAAAACATGCATATAAAATACCTAATTGATGAATCGCTTGAGCACGATGAAATTAAGAGGAATTTGTATTCAAACCCTAGAACTAGATGCCGAATGAGCAATTGAACGTAAAGGTCCTTATAAGAGACGAAGAAGATCAAAGCTTTCTTGAACGGTGAGGTCCTTAGAAAAAACAGAGAGGAATCAAAGCTTTTCGACGAGATCAATAAACGGCTGCACCAATTTTCGGCTCGTGAGACAACCATTTGAGAGAGAGAGTTTTTGTCTCTATTTTATTTCAAAACCAGGTTTTAAAATGTTAAAATTAATGTTGGTATTTATAATTTGAAAATAAAAAAATAATTTAAGTTTAGTGGCATTTCGTTGGACAATTGAAATAAAAACCAGTTTTAAAATGCATTTACACAATAATTATTAGCAAATGCTATCAAATACGATGATTATTTTTTTTATGGCAAATTACTTAAATTGCTGCAATTAAATAATTTTTTGTTATGAAATAATGATAATGAATATCCATCATCATGTTCATCCACTTTTCATAACCCCACTACTCATGATTCTTAATATGATTCAATTCATCATTCACTATGAGAAATTGAATGGGTGATGCAATTGATTATTCATAGTCCTTTTCAATTCTCTCCTTAATTTTGAAGCCTATAAATAGGCTTGATTGTTCATTAGTTGATGTACAAGTTTCTTAGAGAGAATAAGAGGAACTTTGAAGTTCTTATCACTTATATTCATATTATAGTGATTTAATTTTCTTGTCATCATTTTTCTTCAATTCTCCTATTATTTCTATTTATTTTATAACATGTTATCAGCACGAAGCTCTAATCAATCGAGACAATAGACCATAAGGTATGTATCTACCAAAAGATTTAATCAATTGTTTCAACAATTGGATTTCTTCTACATAAGTGCTCCACGAAAAGATCTAAATTATTTAGATCATCAAGAGGTATGTATCTAATTTATTCATGTACTTTAAATCTATTGATACATGAAATATATATTTGAAAATTTTAAATGATCTACTAATGATCTAATATATGTTATTTGAAAAGCTTTAATTTTATTATTATATTTGTTCTTATTTTCTAATATTATTATTATATATTATATTATAGAATTTTTATTATATCAAACCTCATAAACTTGATTTAGTTACTCTTAATATTTTAAATAAGAATTATTGATTATTAGTGCTTGATTTTGAAAAAATATTCTCTACTTTTTATGTCTTGGATATGCTCCTATAGTAGCATATCAAGAAAAAGAGTTTAAGAAATATTTTGAATCGATTTCATATTTGCTCATGGCTAAATAAAATGAAAAGCTATTGATGAAAAAGAATAAATCTCGTCCAATTGGATCTATTCCATTCCCCGAAGTGAATGTGACAATTTATAATAATTTTAGACATGGACGAAGATGTAGTCATAGCCATGGATGTTGTCAAAATAATTATCATTATAATTGATATGACATAATATTACATCTCACCACCAAAAGTGGATAACTATGAAAAAAAAAGGAGATAAAATCGGTATTCGAAAAATAAATATTACGGATGTGGAATGAATGAATATTGATCGTGTACCTATCGTATACCAAAGCACCTCATTGAGGCTTGTCAAGCCTTATTGAAAAATAAAAAGTAAAATATGAAGGCCACTTTTATATATCAAAATAATAGTAATTGAAATTAATTACTTGTTAGTTTTTCTATTTATAAAAAAAATATTTTATATTTCTTATAATTTATATCATATAGTGATGGTTACAAATTTATTATTTATTTATTTATTTTTGTGTTTATGAGGAATATATTTATTTATTTATTTATTATTGATTTATTTAAGTATTTATTTTATGTTAATATTATATATGATAATATCAATCTAATAGAAAGCTTTAGAAGAGCGACTATATTATTATCATCTAAAGAGATAAATTTTGAAGGCTCTAGAAGAGCGATTATATTATGATTTGAAGAGATAAATTTTTGAAGCTCTAGAAGAGTGAATATATTATTACTTAAAGAGACAACTTTTAAAGGCTCTAGAAGAGTCAATAAATTATTACTTGAAGTGACTAATTTAAAGGCTCCGAGAAGAGCAAATATGTTATTATCCGAAAGGATAAATTTATTATAAATGATGTACTATTCTCTTCAAAATCTCATAGAAATATGTTGAGTTTCAAAGATATTCATCTGAATTGATATCATATCAAGATAGCAAATGCGAATTCTTATATGTTATAATCATTATATCGGGTAGAAAATATCTATCAAAAAAAATTTATCCGTTTTCTCTTCTAGTCTTTATTACAAACATTGAAATGATTGAAACAAATATTATAGTAAACCGAAGTTTACTAATTCAAATACTTTTATTATATGACATGACCAGTTGTGCTATCTTGGGTCTTTCATGATGCAAAAAATTATTAAAAATTCATAAGGACATCTATTGAAGAGCTAGAAGATTCTTCAATTTAACGAACTTTCATGTGCTCGCATATTCCCAAGGTAAATTGATGATTAAGTCATCATTAAGTAAAATTAAGATTGAATCTTCAGTATTTTAGAATATATTCAAGGTGATATATGTGGATCAATTCATCCCCCATATGGATAATTTAAATATTTTACGATGTTAATAAATACATCCACAAGATGGTCACATATATACTTATTATCTACTCGAAACCCGATGTTTTCGAGATTGCTAGCAAATAATTTGATTTTGAGCATAATTTTCAAATTATGCCATTAAAACAAGTCACCTTGATAATGCTAATGAATTTATTTCTCAAGCATTAAATTATTATTGATTGGTTATTAAAATAAAGGTTGAACATCCTGTTGCTCATGTTCATACTCAAAAAGGTTTAGCAAAATCATTTATCAAAAGGCTCTAATTGATAGCTAAACCATTATTTAAAAATAAAACTCCCTATTTATGTTTGGGGATATGCAATCTTACATGCAGCAACGGTTATTCATATATGACCTATAAGTTATCGAAATTCTCTCATCTTCGGTTGATTTATGGTCATCCGATATTGCAGTGTATATCCTTAGTGCTCCTTCATAAGAAAATAAAATGAGCACTTAAAGGAGATTGAGAATATATGTTAGATTTGAATCCTCTTCGATCTCTTGATTCATGAATAAGAGGTATTTTTATAGCTCGATTTATTGACTTTCATTTTGATGAAAAAGTTTTTCCAACATTAGGGGGAGAGAGCAAAATAAGTAGTTGAAAATGTTGAAAAAAAAATAAGATTACATGGAGTACTCTATCTTTATATCATATTGAATCTCGTACAAAATAATGTGAACCGAAGTTCAAAAGATAATTCATTTAAAAGATATTATAAACCAACTACTAGATGCATTCTCGGATCCTAAATGAGTAACTATAATGCATGTCCCCGCCGAGAATGCTCATATTAGAATTGATGTCCCGGAAGGACGATCTATTAATGTTATAGCTAATAAATCTAAAGCACGCCCGAAGCGTGGAAGACCGATCGGTTCTAAAGATAAAAATCCCTAAAAGAAAAGGGCAAGATGAAAATATTCACAAAATGGTCCAATATATTTCGATAATAGGCTTCCAAAAGAAGTCGAAATATTTGAGAAAAATCAAGAGATTTTGATAAATTATATCAATGCGAGGAGAAAATAGGACCGAAAAGAAATATCTATTGATAAGATTTTTGCATATAATATTGCAATTGATATTATGGATGAAAATAAGGATCCCGAGCCTAAATTATTGAAGAATATCGACATAAAGATAATTGGCCTAAATGAAAAGAGCAATCTAGGCAAAATTATGTTCTCTTATAAAAGAGTAGTTTTTTGAACCCATAGCTAAAACACCCGAAGATGTTAAGCTAGTGAGATACAAATATGTATTTATGCGAAAATGAAATAAGAAAGATGAGATTATAAGATATAAAGCAAAACTTTTAACACAAAAGTTTTTGTAAAGAATTGACATTGACTATGAGGAGACATATTCTTCTATAGTGGATGCAATTGTCTTTTGTTATCTCATTAGCTTGGGAAAATGTATGAAAACATTCATATGCATGTATTTAATGAATGTGATCACGGTTTATTTGTTCATTTGAAATGATATCGGTATGAAAGTCTTAGAAGGACTTAACATGCCGAAGCATGTAATACATATTTTTGAGAAAAAAATTCAATTAGATTATAGAGATCTCTAATAGGATTATTTTAGTATTTGTTTTATTATTTTGGTTTTTAGAAATTCAATTTATACTTTTTATATTTTATTTTTATATCTATTGTTTATTCTAACTCGTGTGCATATGATATAATCACTTCAATGATTATTTCTTGAAAGAAAGTTATAGAAAATAACCCTATTTGTTCATATTTTTTATTTAAAAAGGGATTTATTTTATATATTGATAACTTAAATATTATTGAAACTCCCGAAGAGATTTCAAGTGTCATAAGTTACCTAAAAAGAGAATTTGATGTGAATATCTTGGAAAAACAAAATGTTATCTCGACTCGCAGTTCGAGCACTCGGAAAATGAGATTTTCATTCATTAGTCAATTTATATCGAAAAAGGTTCTACAATGATTTTATATAAAGATCATTCATTGACTAGCCCAATGGTAGTTCATTCACTTGATATCCAAAAAGACCTTTTTTGACCTTGAGAAGATAACGAAGAACTACTTGGTCCCGAAGTACCATATTTTAGTGCCACCGGTGCATTGATGTATCTTGCTAATAATACTCGACTTGATATAGTCTTTTCTATAAATTTGTTAAAAGGTCATAGTTTTGTTTTTAATATAGAGACATTGAAATAAAGTTAAATATATATTACGTTATCTTTGAGGAATAATTGATATGGGCTTATATTACTCTAATAAATTAAAGACAAGATTAATTGGTTATGCAGATACAAGTTATTTATCCGATCTACACAAAGTTTGATCACAACTAGTTATATATTTACATATGGAGATCCAGCTATATGTTTGTGTTCTATAAAGCAAACTATAGCTGCCACATCTTCAAATCATGCGAAATATCAATTCACAAGGCAAGTCGAGAATGTATTTGGCTAAGATCAACGATCCATCATATCCGAGAGACATGTAGTTTATCTATCAACAAAAGAAGTTATAACAATATCATATAAGGATAATGCTGCTTTCATAGTTCCATTGAAGGAAGAATACATTAAAGTGACAATCCAGACAGATTTGTTCACTAAGGTGTTACCTATCACAACTTTTGAGAAGATGATTCACAAGATTGGAATGCATCATCTTAGAGATCTTAAATAATGTCTTCAACAGGGGAGACAAAAATGAGGATTAATGTGTGCAAAGAATATTGTACTCTTTTTTCTTCACTAGGATTTTTTTCCCACTCGAGTTTTTCCTAGTATGGTTTTAACGAGGCATGTTCCTTGTACAATGGACATTCAAGGAGGAGTGTTATGAAATAATGATAATGAATGCCCATCATCATGTTCATCCACTTTTCATATCCCCACTACTCATGATTCTTAATATGATTCAATTCATCATTCAATATGAGAAATTAAATGGGTGATGCAATTGATTATTCATAGTCCTTTTCAATTCTCTCCTTAATTTTGAAGCCTATAAATAGGCTTGATTGTTCATTAGTTGGTGTACAAGTTTCTTAGAGAGAATAAGAGGAACTTTGAAGTTCTTATCACTTATATTCATATTATAGTGATTTCATTTTCTTGTTATTCTTTTTCTTCAATTCTCCTATTATTTCTATTTATTTTATAACATTTTTCAATTTAAAACGCCACTAAAGTTGGAATTCTCTTGTAGTGTACGGCCTTTAGCTAAGGAATAAAACAAACTAGAAAATTTTATAATACTTAAGAATTAATTAATGACATATACAATAGTTACTCTTTGTATATCATAAAATTCCTCATATATAATTCTTACTCGACGTTTGATTCAATAATAAATAAATAATAATTTTTAGTTGTACCGTGTGAAAGATGATTTTTTTTTCTTTTCTTTTTTTTTTAGAATTAATCATCTCCTTTCTTTTTATATGATTTGAGAAAAAAAAATTACATGTTTATATTCAAATAATTAGTAAATATATCGTTAGGATTTTGACGTACGATAAACCTTGTTATTAATTCGTTTTCACTACGTGTAATTATATCAAATCAAAAATTTATTTCTCACCTTTCTGCCTGCAATAATGGGACGATCTCATCATTCCATTTAATTTTGTAGCGTTGAGTCTAATCCTATGCAAATGTTAATGGCATTAATTCATGTGCATTTATGGATGGACCATTCTAATTAAACGAAAAGAAGATAGAAAATCAACATGCGTTTTGCTTTTAGTTCAATTACACTCGACGAATCCATTATTTATATAGATATGAATGACTAGTGGGGCTTTAAAGTTGTCTACTTAAGAAATTAATAAAGTTGATTTGAATAGAAGGAGCTCTAGTCATTTAAGTAGTCTTGAATTTAAGTTTTTGTATATATAAAAAATTCTTTAAATAGCTATACCTGTCTTGTGCCTTTGACCGAGTAACGAAGGATTAGTCTGAACTATTAGGCCTAAGATATCTTTAGAATCCAAAAAATTGCCTACTCTAGGTGCACATTTTGGTTGCAAAACTAGGCTTCACTATGAATGGCTCTTGATTTTGGCATCCGCTGATTGTAAATCTAAAGAGTGTTATGTTTGTTATTATGGATTTGGGAAATTTTACATAGATAAATATTTTAAATTTATTCTGAATTTTAAATTATTTGAGAATCAATTTTTTAACTTTTAATTTTAGGTGACCTTTAAACAATTATTTTTTATTTGAAATTAGGTTTTTTTTTATATGGATTTTCATCAATTATAATATGTAAATGCAATTCCGATCATAAGCAATTAAAGAATATTTTAAAAGAAAAAATCAAATTTGAAGAGAAAAACATAACATTCATAAATTTTGACATATTTTTAATTATTGAAAAAGTTAAAAAATCAATCATGTACAAGTCGGGTATACTTTTATGGTTAAAAATGATGAAAACCTAATAGAATTGTTTAATTTTGAATGAAAAATAATTGAAAAGAAGTCCAACCTAAAATTAAAAATTGATACACTCATTCTGAAATGATTTAAAATTCAAAAAAAAAAAAAAAAAACCATTTAATCATTTGTGGATGGACTATTCTAAAAGAAAGAAGATAGAAAATCAAGATGCGTTTGGCTTTTGGGCCAAATAATGAATTCCGGACAAATCCATTACTATTCTAGAGAACACATTTTGGCTGGAAAACCAGGCTGCACATTTATTGAGAGGAGAATGATAGATTGACTAGTTAATTTTTATTTTTATTTTTTTCTGCAATTTAAAATCTAGTATATCATTTAAGCTTTTATTATAATTATTTATGACTTTTATTAGATGACATTTGTGGGATTTTCATTCATAATTTTTTCAAGTTTTTCCATCCATCTAATAAAAATTTTATTTGTTTTATTACAGTAAATTACTTTTAAAATAATTATCAATATTTATGGTACGATGAGACATACAAGTATAGAGATGAGTTATTAAATTACAATAAATCCTACTAAAAATGATTTATATATTTTATAAAAAAAACTAACGCAAAATTTATGTTTTCTATTCATAACACTCGTTCACAAACTCATAATTCACTATTTATATATTCACAAATCACTATGTCTTTAACTATTCATGATATTTTTTTAACACTTTGGTCCTCAATTTTTTTATACTTTTTTTTTCAATTTCAAACTTTAATTATATTGTGATTTGGTCTCGTTTTGTTTTAATGTTTTTTGTTAATTATTTTTATTATTTAAAATTTACTACTTTAATTTGTCATTTTTTAAAAATTCTCATCCAATTAATTTAAAATTATATGGTCCTAAATTTTTCTATATATTATTTTTTGAATTTCAAACTTTAATTGTATTGTGATTTGGTCCCATTTTGTTTTAGTGTTTTTTGCTAATAATTTTTATTATTTAAAATCTACTACTTTAATTTGTCATTTTTTAAAATTCTCATCCAATTAATTTAAAATTATATTTACTGATAGTTTTGATTTATTTTAATATTATTCATTCTTTTGTAAATAAATATATAAAAATTAAATTCATATTTTTTAAAAAAATCGATATTCTTATCAACATTAAATAAAAATTTTCTTTACATTTTGTTTTTAATTTAAAATTTTAATTGTATTGTGATTTGGTCCCATTTTGGTTTAGTGTTTTTTGTTAATTATTTTTATTATTTAAGATTTACTATTTTAATTTGTGATTTTTTTAAATTCTCATCCAATTAATTTAAAATTATATGGTCCTCAATTTTTCTATCCATTTTTTTTTTAATTTCAAAATTTAATTGTATTGTGATTTGGTCCCATTTGTTTTAGAATTTTTTGTTAATTATTTTTATTATTTAAAATTTACTACTTTAATTTGTCATTTTTTAAAATTCTCATCCAATTAATTTAAAATTATAGTTACTAACATTTTAAATTTATTTTAATATTATTCATTCCTTTGTAAATAAATATATAAAAGTTAAATTCACATTTTTTTCAAAAATCGATATTCTCATATAAAAAAATTCTATACTTTTTTTTCAATTTCAAAGTTTAATTGTATTGTGATTTGATCTCATTTCGTTTTAGTATTTTTTTTTAATTATTTTTATTATTTAAAATTTACTACTTTAATTTGTCTTTTTTTTAAAAAAATTCACATCCAATTAATTTAAAGTTATATGGTCCTCGGCTTTTCTATATTTTCTTTTTCAATTTCAAGCTTTAATTGTATTGTGATTTGGTCCCATTTTATTTTTATATTTTTTGTTAATTATTTTTATTATTTAAAATTTACTACTTTAATTTATCATTTTTTAAAATTCTCATCCAATTAATTTAAAATTATATTTACTAACAATTTTAATTTATTTTAATATTATTCATTCTTTTATAAATAAATATATAAAAATTAAATTCATAATTTTGTCAAAAATCGATATTCTCATCAACATTAAATAAAAATAAAAAATTATTTGTTCAATGTAAGCTTTTAATAATTGTTATTTTTTTTCGACACAATCTCATTAACTACTAAAGCTTTTTAATTAAAAAAATTATTTAATTTTCTTTTTAGTTAATAATCCATGGATTAAAAAGGATAAATCTTTTTTCAAAAGGAAAAATTATGAAAAACACAAATAAGAAATAGTTAAATAAAAAAAATTTTATTAAAACATTATAAATATTTTTTTCACCTTTGATTTCATATATTTTTATAGATTTACACCATAAAACAGATTATTAAATTGAAATGATTTTTCTAAATAATTTTATATATTTTATCCAATCCACAACATTGCGAGGGCAAAAAAATCTAATATTGTCTATTTAATGATTTGGATGACAAAAAAAAATTCCTTAACATTTCCAAATCTAGACTACATGTCCGAAAACTAATTGCATTTCATATATATGAATGAGTTTGAGCACAATAAATTAAGAAAATGGAATGCACTATCAAACTATGTGGATGGGAGATCCGGAACCGTCGGCTAGTTATGCTCTATTCTTTATATCTATCATTCTCCCACTGAATAATTATGATTGTGTTCTATTTTTTTTCTTGTATTTAGTTTTCATCTTGTGTGCTATTGAGAGAGTACATTAATACCTACATCGAACGGAAAAATAGAGGGGCTCGTAGGCCAATTTCTAAAGATCAACAAATCATAGATTACATTTCAACTTTAACAAAAATATTTGCATGTTTCACCAAATTTATGTGGATCCGGTCGTCCAAAAAAAGTACAGGATCTAATAGTAATTAATACTTGTTGTGCATCTATAAAGAGTCGTTCGCACTTCCGGAGAGCATATTAATAATTAATCAACGGAATAATTGTAATTCCCATGCACTACACCAAAAATAGGTATTCCCGTCGGTTTTTTCACACTCGTAGAGGCGGTTATAACCGCTTCTACGATTCTTAAAAGCGGTTGTCCCAACCGCTCCAAGACCGCCTCGCAATGTCGCCGTCTCTACTAAGTAGCGGCAGCTTTTTCAACCGCCGGGAAGTCCGAGGCGGTTTTTTAGGCGATTGGAACCGCCTCAGTAATTGGTTTTTGAGGCGGTTCAAACCGCCTCTACTAGGAAAAGCTCATCCTTAGGAATTTTTAGGGCGTAATTGTAGAGGCGGTTTTGAACCACCTCTACATCCTCGCTTTTTTTTTAAATTTGGCGCGAGATTTATTAGGGGCGGTTGTTGTAAAATATACGTTTTTCTACAATATTTATAGAGGCGGTTCTAATCGCCTCAAAATTCAGAATTCATAAAAAATAATTTTGTAATTCATATTCAAATTTAATTTTTTTTATTGGTCAAAAAAACAAATAAATTACGAAAACATTAATCTTGTTGAATGCAAATTAAAGAAAAATTATCAAATTCCAAATACATAAAAGGTTGTCAAACATTTACAAATAAAAATAAAAAATAAAGTATTAAACATTTGTTTGAAATACATAAACAAAATTCCAAATATATTTTAAATTTAGTAGCTAATGTTTTTATAGAAATGTCTAGACCCTAGCTACATTGATAATCACCGTGCTTTCTTTCCTTGTCATCCGTAGTTCAACACATTCTCCTCGGACTAATGACTCGAGTGGTCGTGAACATCACAAGACCTCAACTTCCTCTACCCGTTAAACTCTCAACGCCAAATAGGCATCCTCTCGTCCGCATGATGGCATTGTTTTAGACCTAATCACGGAACACAAAACACAATTGTCATGAGATTATAAATCCATGTATGTGCGCATCGGAGGGTCTAGAAATTGTGCAGAGACAGCTTTAACATATATCAATACATAATCAAACTTGGAAAAATTTTGTACTCCCGGGAGTCAAATTTATGAACGAGTAAATCACCAAAGTTTCGGATGCGATAGACTAAAAAGTGAGAGGCAAAGTAGAAGTTTCATACCTTGAATCCCTTCGATCACATGTCGAGTCCACGGACCGTGATGTAGCGATCCGAAATTACCATCACCGACCATATTTTAGATATTTTGTTAACAATTGATGGAAGAAGGGTTATGATCTCATAACAAGGTTTATTGAATCGATCATTACGGATATTTTTCATAAACTTGTTTCAATTTTGTAATAGAAAAAAGTATAAAAACTAGGCTCAAATTTTCCAACTTCCATTTAAAAAACAAAAACTATAAGCAAATAAATGATAAATGGTAAAAAAAATTTGACCTTATGCATGGGCTTTAGAATTGAGGCCTTCGGATACTAGTCCCCTCATATGAGTCGGGTTTTGGTCCAAGTCCAAGCATCGATTTCATCTACTCCTCGCGAAATTGGCAAATGCATGCATTAATAGGAAGTAAGATTTTTACTAACGAAGGAAACTAAATGATGTTTATCTGATACGTACAAAAAGTATCGGACACCGGACAACCTTTGAAAATCGGATATATGATAATCCAAAAATGTAAAAAGAAATTATCATGCAAACATTGATCATAGAGGTTCAACAAGAAAATAACAATTAAAATCGAAGAAAATAGATCAACAATAAAATGATGCTAGTCGGTAGAGTATTGGATGAGCCTATCTAGCAATAAGTAAGTACCATAATCCTAGTTTGTCAATAAATCAATGTAGAATTATAAAAACTAAACCATGAGTTATTACTGCGATAACTTCATTTCATTTAGTGGGAATTATAAAGTTACGGAGAGAGTCAATGGCACAAGAGGCAAGACAGTGGTGTAAAGAATTGATTTAGATAGGAGTAGAGCTTTTCAATTACGGAGTTCACCTTTAGAGCTTATAACCAACGATGAACAATAAAGGTAGATTACAGCAACAAAAAATGGTTCGAGTATTCCTATCGTAGATACACCTTCCGTCGGATGTCGCATTCGTAGGTCACATCATGTGGGACCCATATGGAATCCACAAAAACTGAAATCTTAATGGAATGCTAGACAATGGCGATAGCTAGAAATTTTTCTACATGGGAATTCAATTGCTTGTTGTAATTTTGGATGATGAGAACCGTTCCAAATCACAAAAACGACTAAACAGACCTCAATATATAAGTTTTTTTGTAATTTATAATACTCCCAAGTTCATCCTTGAAAGAGGATTCTACATAATAAAAATGCAAGAACCCGTAATAAACCACTGGATTGATGCCATAGCATGACCTTCAAGCATCATGTTCGATACAATTATCTATAGTTGATAAGTTGACTAGTGTTTCTTCTTATGTATTGGTCGGTGTATTTTCTTTAGTATCACAAGGAAGAATAAAGAATCAGAAATTTATAAGAAAAATATATGTTAAAAACTGCATATACAAACACACAAAGGAAACACATTTGACAAGAGTGAATCATGGTGATATATAAGACAACATGTGCAACCTTCAACCCGTTTGCATCATTTTCGATATCTTCCACGAAAAATCGCTTCATTTATATCATCTTGAAAACTAATTTTTATTTCTAGTTCTACTGTGTTTCGCTAAAAAGGGGGGAAAGCATAAATATTTCCCCGTGAATAACATTTGCTTTGCTGATTTTTTCTTATCAAAACTTATAAAGAGCATAAACTCCGAACTTTTTTTGCAAATTTTATTTCAATATTCTAGTATTTATATGCCCACAATCAGTACAATAATAAAAACATCGCACACACATGTATTTGATCCATTCATGGCCATTCTTATTCATTTACAAGACTATTTTGCAAGCAAGACCCCTAGCAAGGGTTTAGAATCATAGTGACTAGCCTAGAAGCCATGCATGCTTAACTTGACTATAGAAGATACACAATTAGGTTTACCTTTTTCTCGCCTCCATCCTTTGATAAAGCCGATGGGTCCACACTCAAGTCCATTGTTCTTATTTGATTTATTCCTGTCAGGAAGATTTTTAAACTCGATATTTGTTGAAGAAATCGAAGTCAATTTCTAAAACCTTAAATCATCATTAAAATGCAAAACGCATTAGCGAAGCAACCGGCAATAGTCCACTCAAAATAGAAAAGTATTAAATGCTATAAACTTCTACGAAGAGAGGTCTAATTATGAAGCATTACATGACTTTTGGTCTCCGGTTCTCGCATTCTCTATTCTTTGGAAGACTATGGTGGCCACTCAACCCCAAAGACCTCCGACCGAATCCATCACAGCTCTTGAAAAATTATCCAAGTTAAAAACCTAATGTGGGGGTTGGTTAGACAAACGAGAGAGATCTTATGTAATGTCAAACTCGTTATCTATACCGATTGGCCACAAAATTAATTAACCATACTTACCTTTACGAGAGATCAATGAGAAATTTTACAATGAGTGCCCAATTGATTTGGAGAGAAGAACGAAGCGAGAGGATACGAACGAAGCAGAGTAGACGAACGAACCCGGAGGAGACGAACGAAGCGGAAGGGAAGAAAAACCCGGAGGAGATGAACGAAGCGAGAGGGAAGAAAAACCCCAAGAGGAGCGGGATAATGCAACGTTTGTATCCCTTTCACAACAAATAAAAAATTGAAAATAAGAAAGAACAAGAAGAGCGAGAACACGCAAGAGGCAAAGGAGAAGAAGATCCGGTGAAGAGGGAAAATTTTTGAGTAGCAGAAGCGGAAGACACAAGAAGTAGAGGAGAAGAAGATTTAGTGAAGAAGGAAAACTTATGTCCGATCTTATCACTTTCAAAACCAAAAGAAATTTCCAATGAAGAATCGAAGGAGAAGGAAGCAACAAATCGAGAGTGGAAAAGAAGCTGGAAACCCTAAGGAAAGGGAAAATGAAACGCCCTTCCCCCTTTTAGAAACAAATTAGAAAAAAAATAATGAAATAAAATTCACGCCTCTTACATCTTGGGACGGTTTTATGAACCGCCCCAAAGGTTTCCTATAAAAGTCCACTTTCGAGTACAAATGCTAAAAGTCTTTGAGGCGGTTTACAATTCTACCCCTATATCAATTTTTTCTTGTAGTGATGGCGATTACTATTTCTTCTAAATCATTTATTTCTTGTGTTCTCTATTCTTTCCTTCTTCTTTGCTCTTTCAACAAAGACAATGCTGTTGAAGGAACGAAACCCTATTTTCATACTCTCAAAATCAATTCACTCCCCTTATTAGACGTCTGCAAGGAATCTTCCGAAGGTAATTCTTGATTTAAATTAAATACATTTCTTTGAAGGAGGTTTACGTTTATATGATTAATTTTAGTATTTAGAGAGCTATATGCATAATCTCTATGATTTAAACATAACCTTCTTCTTCTTTTTTCTTTAAAAATGAATGAAAAATCGTTCGCATTTTGTTTGGGATGGAAAAGGAAGATGTAGGAGAGAAAAGTGATGTGTTTGACTGTTCTTAATAATTTTAAGGTATTTCAGTTCTCAACGAAGGTTCACCATCCCTAAAAGTGGTACACAAGTACGGTCCATGCAATCGACAAAAAACATCTAATCCTCCGCCCCCCTTCGCCGAAATCCTCCGTCGAGACAGACTTCGATTGGACTCGATTATTCAGGCCAGGCGTTCTATGAACTTGGCCCGCAATGTCGAGGACATGAAGAGTGGGATCCCGTTCCATGGTCTATCCAAAACCACTGCAACTGACTATGTTGTCAATGTTGGTTTGGGCACGCCGGAGAAGGAATTTCCACTCTTATTTGACACAGGCAGTGGCCTCATTTGGACTCAATGTAAGCCATGCAAGCCTTGCTATCGAAATGCACCGGTGTTTGACCCAACCAAATCAACCTCATTCAAACCCATACCATGTTCCTCAAAGCAGTGCCAAACAATCGAAGATGCAGGTAATATATATATATATATATATATATATATATATATATATATATATATATATACTTATAAACAATATTGAAAAAAATCAAAAATTAAAATTAAGCCTATATATTTTCCATGTTGCAGAATGCTCCTCTTCGAAGTGCAGCTACAAAATTACATATGTAGACAACGACACCTCCAAAGGAATTTATGCGATGGAAACAATTTCCTTTAAACCATTAAATTATGAATTCAAGAACATCCTGATTGGATGCAGCGATCAAATCTCTGGTGATTTAGATGAAGAAAATTCTGGTGTATTGGGACTGAACCGCGAAACAATATCTTTTCCATCCCAAACTGCTGACAGATACAACAAACTCTTCTCTTATTGTATACCATCGACTCCCAGCTCAACTGGTTACCTTACTTTCGGCAGTGAAGTGTCGAAGGATGTGAAATTCTCTCCAGTGTCCAAAAGAGCACCACCTTCGGACTACGACATCGAAATGACTGGAATTAGTGTAATAGAATACAATAACTATAAAACAATAGAATTAGTTTGTTTTGATGTTTAAGGTCGATCTTTTGTTGCTTCAATGTCTAGTGCAAGATATTATGTTTTATTCTTTGATCATTTCAGCTTTATTTTATTAAAAATAAGTCTAAAATATTTAGTACGTTTATCAAATTTAAAAATATTGTCAAAAAGTTTTTTGATGCACCTATTAAGTCTTTTGAGGTTGATTGAGGTGGAGAGTATTAGGCTCTCACTCAGTATCTTGCTGATAATGGAATCACGTAATGAAGTTCTTACCCACGTACACTTGAATAGAATAGGTGTGTCGAATACAAGCATCGCCCTATTGTTGAAACTGGTTTGGTAATGTTACGTCATACTAATATTCCCTTGCAATATTGGACTTATACCTTTGATGTAGTTGCTTTTACTATCAATCATCTTCCCACACCTACGCTCTTTCATCTGTTCTATATACAGTCCTCTTTAATAAGGTTTTTTACTGTCACTAGCTTAAGAACTTTGGTTACATGTGTTATCCATGACTATGCCATTATGTTGCCAACAAGTTTGATCCTAAGTCTTAACAATGTGCCTTCTTGGGCTATAATAAACTTCATAAAGGATACTTTTGTTTAGATGTTTCTACAAGCAAGGTGTATGTTTCAAGCCATGTTTTCTTCTCTATACATAAATTTCCATTTGCTATAACTGGCCATCTTTCTGCTCCCTCAACAACTCCTAAGTTTCTTCTTAATCACATCAAGCCTCCTCCATTGTTGCATCGACAATCTACTTCTCTTCACACTTGGCCTGTTGGAAGGTCTGATGTCCATTTATCTCCAGCCAGCTCTTCTAGTACATATGTCCCAACCGTAAGTTCAGTTTAACCAATGTGCCTAGTTATTGCACAACCAGAAGCTCAAGTTTCTATTCCACTAGTCTCATCAATAGCTCTTGACCCATCTACTATGCATGTAATAACCCTAGCTTCTATTCCATCAGAGTGTTTTCCCCTACCCTAGTGCCCATAGTTACTTCCGTCTGACCAGTTCCTCTCTAGCCATTCACTACTATAAGATGACAAACTCCAGCTAGCAGTTTATCCCAATTAGGTATCAATATCTTTATAGACCTTATTAATTGTGCATCTTTCTCACTACCCAATTCTACTTTTGTCTCTCTATGACATATGCTACCTCATGTTTCTCTTTAATAAACACGACATCAAATGATTACATGATCTAAAACAGGCTCGTTGAAACCCTAAGCTCTTTCTAATATTGTCAAAGCTCCTATGGATATTCAAACATATACACAAGCTTCTAGGTCTAGTGTCTGGCTCCATACTGTGATAGAAAAAATGTTTGCTTTGATTGATACTTAGGTTTTAGTTTTAGCTCATTCAAATTAAAATATTATGGGTAACAAATGGGTTTACCAAGCAAAACATAAGGTTGATGGTAACATTGAATGCCATAAGGCTCGTCTAGTTGCTAAGGTGTTTCACCAATATTTTGGTATTAATTATACACTTTCTCTCCTGTTATCAAGCCTGGCACCGTGCATTTAATCTTCTCCTTAGCCTTTTTAAAAAATTAGGGAGTCGCTTAATTGGATGTTTCAAATGCCTTTTTACATGGGAAGCTTGATGAACATGTATTCATGACACAACCTTAAGATTTTATAGACCCTCAGAAGCCTAATCATGTCTGTCTTCTCAAACATAGTCTTTATGGTCTCAAACAAGTTCCACGTTCATGGTTTAAATGTCTTTGTCATGCTCTACTCTCTCTTTCTTTCAGTGGCTCCAAGGTTGAGACCTCTCTATTTTATTATCAGAAATATGATATTCTTACTTGCTACTTAGTATATGTTGATGACATGTTATTAACAAAGAGTTATCCTATCTTTCTGAGTTTTGTTATTGCTGCCTTGAAAAGGTCGTTTTGCTCTCACAGATCTTGGCCTGTTGTATTATTTCCTTGGCATTAAGACCACATGGATGAACACCAGCCTTCTCCTCACTCAATAAAAATATATTGAAGATCTCTTTCTACAGTCCAAAATTCAAGATAGCAATTCAATAGCTTCTCTAGTATGTCTAAAATTGAAACTCTTTTACATCTAGTGATGATTCCTTCACTGATCCTTCGTTATATAAAAGTGTGGTGGGCAGCCTCTAGTACCCACGCTAACTCAACTAGATGTTTCTTATGATGTGAATAAGACATCGCAATTCCTGCATTGTCCTATTAATAATCATTGGCAAACTGTTAAACGGATCATACGCTATTTGAATGCCACACAAATACATGGTTTTTTCTTCAACCTGTCTCTTCTCTTCATCTGTCTACTTATAGTAATGCTAATTGGGATGGAAGTATTGATGATAGGAAGTGTACTACTGGTTATGGCATCTCTATATATTTGGGTACAAATCTTGTATCTTATGCTCGTATAAACAACACACCATCTCTAAATCTTCAATAGAGGTCAAGCATAGGGCTTTGTCTATTATGGCATCTGAGGTACTATGGATAAAATCATTGCTTGGTGAATTAAAGTTCTTGTCATCATCAGCTCCCCATCTTATGGTGTGATAAATTGAGTGCTACATACTTAACATGTAATCTCGTATTTCATTCGTGTTCCAAGCACTTGGAAATCGACTTTCATTTTATCTGTGATCATATCGATAAGAGCCATATTTTATTAAGGCATATCTCCTCAAAGGATCAGATAGATGACTGTCTAACTAAGGTTCTTTCATGCCAACATTTCTAATTCTTACGAGGCAAGTTGACAGCTCAACATTTCCCTATTCAACTTGAGAAAGGGTGATAGGATTGTAAGTTGATAGGAGTTGTATATAGAATAGAAGTCTAATCACTATTTGTACTTATCAGATAGACTCTCTTTAACCTATATATACATCAATATAAAGGACTCTAATGGTGTGTGAATTAACCAAAGATCAAACATCTTCAGTTCAATTCCTAACTTAAGCAACCAAGGTTCAATCATTAGTATAGCAGTTTATTTTACATTTAAATTTGAAAAAAGTGGGATAATAAGATTCAAATTCAATGTAGTAAAGAATTATCTTGATCTAAGAAATTATACTACTACATGATGTTTTTTTAATCTTTTTAATCTCATGTGCTTCAATAATTAGCGTATGATGTTGATTGAGATGGATCAAATCTATGTTCTTTTTCATTTCACATATTCTCCGCAGTTAAAAGGAAGGAAAAAAAGTGTGAAAATTGAGTGGAAGTTCCTCTTAAGGAAATTCACACTATAGAGTGGAATCATGGTATCCATAGTTTCATCTATAATTACTCGACCCAATATATAAATAGCGTGTGACAGGATTTCAGTTAATATTCTAGCAACAAGTGATAGGTGGACGGTCATGTTAGATCATCTTGATACATGTTTAAAAAAAATAATTTGTTTCCTTTTCTTAGTTTTATTTTATTATTTTTATTTTTAAAAATTAAAATTAAATGTTTTTGACACATGTCACTATTATTTGAGGTGACAGTCCATCTGTGGCTTATTGTCGAAGAATTAATCGAAATTCTATTGGAGGGACTACTTTAAAAAAAAATGCCTAGAATAAAATGACAAAATAAATAAATAAATAAAATAAGGAAAATACGTTAAGAAAATGTAAAAAATAGATACAAACTATGCGAGTAATTCTTACTATTGGATTACTTAATTGGATATTTTGCAACAAAAGATGTGATTGTACTCTTCTAATTAATGGGGTGTGAAAAATATTCTTGCAGTTTTGACTTTGAGATATATCATCTAACAATATATATACATACACACATTCTTTATGTCCCAAAATCATAGTTTTTTTTTAACCTTTTACAAATTAAGAAACTTATTAATTATAATGCCATATCAGAATTTTAAAAAAATACTTTCTTAAAATCCATTTTTTGTTGAATGAGAAAATATATTCAATTTAATCTTGCATTACAAAATAACATATTAATGAAAATATTTATTCTCAAAATTTCAATAGTCCCTGCAGGATTTTAAGTCAAAATTTTTAAACATCTAATTAAACTCTACTTAAATTTCCCGCAAAATTTTAAGCCAAAAACTTAGTCCCAAAATTAAGGGCACAAGTTAAAATTTTTGTCCCTTCCAAATTTAATTTAAATTTTTAAAAAGATCTAGATATCATTAAATCTTTCTAAATTTTCCACAAATTTTTTAGAAGAAATAATTAATTTTCTTTATCAATTGGTGATGTTGTTTAAAAGTATAGCATTAAAAAAAATTGATCAAACAAGAATTTTGAAATAGATATAAATAGAAAAGGGATAATCTCTTTAGAACAGAAAAAATATATATTTTTGATCCATTGGTTTAGTATTGCTACATTACTGATGACTTATCGTTGGTGGAAGTTTTAGACTTTAGTCATGTTTTTGGTGTTTGTTTGGGTGTTGTAGCTTTCCTACTGTTCACATCCATTTTGATTGTTGTTTTACTAGCTTTCCTAATTTCATTCTTCAAAAAAAAAATGTCCTTGATTTGTCCAAAAAGAATAAGAAAATCTCGGAGTCTCACATGAATGGGAGTTATTATGAATATTACTTTAAATGTACAATTGAAAAGCTCTTCTTTTTTTCTTTTTTTTTTATGTGGCATTAGAAATGTGATACAAGTTGAGTTAATCTAAAAAATAGTAAAATTAATTATTATTGATACAAAAATTGGTCAATATATCTCATTCTTTGTAAATATCCATTAAAAAAAAAAAGCACAAACGTATGACCCATCAGTGCGCCACTACCTCCAACGCACCTAGAAAATCACCTTGCGTCCCAGTCCCACCACCACCAAAATTACATCATTCATCAAACCCACCATAAATCCCAAACTACCACACCATCACTACTTAACTCCACGGCAAAGCACTAGACCACCACCATTCACAGCCAAATGGCCACAAATCTCCATAGACCCACCAAAAATAATCTACCAAGGCACCAGTCATTTGCTCAAAATAGAAGACGAATAGAAAGAAAGCCACAAAATGAAAAGAAAGTTCTGAGGCTGTCCTTTCCTGTTTTGATTTGTAGTCTTCTGCTTTAAGATGATCATGCTTGTGCAATGCAAACGTCAAGGACAAGTTTGCTTAGGCTCAGGAATGAAAATGGGCTTCTTTCTTATTTGTCGTCCGTAAAGTCAGTTAACTTGCATTCATAGAATTATGGACCTTAACAAAATTATAAAAAGTCAGACTTGATTAAAAAAAATCTTGGGACTAATTGTACAGAATTTTTTGTTTGGGGACTTTTTTTTTTCCCAGAAATCAAAGATTTCGGTTCGGATGCTAAGAAAACAAACCTTGAAGTCGTTGATTTCGGTTATCAAACTCTCCAGAATTGATCGTATATGACTTTTGAGGTTTTTGTTTGGAATCTTATTGGAGTTATTGTCTCTAAATGATTAGCAATAAAATGATTTAATTCTTGGCAACGTTTTCTTTTTTTTTTCAATTTTGATCCAATTCAATTTTTGTCTGGATCATCACTGAATCCATAACTTGGATAATTCAATTAAAAACTCAACCCAGCCTAGGTTCTATGATTGAGCAACCCGGTTCGAGAAATATGATTATAGTAGTTTTTTGTTTTTTTTTCATCGGGAGATTTGTTGGATGTTAAATATTATATAATAAGAATAATTTTTTTATTAAAGAATAATCAAATAAACTTGAGTTATTAGAATTTTAACCTGTTTGACTAAAAAACTATTAGCAAATAAAAATAAATAAAAAAACTTTTAGCATGATTCTAACATGAAAGTATAAAAACCTTGATTACAATCATGGAACAGTGACTTCTATAAGGCTGAGTTTTCTGACCTTGGGCTTCCAATGTTTTGAATTTTATGTATGTATTAATTCTATGCTTTAAGATGGGAGCTTTTCACAGCTGTTATTCTTAGCCCAGTGCCTTTTCCTTACTTCAATGTTAATCCGTTCTCATTTTATAAAAAGTAAAAAAATATATGGGATAAAAAATTGCTTTGAGATGTGGAAAAAAAACAAAACTACAATGGTGGTTTTCCAATCTTAAATTCAAACTAAACACAGCATTAGTTGTCAAGTAGACTTACTAGTTTGGTTCTAATCTTTACAATTTTATTTGTATTTTGTTTTTGCCACTATCTTATTGGATTTTTAATATATATATATATATATATATATATATAAAAAAAAAAACTGAAAGTCAATAGCAAAATAAGGCATAATTAAACCTCTTGAAAATAAAGAAGTCTCCGTGACATTTGAAGCAAGATTTTGTTCCTTGCTTCTTCAAATTTTTTCAAGGAAAAAAAAATAGTTTTTAAAATGTCAGTAAATTTCACAAATTCTTCTCTATTTTGAGAACTGTTCCACTTGATTAGTCACTTACCCCCATCCTTCCAAAAAAAAAAAAAAAAGCATCTTAGAAATTCTAAATTAATCTGTTGATTTCTTTTTTAAATATTATCAACCGTCCCATGTACCGTTTATGACAAATAATTTCCTCTCTCTCAAATTCTCCAACCCCATGATCCTCAATTTCCCTTTCTTTTTTTTTCTTTTTTTCTCAAAAAATCAAAACTAATTTTTTACGTGACTTGGTTTTGACTTCGTTCACCTCAACACAAGCTTTGTCTAGGCCTTTCAAGTTTGATGGAATCCAAAAAAAGACTATAAAAACCTTGAAACAACAATATTCATCATGTCATCGTCATATTCGTTTATTCATTTAAGACAATTTGAGGCCATTATTTCAGCCCTGGTTACAACAGCAAGTTGGTGGGCTGCTAGCAAATTTCTTACAAGAGCCTTCTTTGTATAATGCCGCAACGCAAGCCTTGTTGCAATCCGGAATCCGTGAACATGGCCCTAGGCAGTCTACCCGTTGTGCCGCCACTTGCCTTGCCACTGAAACATCAAAATTTGATTATTAAGCTCGATACAATTTTTTTTTTTTAAGATCATAATATCCATTTTGAAGAGGCAATTATAAGCTTCTTTTTTTTTTTTTTTTTTGGTACTAATACATGTGTGAATGATCTGTTTAAAAACATATAATCAAAGAATTTGATCTCGACGGAAAAATTGATTTAAAAATATTCTTGTCACTAAAACTAATAGAAAAAAGATTTCTTTGAGATGGGGAATGAATTAAAACCAAAAAAACGACAATAGCAATGTTATTGGAGAATTTTAGAGAATCTTACATGCAGTCAATAGCAAAACAAGGCATAAAATTCCCATGGTGTTTTGAATAAAAGGCGAAGCTTTAGCTATAGACATGACTGAAGATGAGTTTTCTTTGTATTTGGATGAATTTCGAAATTCTAAAAGATTTTTTTCTTTTGTTTTTTGAATGGTTGTGTGGTATAACCTTGGCATCTTTATAACATAAGTCATTCATTGAATATTAAATGTTCTAAAAGGAGAAGAGTCAGTTGCCTAATATATCAGATTCGATTCATGTAATAAATGGTCCGGTTATATCTTATGAATACAAATTAAATTTTCATATTGTCGATCCATATCCAAATCTTAAAGGATTCATATTGGATTCGGATAATCATTGGATTTTAACCTTGATTCATTTTTTCAGTCAAGCAAATTCCGAATAACAAGTTCTGTAGATACAATCGAAATAAAAATAAATAAATAAAGAGATTGAATTGTACGACGCAATCCGAATATTTTTCTAACACAAAGAGTGCATTATAACCCATGGTCGCGAAAATCCTTCAATTATTAAATATTGCCGGTACCATTTAGATGTGTTTTGATTCTACCGAATAAAATCATTATATTAAGACCTGAGCATTACGCCGAGGAATCCAACTCAGATTTAATGGCTGAGAAATTTAATAGAATTAGTTAGGCTTTCAATAGGAGTGACAATCCTAGTGGATTCCCCTTCCAAAACGGACTGGAGGAGCTAATCCTTTTTTTTATTAATTGGATTTATCACTTATAAGAAAAATAATGCTACATTTGTTGTATTGTTATCTATACATATGTAGAAAATAAGGATAATTACCAGAAAAACCCTCTAAAAAAATCTTATATTCAAGTAACCCATCAATTTATTTTTAAATCTCTCAAACCCAAAATAATATTTTTCTTACCAAAACACCCAATAGTTAACCTCGAACTTAACACTAGTTAATTATTAGGTCTTTTGGTAAGATAATTTTTTATTTTTAGATTTGAGAGATTTAAAAAATAAATTGATGATTTTTTAGATAGAAGATTTTTTGGAGTTTTTTTATATAGTTTTTATCTAATAATAAACTCATTTCATAGTTTTCAATGACTTTGATGTTTTTTTTTTTTTCATGATCAAGTCAAGTTCTTTTTTATTGAGTTCGACAAGAAAAAAAAAATTTTTGAGGTTCTTTGACTTTTAAACACTAACATTTGACTACTATTTTTTTTATTCTACTAAAAAATTTCTTATATTAGAGTTTTTTTTTCTATCTACCATTTATTTCATTAATTATGAGATTAATTTTACTATCTAGTAACTATAGCAATTGATGCAATTTAACTAAATAATATTAATGAAATGAGACTCTAGTTATTCTCTTGTAATTTAACAAAGGGTTATCATACAAATAAGAAAAATAAGAATATGTATAATTATGAACATTAGTGATTTCTTAAATCCTAATATATTGATTAAAAAAAAGCATCATCCGTTATCCTAGTTTTTAATTAATCATAACCCAACATTTTTTATCAATCAATTAAATTAAATTACAAGATGAATGTATAATATATTTTGATGTATTAATTAAATAAAACATGATCATCCATAATAGAAATACATACTTGAAAGATAATGGTTTCATTTAAACTAGGGATGATTGTAGCGTCCTTAGCCTAATTCCTTACAAAAACTTCGTATAACTTAGCCATTTTAGTTCTAGAAAACTCAATTAATTACAAAATATCACTTAGGACCGTTAAAACCTCATATTAGAAAGATTAGGAATTTTTTTTTTTTGGGCAGCGAGGTTACACGGCCTCCAACATGGTCGTGTACTTGCCCGTGTAACTTAAAACTCATTTTCCCTTAAAAATAGAAGGTTACACGACCTTCCACACGGGCGTGTACCTTCCCGTGTACGTTTCGCCCAAACAAGGGTTTTTCAGCCATAACACTTCAAAACCTAATCAACAACATTCTTTCCACTTATAACCCTTGGATATTCAATCAAAACCACTTTTTCTTTGTTCATAAACACATCACAAAACACCTCCAGGAGTTCATATTTACATAGTTACATATACAATTCAAAAATCTCCTAGGATGCATATACTCGGCATAATGAGAGAGAGGAGAGGGAGATCGCCAGCTCGACTCGTCACTTATGACGTGAATTGAACAACAAAAGATGACTTTAACTTTCACTTCTTGCTTCTTAGTACCTAAAAAGATAATTGCATTTTTAATGAGATGCTACTCAATGAGAGAACAATAATCCATTGAAACCATAACATGCAATCACGTCATCCAGTATCATCACATATAAACAATACAGGTAGTTCATATGACTCTAAGATTACATGCTTTTCTTTTTCTTATCGGTTATAACTTGGACATGTCAAGTTTTGCCCCGGTACTTCTAACTTGTAAACTTGTACACATGTATTGCTGGCCGGCTTTTATAACTTGTAGTTGACCCGTTGGGTCCTTGTAAACTTGTATTTGTGAAACTTGGACAAGCCAGTCATAACCTTAACCTCTTAGTCTTGCATATATCATGAATGTTTCACATATAGCATATACAACATCCATAGCTTACACCATGGTACATATCCATTATAACATCAATAAACATAACGTTTGCGTCAACTAGCAAATGACACATCATTCACATCATAGTATCAATATCAATAAACATAATATTGTTATAACATCAATAAACACAACGTTTACGTCAACTAGCAAATGGCACATCATTCACATCATGGTATCAATATCAATAAATATAATATTAGCACTCAATAGCAATAACACATCATGACATAACTATTATTATTCAACTCACAAAAATGACGTCTTCGCCGTTTATCAATGTGTTGCGTCTTGCACCTCACGCTCCTTGGCGTCTATAAACACATACACATATACTTTTATAAGTCATTTTATCATGATCAAACTTCTAAATATGCTCAAGGTACAAAATATGACTTTAGGGTTAACTTATTTCTTTATGGGTACTTGACCCCTTTTCACTCTTTCTACCATAAGTCCCAAAATACAGATTCAAATGATGCAATTCTTGTTTCACATGAAACTAGACTCATAGGGCTCTAACATATCCAAAAATCAAGTCTAGGTACGAAATACACAACTCATGGTGATTTTCTAAAAATCAGAGTTGCTGCCATTTCTTTATGGGTACTTCACCCCTTCATAGTTCACACTCTTTGTACTATAAATCCTAAAATACAGAGTAAAATGAAATAATTCCAGTTTCTCATGAAACTAAACTCAAAGGGATCTAACATAGCCAAAAATCAGCCTAATATTCCATATACATGATTTATTCTAGATTTTCAAACTCTAACTAGTTTCCAGCACCCTTGTTACTGAGCAGTCTCCAAACAAACAACAATAAATCTAGATTGGGACATGATCAAGACCTAATTCTTTTTTAAAAAGAACTAGACATATCAATATAAAACATATCCAAAAATCAGGTCGAAATACTCAACACCCAAAGAATACCATATTTTTAAATTTGCACACTAATCTGCCAGCATCAGATCACCTAGAACAACATGTGTTCAAACCATCATAACCCGAAATATACATCACTAAATACCAAACCCTTTCACAGAGAGCTAGATAAGACACAAAAAAATAATTTTTATTCTTACAACTTATTCCAGATCTGACCCTAAAGTCTCGAAATCAAGAGTGCAAAACAGAGCTGGGGATGAACTTACCTAGATTTCCAGCTTGATCATCCGAATTTGACAAAGAAATGGGCTTTTCCTCTCTTTCTCTCTCTCAAAACGGGAAACCAGATGGGATAAGAAGAGATAATGATCAGGTAAGTAATCTTGATAAGGTTGTGAAGATATTTTGGCAAAGTTCATTTTGGTCCCTCAAGTTTTGGCTTGTTTTTATTCTAGTCCTCCAACTTAGATTACATTCAATTGAGCCCCTAATTCTTTCTATTATTCAAAATACTTATTATCCAATACCCCACTAACATGTCATATGCAGGTATAATTATATACGTATAATTCCTAAGTATGCGTGTATGCATGAACAGTGTATGTTTTTTGGACGGGGTTATTACAATGATTACCAAAAAAATCTTCTATCTAAAAAACTCACTCGTTTTATTTTTGAATTTCTCAAACACAAAATAATATTTTTAAATGTCACAAGCCTAAAACAATATTTTTCTTATCAAAACAACAAATAGTTAACACTAGTGTTAATAGAAAAATATTATTTTGGGTTTCAAAGATTTAAAAATAAATTTATGGGTTTTTTAGATAGAAGATTTTTTTATAAGCTTTTTCTGATAATTATCCCTAGAAAATATTTTATAATAATATTTGATATCTAATTTTTAATTAAAAAATCAAAATAATATTCAAAAGTACAAAATCAAACAACAATCTAAATAATAAATTGTCTTCAAGTGAAAAAAAAAATTAACTTAAACAAGGAAAAGAAAAAAGTAAAGGAAATAATAAAAACAGTATTCTTTCATTAATTATTATTTTTTTCATAGTTTTATAAGTTTTTTCTACAAAATTGATAAAAAAAAATGAAAAAACTTGTGATTGTTTGAAAAGGCAGTCGCTTTTCAATAATGAAACGGTTATTTATAATATAAAGTAAACAAACTCCAAACCACAACTTAGTCCTATATTTATATTTTTTTTGTATCTCTAAAATGTTGTATTTATTAATATAATATTGAATCTAAATATTATTACTATAACATTGGATCAAACCAAATCTATATTTGATCCGATTACTAAATTGCTTGAAAGATTCATATCATAAATTAATATTGTATCCTATATACATGAGTTAATTATCTCCACTACTCTTTTTTTATTTATCATTTTACTTTACCCCTTAATTGTATTCTGAAGATTATGATTTCTATCCTAAGATTAATATAGTTAACTTTTCGTCTGAAATTTTAAAAATTTACAAATCACCCCATGTTTTAAAAGAAGATAGAAACACTCCCTCTTTGCAAGAAAAAAATTATGATTTTTTAAAAATCATATAGCCAAGTCTTTCTCTCTCTCTCTCTCTCTAAATCACAACCTAGTGCTATATTTATATCTTTTGTATCTCTAATATATTATATTTATATACTAATATTATTATAAAATTAGATCAAAGAAATTAAATATTTGATTTAATGGTTTTTTTCACATTTGGATCTTGTATTCTGAGAATGTTTTTTATTCAAACCCTCTTTTTTCTTTTTTTTCCTTTGGCTTGAGACCATCTAATATTTTTTCATATTTTTTACTTTAGATTCCGTTATAACGTCATAAATGAGTGATCAATATGTTATTTTTAATTTTTTGAAATTTCTTACAATGCTATGTGTCGATCACTATTATTTCGAAAAAATGTGCTCTTCAATCTCTATTGTTTTGATCGGATGGTGATTTCAAAATCTAATTAATACAGAAAATTTTGATGATAAATTATTTAATTTGAAAAGTGTGATAATTGAAAAGCTTCTATTTTAGATATTTTCTAAGCTTCCATTGAAGATATTTGCTACACATTTTCTAAAAACCTTTTTTTATTTATTTTTTATTTTTATTGTTGAAATCCATTCTTAAAATGACTTTGATGTTGTGGTGTGCATCTTCTAGTTGAATTTAGGGCCTCTAGTTGAGTTTTATAGTTATATTTATTTGCTTTTGTCTTCATTGTATATTATTGATTGGTTAATACTGATTTTAATAAGAAAAAAAATTTCTAATATTTCATATACTTAGTGTTTTTTTCCCAACAAAAATGCAATTAGTTTGAAGCCACAGCAATCAGGGGCGGACCCACGTTCAAGTGTACAGGGACCCTGGCCCCCCTCCAATTTTTGCCCTCCTCTACGTAGCTACTTGAAAAATGTTACATTTTGCACAAGGTAGTAATGGATTAGGTGAACTTTTTGGCCTCCCCAGCGTATTATGCTCTTATTTTGGACCGATCTTATTATTGTATAACCAGTTGATTTTGAGTTTCTATTTGGGCTATTTTTTAAAGATATAAAGATTTAATAATTTCAATTTAAGATTACTATAGTAAATTATAAAATAGTCTATCTATTTTTCAAAAATTAATTATTTTTTTGACCAATGATTATATTTAATTTACATTATTTTATTTCAAAAAAATGTTATTTTTTTCATTAATTCTCCTATATATAATAATAATAATAATATATATATATTTTTTAAGATATAACGATTTGATAATTTCGATTTAAGATTAATATAGTAAATTATAAAATAGTCCATATATTTTTCAAAAATTATTTAGTTTTTTTGACAAGTGATCATATTTAATTTGCATTATTTTATTTCAAGAAATGTTATTTTTTTCATTAACTCTTATATATATATATATATATATATATATTCCTTAAATATTAAATTACAAGAAAATTTAAAATACAAGAACTAAATAATTTGTTTTTGGAACAAGAAGAACTAATTAATCCATTTTTTAAAAAAAAAAAAACTAGATAGACTAACTTATAATTTACCCAAGATTACGATTACTACTATATCTGATTTGTGTCAAATGCCGATGAAGATAAAAAAAATTAAAAGTTATCCACTTGTGTATAGAATGATAACATTCATTCTTACTCTTTTAGTTTCTACCACTACTACAAAACAATCATTTTCAGCTATGAGTATAGTTAAGATTAAGCTTCATAACAAGATAGAAAATAACTTTTTTTTTCAACTATTTGTTAGTGTATATTGAAAAAGAAATTGATAAAAATTTTAGTATAAATTCATTTATAGATAATTTTCGTGATTTGAAATAAATATCTTTATTTTGAGTGATTATATTTTGAAATTATTTGAAAATATGTGTTAGTATGTTATATATATAAATTTGTGTAAAGCATGATAAATTTATAAATATTTATTTTGACCTTCGTAAACATTTGATCTTGTATTCAGCTACGGACAACAATCATGACGGTCTTATCATATTCATTTATTCGTTTTTCTCAAAACAAAAAAAAAAGCAATTTGTTTGAAACGACAATAATCATGATGTTCTTATCATATTCATTTATTGGTTAAAGACAATAAGGACGTTTAAAACCTAGTTACAACAGCAGGCTGGTGAGCTGCCACTAAATCCCAGACAAGATCCTCCCTTGTATCCTTTGGCAATGCAAGCCTGACTGCAGTTCGAGAACTTTGGGCATGGCCCCAGGCAGGGTGTCACTGGTCCTAGTGCCGCTACTTCCCCTGTCACTGAATCATCAAAATTATTCATTTATGAGGCTCAAGATGACTAGGAAAATTAAAAGGATTGTGGTATCTATTTATAAGTGGTAATTATAAAATGATTTTTTTATATATATAAAAATGTACTAACACGTATGTGAAAGATTTAATTAAGAGCATATAATCGAGCAATTTAAGCTCGACGTAAAAATTGATTTAAAAATGTTTTTATTGATGAAACTAAAGAAAAAAACAATTGCTTTGAGATGGGGAATGAATTAAAAAAAAAAAAGTAATTACAGAATACGAGAGAATCTTACATGAAGTCAATAGCAAAACAAGGCTAAAAAACACCATGGAGTTTTGAATAAACAACGAAGCTTTGCCTGCAGACATGATCGCAGATGTGTTTTCTTTGTACTTAGATGAATTTCGAATTTCTCAAAGATTAGTTCTTCTATTTTATTGAATGGTTTTAGTGTAACCTTGGCATATTTATATTAGAAGTCATTAATGAATATCAAACGTTTCTGGATTATCCAGATTTAGTTGCAGAATATATCCATATTCAAATTTATGTAACGTAATAAATGGCTCAAAAATCAATCGAATAGGAATGAATTTTAAACCGGTCAATCCTTATCCACATCTTAAGGGTTTTTTATTTTATCTTTTCTCCAAAAACTAGACTTTTTCTCCCAAACCTAAACTACTTTACAATCATTTAACCAAAAAAAAAAAGAAAGAAAGAAAGAAAAAGTAGTTTTAATCTTATTTACTCTTTTTTTTTTCCAAAGTGAGCTCTCTCTTTCTTTTTATACTTATTCCAAAATGTTTGTCTAATTAAAATTTTAAATAATGCACTTTTCTAAAATAGCTCTAATTGATAAATAAAAAAATTCAATTCTTTCTTCTATTTTATGTTCTTCATTTGTCATATATATATATATATTCTTTATATTGTTTCCTTATTTATACAAATACTTTTAACATAATTTCAAAAGAAATTTTGTTATTACATGAAAAATATTTATTATTGGAGGGACTTTACTTCATACCAAAATTTTGTGAGTAAAATATTTTCATTGGTATGTTACTTTTTCATAATTGTTTTAAAATTGATCACTAATTAACTTAATGATTTTCTTTTTACCTCTTTAATTTTGGATAGATTTTGTCCTTAAATCAATATTGATTCCATATAATGTAGGATTAAATTTGATAACTAACAATTTAAATAAAAAAATATTTTAAGAAAGTGTGAATATAAAATAATGGGTAAGTTTCTAATTTTTATTTGCAAGATATATGGATTTTTCAAAGTTGAATATTTTGATAGATTATTTGGCTTAATGAGTTTTTTTTATTATTATTTTTAAGAAAAAGGAGAATGCCAAGACTTGAAAGTTAATAGATCATTGGCTTGTATGTTTATTATGGTTGAAAGATCTTAATAATTAATACCATGTCCTTTTTATTTTGTACTATCAACTATTATATTTTTATTTGCTAAATAAATTGTATTTCTATTATGAATCATGAAGTTAATCACTTATTTAAATAAATATTTTTAATATGTTTTATATATGCTAATTTAGATTAGTTATGCAAGAGGAAGGACTCCATCGTCTATAACATAAAATTTTATTTTTTTATTTATTTACATTTTTAAAAAATTGGTTTTCGAATGGGAAAGCCAAAATTTCAGTTTTTTAAACTGAAAAATCAAATCTTCACCCTACAAGCAATTACTTTGAAACGACAATGTTATTCATGACGTTCTTGTCATATTCATTTATTCGTTAAGACGATAAGGGCATTTCAGGCCGAGTTACAACAGCAGGCTAGTGGGGCGCCGCCCGTTCCTATACAAGCGCCTCCCTTATATCCTTTGGCGACGCAAGTGGGCTCATGATCCTGTGGACACGGCCCTATGCAGGCTGGGACTGGTCTTAGTGCCCCTACTTGCCACGTCACTGAACCATCAATTTTTTATTATTAGGCTCAAGATGATTGGAAGAAGAAAAATAATCCTAACAACTATATTAGGAGTGGTAACTATAAGATTGTCTTTTTAAAAAATAAATTAGAGAAATTTTATCTAAATGCAAAATTGGCGTAAAGATATTTTTATCAATGAAATTAAAAATAAATCAATTTATTTGTGATGGGAAATGACTTAAATCCAAAAACTACAACAACGGTGTTACTGGAAAGTGAGAGAATCTTACACGAAGTCGACAACAAAACAATGCATAAAAAACCTATGAAGATTTTATAAAATTTAATGAGTTGAAGATTATTTTCTAACAAATAAGTTAAGTTTAAAAATTGATCATAAAATATTTTTTGTTGACCAAATTTTTTTTAAAATATTTTACAGAAATAAACACTGAAAAATCGTAAAAATAATTTACATAAAATCTGTTATTCTTTTTTAAATACCCTTGCCGGCTCCTTGTACAGATGATAACCAAAGATTTCAACTCTCTCAAATTCTCCAACCCCAGGACTTGGTTTCGGCTGTGCCCAGGTCAACTCATATCTTGTGTCTAACTTTCGAGCATGATAAGAATCTATGACTTGGATGGTCCAATCAAAAACTCAACCCGACCAAAGTTCTGTATTTTCCAATGTTTGGGTTCATTACTTGAGTTGGCCGGTTCGACAAAAAATGATTATAAAAACATGATTTCAAAAACATTTGTTGGATAATATATAAATATAATGAGAAATTATTCTCTCGTTATATAATAATCAAATAAATTAAAATTTTTGAAACTCAAATCCATTTTATCAAAAAAAATTATCAAATACAGAGTTATTAAATTATACTATAGAAGTATAAAAACCTTGAAACAACGATATCTATCATGTTATTATTTCAAAAATAAAATAAAAATAAAACGTATTGTTACTATTCACTATAGTATTTGAAATACTATTCACCTAACCTTATTCGCATTATTTATCCAGATTCAAATGTACTTGTTCTTTTCACTATGCAGTGATATTTTTATAGTTATAAAATATTTTTAAGACATTTATTATGAAAGTTTTCATGACATTATACTTTGATTTCTCTTTTTTAATTATTATTTTTTATTTCATAAATATTTTTTGTTTGATTTTGGTCCCTCTTTTTTGTTTTATTTTGGTCACTTTGGTCCTTTTTTCTCTTTTTTTTTATAAAAATTTTTAAGGCAAAATAATGTTTAAAAAATAATTTATAAAATAAGTTTTTAGCTAAAAATTCATTGATTTTGATATTTTTATACAATTATAATTTTTTTAGTCCATGGATAGAGATAAATAAATAATGTTTTTAATAAAAATTTATGAAAAAATATAAAGAATAATCAATCAAATATAAAATTAAATAAATTTTTATTTAATTTTAATTTAATATATTTTAGTATATACACAATACAACAAGTAATATTAAACTAAAATAATTTTTAAAAATTATTTTATGTGTTCTGGTTCATTCGCAGCATAACAAGAATTAAAAAAAAAATAGCAATATTCATAAAGCTATTTCAGCCCTCGTTGGTACAATAGCAACATGGGTCGCCACCGAACCTCCTGCAAGAGCCTGGCTTGTATCCGAAATAGCCGCAGGCGAAAGGACAGTCATCCATCATTGAACATATCCCTATGCAGGCTGGTGGTTTTGGTTCTTTCCCTTGTCCTGCTACTTGCCCTGTCACCGAACCATCCAAATTTGATAATTAGGCTCAAGATGAAGGGCCAAAAAAGTATAATAATATCCCTTTAGAAGTGGCAATTATGATATTAATTCAATCTCGAAGAAAAAGTTGGCTTAAAAGTATTCCTATCGATGAAACTAAAAAGAAAATTGCTTTGAGAACCATAATAGCCATGTAATTGGAGAATTTGAGAGAATCTTACAAGAAGTTAATAGCAAAACAAGGCATAAAATCCCCATGAAGTTTTGAATAAAAGGCGAAGCTTTGCTTGCAGACATGACTAGAAAGATGTGTTTTTTCGGTCTTTGGATGAATTTCGAAATTCTTAAAGATCTTTTTCTTCTTTTTTTGAATTGTTGTTTAGTATAACTTCGCATCTTTATATTATAAGTCGTTCAATGAATATCAAAATATTTCTAAAACTAACTAGATTTATTTCCAAAAAAAAAATCCATATTCCATTTATATAATAAAAGATCAAATTATATTTTATGAATACATGGAATTTTTAAATTGTCAATCTTTATCCAAATCCTATATCATTTAAAATTTGAAAAAAAAAGTATGACTAAGTTTATTTTTTAACATAAATATATGACCAGATATAATATTAGTTAAGACTAATTAATAACTGCAATTTTCAAATTTTTCTTCCAGATAATTTTATGTCTAATTATATTTTCCTATAAGATCCTAACAACGCATTTGAATTTTTTTTTTCCTTAGAAAAAACTTCACGTACAATCGTAATTTCATTTGAATATAATTAAGATTTATAATAATTTAATATAAAAAAAAAGATTACACCTTAACTATTTTACAAGTGAGAAAAATGGACATTTAAAAAAAAAATGAGTGTTTTTTTTTTTTTTAGGAAAACTAAAAGAAAAGAAAAGAAAAATCAATTAAATAACATATATATATATATATATATATATATATGCTACATCCATTGTATTAATAACTGCAATTTTCAACTTTTTCTTCCAGATAATTTTATGTCTTATTATATTTTCCTATAAGATCCTAACAATGCATTTGAATTTTTTTCTCCTTAGAAAAAACTTCACATACAATCGTAATTTCATTTGAATATACTTAAGATTTATAATCATTTAATATATAAAAAAAAGATTATACCTTAAACTGTTTTACAAGAAAAAATGGACATTTTCAACAAAAAAAATATATATGAGTGTTTTTTTTTACGAAAACTAAAAGAAAAGAAAAGAAAAATCAATTAAATAATATATATATATATATATACACTTTTTCCTTATTTTAAAAAAATATGCTGCATGCATTGCATTAATTATATTTACAAATATAGATCACTTATACTAAAAAGCAAAGATATTTTATCAAATCATAACGAATCACATGCTTAATTTGATCGAAAATTTTAACATATTAGAAACCAATTCAGATAACAAGAACAAATTGGTGGTATTTATGGATTTAAAACAAATTGAAAATCTAACTTATTATATAAAAATCGGCGAGGCTATTATTCTTTATTGAGAATTTCCAAAAACAACCATTATGCTTTGGTTCAAATTTGACGTTTCATTTCATTCCCATTGATGCAATTACAACACAATCATCAGTTCTTTAAGCAAGCTATGTCGAAATGATAATAGCTGCAACAAGACTTACAAAGTTTTCTTAACAAATGAAAAAAGAAAAAAGACAGGGCATCATTAATAACAGCTGCTAGCTACTGCAGAATTTTAATTTTCATTGGCATATAAAAACCCGAACAACAAAAGCTATATTTTATTTATGTTTTTTACTTACAAAAAAACTTGCAATGTTCTACTCCTTGTGCAAATCATGGAAATATCCAGCTGGGATTTTCTCAAAACCAGCCCTGGATATGTGATAATCTTGCTCAGGAGCTTTCATGGACCCATCTTTAGTTGCACCTGGCCCAGAAGAACCAAAACCATGGCCACCACTAGCAGGAGCTTTCCCTACACCAGCACCACCAGTACTACTTATTCCAGATGATTAATTTGTTGTTTCCAGACATATTTTTCTCCAGTAACTTTATGTAATAATGAAAGATTTGGTTTCATGTACCTATCTGCTGCTTCCCAAAAAACAAAAATACAGAGCCCTTGTTTCTTTACATGGGGCACTCTGGGACTTGAAATTTATGTTGTATTTATTATTTCTCTCTTAAATTAGCGTGCCAGAAGATTGACAGTCATGTTTCTTTGCAGATTCCGGTGCATATTTGCCCGGGAAACAACGAAACGGCACTAGAATTGGTTCTTGATTAAGTTTTTGGTTATATAAATTCTTTTAGACTTCCTGAATTATAATGGCGTTGAAACTTGAAAGGCAAGACTTTCCGGTTTCCAGGTTCATTCATCGCAGCCAAAAACGTTGCCTACATGCACATAACAGGAGAATTCTCACATTTATTTCAAGATCATACAAACTATCTCATCATTTTGGAAAATAAATTAAATGCTCCAATTTCATTACCTGTTCCAGGGGTAACGTTAACGAAATGTTGAGTGATGAGGAACATGAAATGTTGACTGCTGAGGTTGGATACTAGCAAATGATAAGATTGTTAGGAAACACCTTTTGTTTGATCTTACCTACAAAATTTTGCTTTGTAGTCGGGAGAGTGGCTCCTAACTTTTCCTTGATCAATGATATTCATTCATTCATTAAGAAAAATGATAAGATTATATTTCAAAAAGAGGGATTGGAAAAAAATGTTATCTACTTTAATTGATAGTTAAGATTATAGTTTATTGTTAGAACCCAAGATAGTAGCAACCGGTGGCCTATCTTTTTGTATTAGTTAATAAGCTTAGTGGACTAAACAGAACAAGGCTCTTCTCGTTTCTTAATATTATCATATCTTCCAATATTATCAAAATGTTGTGGAGAGGGTAGAAAAAGTAGGTTTGAAGGATCATATCTGAGGATGGATATACAAAGAATATGGTAGGCTGAGGAAATCTGGTTTGTGGTTTTCATTTTCTTTCTTCAGTTTTTGTGCATATACAAGTAAATTCATAGGTTTTTTAATGGAAAAAAGAGAATGAGTTTGACATGACTCCTTAACCGTTCTGTTGAGTGAAACTCAAACAATGATTTATTGAAAATCCATTGATATGTTGGAGACCTTATCGAGATAATGTCCAGAAAGAAATAGACAGAGCATCAGAAATAACTACGTTCGATAATGAGGATTTTGTTTCAGATATCTATTTGCTTCTTCCAAAATAAGAGAGCCCTTTGTTTATATAGTGTGCACTCTTGAGGACTTGAAGTTCCATGTTGTATTTATTTCTCTCTTAAATCGGTGTCCCAGAAGCTTGGCAATCAAGTTTCTTTACAAATTCTGGTGCATGCACTAGAAACAATAAAAGGGGTTCTTGATTAAGTTTCTGGTTGCATAAAATCTTTTGAACTTGCTGTGTTATAGCATCGAGAGACACACATCTACTTTTCAAGTTCATTTATTTTAGCTATTGGGAACAATTATTTCTAGCATAATTAGCATTGGACTACTCATCAAAGAGGAACTGTGCCTTCTGATCTTCCAAACTCGCTTCAAAAAAAGACCGATATGATTTTTCACTTTTTAACGTTTTGAGTTTGCAGTGTGGAGGTCTCTGCTGTGTGCTGCAGTGTAGAATATCTTTAGCCAGTTAATTTCCATCAATTTGGTTCGGGTCTTTTTCTTGCATCTGCAAAATTCATTCGCTAACGGGTCTTTTTATGGTTAATACCATCTGAAAAAGATGTTATAAGTATGCAAACTTGCAAACTTCTTTTATCCATTACAAACTACTATCTGACTCGAATCCTTTCATTGCATGGTTCACACATGCATTAATCATCAATTATTGTTCACAATCAATGCCTTAGGCATTTCCATCGGCCAATGCCAACAGTATTTCGGGTTCAAATCTGCACCTAGTACTATATCTACCATGAGAGCTAGCTTAAGATTGATCAGGTACAACCCCCTGGAGCAAATCCAACCTTCCCTGCAGAGCCATCGTAGAAAACTTCCAGTGTTTTTTGCTGCACATTTCCAAAAATGAGCACATCAGTTGCATCACTATTTCCAGCAAAAGCCAGGCAGACTTGGGATTTGCTATTCGCATAGAAAATCCCCCTTGCATCAATATCCACCTCAATCCCACTGCTAAAGAAAAAACCAATCTTAGGCACCGAGATGTTGGGATAATTGCTGAAGTCATAGCAAGTGTCAAGTATCGACAGTGCCTTGGTCAACGGATACTTGGACATCGATTTCCTGAACAAGTCACGAAGAGCAGAGTAAGCTGCCGGTGGCAACCTTGTAATGACAGTCCCTGAATCAATGAGTGCGCCAGCATTTGAGAAAACTGATGCAGAGATTGGTAGTTTTCGCCCGCCAACACTTATTCCTGTAAAGTCTAGGCCATAGAAGGAGGGGCCAGCTGATATAGTCGCAAGCGGTGTGAATTTAGAACTCTTTGAAGCCAAGCCACCGAAGGTTAGGAATCCGGTTGAACTAGAGGAGGATGGGAGACAATAGGAGAAGATTTTTTTGTATTTTGAAGCAGTTTGTGACACAATAGATAGTTGGTCACGGCCTAGGCCAAGTAGTCCCGCCGAGCCACCAAAGAGACCTTGGTTGTTTTGGCCACAACCGAAGTACACCTTTTCGAAAGCATCATCAGATGTTAAGGTTAGCTTTTCGGTACCGAAGAATCCTACCGAAAAGGAGGAGTCCCCATATTGGATGCCATAGACACATGTTGAGGAAGCACAGCCAGGAGTATTGCCTACATATATGCAACATGAGATTTCTCAAAACCAATTTCAAGGATTTGAATACAAAAGCAAATCCGGTGGCTTAGAGGACACAGGAATTGTGCCTGTGCCCAAAAGAGAAAGACATTGCAGCAACTCCTTAAATCAAAAGCTCTTTTCTATTTACCTGTTGCAGAGTTGAGTGAATTGCAGACTGGTGAGGAACATGAAATGTTGGCGTATGATGTTGATTTAGTCGGATCAAATATCTGCTCTTTTTGCCTATAGCAAGACTTTACACAGGGTTGACATTGCGTCCAAGTAATGTCACTGCCAGTGTCAAAAATTAGTGAGAGTTCCTTCTTGGGTGTGCCAAGTCCAACAGTCACAACATAATTGCCTGCGCCAACTGAGCTACCGTCCTTGGCTGGGACGGTGGTTGAATCAGTCACCTTCATGTCATTCCCGCCTGAGGTCCTGGAATTTGAGAGCCTAGAATGAATTGAATTGACCCTTGTTTGGTCTTGAAGAAGTATCTCTGTGTGTGTTGGGGCAGCATTTGGCTTGTCTTGATATAGCTCAGAGCATGGCCCATGCTTGTGGACTACCTTCAGAGATGCCTTATTCTTGCTGTTGAGATCTGAGATTCGACAACAACAAACGATGAGATTATATTCTTTCAACAAGGTACTGAAAATATAATCTTGAAACTATTTACTTTGAATTATTTTACTAATCAAATATGAATTTTAGAGTTGTTGGGGCATTTCACCCCCCAAAAGATAAGCAAGCATCTAGCTTCTTCTCTCTTTCCACAGCTAATGTAAAATAACTCAATAACCTGTCTTTCATACATGGGATCCTAATTTTGTTATTTTTCATTAATTTGTATAACGTCAGCATGTGAAAAATTATTTAACATGGGTTTTTGATATCAATACAGGGTGTTATTGGTTTTTTTTTTTTTTTTAATTCCAAAAACTAGCTCAAAAAGTAAAGTTTTTTCTTACGTTTATGATCAAGTACGTAGCCTCTTTCACAGTCGATGTGACATAACGAACGAGAGTTAAGTTAGATTTTTTGAATTCGAATGTCTTTAAAGACACAGAAAAAGACATGAACTAAAAATGAAAAAACATGAAATTCTGAATTTGACTTGATTACAGAGGTAAAAAAGGCACACATCTGGTCAACACAACAGAAAATTATTACACAACAGAAACCTTTGTTTTCAATGAGGTTGCTGCTGAAATGGACTTCACTTTTGCAGATTGCAATTTCTTTGCAGCCAATATACAGTTGTTTTAGATTAATAATTTTTTTTCTAAGAAAACCACAACCTAAACATTGCGTGAGAGACCAAACATCGTTTATTTTTTGTAAAAGAAAAATACTACGTACCTATCCTTAAGTTTTGAGAAATAAATTAAATTGAATTTTTTGTTTTAAATTTCTTTATTTTAAAAATATTTTTCTTTTATTTTGAATCCTTCCATATTTTTTATTTTTTTTCTTTAAAAAAAATTAAATAAACTGAAAAAAATAACGAAAAAAATTAAGTTGTAAGAAAATTTTAAAATTAAATAATTAGTTTTTAAAAAAATTATTTATTTATTTCTTAAAACTATATAAATTAATTATATGGGCTCAGCTTCAACTAGCACAAAGAGAGGTAGTTGCTTCTAAAAGATTTTTTTTTTCTTTATGACAAAATTTGTTTTAGAAACCATGTATTTAGCAAAAAGGACAAATCTTTTTTTGCCTGAAACTCCAATCTAATCTTAAGAAGCATAGGGCAAAGATAAAAAGTCAGTGCCCCAGAAGAAAGGGAAAGCAGATAACAAATTGGTGGTGTGATTGAAAGTAGTTGTTGGGGTGTCATGCTCAAAAACTTTTTTTGGTGAGATCTGACAAACATAATGTGAGAGGGAAAAGAAAAGGTAATACAAGAGGAAACTATTTTTTTTTTTTTTGTCTCATATTTTTTGCCAACTAATTAGTTAATCCATGCTGAAATCCTAATATTTTTGTATTTTTATAATTTAATTGTTTGTTTTCTAAAATATCCTTTCTTATTAGTTAAATTTTCCAATCTATAAGATATGAAATATATATATATATAAAAATAAGATATGAGACACCAACTTGCATTAATTTATATTAATTAATATATATAGAAAAATATGATATGAAAAATAAAAAACCAACTTGCATTAATTTATATTAATTTTGTGATCATGCAAGGAATAACACCAAGTTTTCGTCTCAATCATTAATTTGTCATGTAGAAGCTTGCTAAGATTAATTAGTTTATATTAATTCAACCGTGTCCCTACTTAATTGTCATGTAGAAGCTTGTTAAGATTTATCAATAGTTGTTTAGTCCAATAATAATAAAAAAGAGGACACACACCTCCTATTCAAGTTCGAATCATAATCGGTCCAATGGCTGAATCAGTAAATCAAAATGTTAGTCGGATTGGACTGATCACTTAGAATCGAGTTAAATCGAGAAACCAAAATCATAATCGGATTAGACTAGACTTAGAACCGAATTTTGAGAACTATGATTAATATGCATGTTTCCATTTCTAATTGAGCAAAATGTTTATGTGGTTGCCAATAGTATCGCCAAAATATTCTATGGTAGGTATTGATATGATTTTGACATTAGATGATGGTTCCAAAGACTGCAATGTCTATGCCGCTCCTTTTTAGAAGTGGGGGGCGCCTAAGAACCTAATTTTCAATGTTCAATGGTCTATCAAAACCCTTTTGACAATTGATTAGGAAAATGTTAAAAAAAAAAAAAAAAACTTTATGCACAGTCAACAAAGAAAATTATTGCAAAATAGAATAAATGACAGAATATTGGAAAGGAATTTCCTTTTCTCGCTTTCAAAATCAATAAACATTTCCTGTGCTAATTGACCTGCTAGCATATAGGTTCTTGGATGGAAACACACACACAAATGAGATAGAAAAGGAGACTAATCAACAAAAAAATAAGATCTAACGTTATTTAACTAAGTGCTAATATGCCTTAATGCAATCAGTTTTACGTCTCAAAACAAAAAGTAAAGAAGCAACATCAAGAGAATACTATAATAATGGTGACGGTAATGGTGGTGAAAACTCAAGTACACTTATAATCCAAGCTAGACAAGTTTCAATTAGCAATAAAGAAGCCATAGAGATAGAATAATAGTATGAGTTTTATGTGAGTAAATAACCTTTGGTGGAAGCTTTGCAGCTAGTGGAGGGAAATAGAGAGCTGACTTCAATGGTATGGCTATGCTGGCTTTCAGCAATTTTCCTTCCTTCAAAGGCACAGCCCTTCTCCAAAGAGAAGAGAAGGCACAGACAGAGAAAATAAGCATACAAAAAACACCTCATGAAGGAGATGGAGGAAATGGGATGAGTGGCCATGGACCAATACACTTGCCTCCTCAAATATGTTGTAATAAAGTTATACAAGCAAAGCTCATTATCTTGGCCCTATTTATAAGCCATTGGAGATCTGATCAATAGATTGACAATCGATCCTTACACGTCACCAATTGTCACAAACTAAATTCTAATATTACATTGAGTTTGATTATTAATTTCTCTAATTAGGTAGAGGTCCAATAATTAAAGGGAAACTAGAAGTTAAGGACAGTCTTTTCAGTCTGTTTCACTCATAAAACTCCATTTAGGCCTTGTCAAAATCTCTTTTGAAATATATATATATATATATATATATATATATATATATATATATATATCAAGAAATCCCAAAATATGAATACAATCTTTTCATTTTTTCTTCAAATTCCTTTTTTTTTTTTTAATCTTTGTTTTTTGGAAATGAGGGATTGTAGAAAATGTTTTCTACTTAATTGATAAGGAGAAATATATTATATTGGTTTAGACCCCGTGACGGTAGCAGCCGGTGGCCATTTCTTTTTGTATTTTGTATTTGTTAATAAGCTTAGTGGACTAAACAGAAAAAGGTTCTTCCCATTTTCTAAATTTTATGATATCTACCAACTTATATGGGTATAAGATACGAAGATTGGATCCCAAATCACCAAGAATGCGATGCCAACTCAATTTTTTCCCCTTATGGCAAGTAAATTAATTACTTAGTGACCATTCACTAGGAGCCACTTACAAATAAAACTAGAATAAAACACAAAACACTATACAATCACTATTTTTTCACTGTTTACACAAACGCGTGAGCAGTATTCACTCACACTCAATTCAATTCTAATGTGCATTTTACTATTTATAATCGAGTTTTCTTCAAATTATACTTTGGTATCTCATTTTCTAGAAATTTTTGTTTCGATATCGAATTTCATTTGTATTGTAGTCTAGTCCCTAAATGCTTGAAGAAGAGAAAAACGAAAAGAGAGAAGGGTGGAGGGAGAGAGGAAAGGCAAGGTCCATCCTGGTAACCTCGATCGTCAAACTTATAACCAATTTGTTCATCTTGAAAAGTAATATCTGTTTGTATTGGTCACAAGTAATAAAATGAGAAAATATATTAAAATCCAAAAATATTTTGATTTTTTTGGTTCGATTTGAATTTTATATGTTTATATTTTGTATGTTTTAAAATAGACTTCGAATTTGTTGATGTTATTTCTATGATTTTAAAGTATTTTTAAACAAAAAAATAGAGTTAAATTTAGCTATGAGAAGGCCAAAAATTAAAATTCGTTTTTCTAGTGATGTTTTCGACAAACTAAAGTTCTTCAAAAATTACGGATAGGTGGCGTACCATCTATTTTCTTTTAATATTATTTTTCACAACAGACCCGCGTGAGCTTGGTTCTCGAGGCCAAACGCACATGCATGCACCCTTACTCAACTCTTTTAATATTATTTTCTTTTCTTTTTCTTTTCTGTTTTAGTACTTTTTTTATTATGAATTTTTCGATCAAGATTATGAAAGATCTATCGTTATTTTTTTTATTTCACACGTAACTTGACAAAAAATAAATATATATGATATGTTTTCATATTTTAAAATAAATATATATATTGAATTATATTAATCTTATTTTTTAAAATTTATTCATTTAGTTTGTCATTTCTCTTAGTAATAATGTCATCCAACTAATTTTTTATTTTTTTAAAATTTTACTTATTGATAAATATGATTTATTTTTTTCTATGTATGAATTTTTTAATAAAATTTTAGAATATGATTATTTTCTTTAAAAAAAATGATAAAATTTACATGATGGATTTTTAGAATATATATATATATATATTAGTTTTAAAAAATAAATCTAAGATAAATTAACTGAAAAACACTTTTAATCTTTAGAATAATTTGCAAAATAAGTTTTTATTTAAGAATCTATGGATTTTTAAATTTTGTTTTTAGATATTATTATAAGTTTTGAATCAAGAATCCAAATAAAAGAAGTAAATCATAATTTTTTAGTCAAAAAATTATGAAAAAATATAATGAATAATTAGTCAAACATGAAATTTTGAAAAAAAAAATCATAAAATTGAATTGAAATTTTTTTATCATTATATATATTAGTTTTAAAAAATAAATCTAAGATAAATTAACTGAAAAACACTTTTAATCTTTAGAATAATTTGCAAAATAAGTTTTTAGTTAAGAATATATGGATTTTTAATATATATTTTTTTAGATATTATTATAAGTTTTAAATCAAGAATCCAAATAAAAAGAAGTAAATCATAATTTTTTAGTCAAAAACTTATGAAAAAATATAATGAATAATTAGTCAAACATGAAATTTTGATAAAAAAAAATAATAATAAAATTGAATTGAATTTTTTTATCATTACATTTTTGTGAACATACGGCATTGACCTTAAATTAAAATGATTTTTTAATATAATTTTATATATTATGTCCGACGTGGAACGTAACACAAATAAAAGCTAGTAATTTCTAAACAATAATGATTACTTAATCTTTTGATTTGTTTCTCAACTTTCTCAATATATTTTTTAATCCTAATAATTCAGTGCCGGTGTTTGGATTAACCACACATTCCAATTATAAAATAAAGTTTTGAAATATGTAGAAAAAGTTGTTTCAAGGACCATATTTAAGGATGGATATACAGAAACATGGTAGGTCGAGGATTTTTTTTTTCTGTCTTTTTTTTAAAAAAATATCATCCAATCAGCTTTTACATGTATAGATTAGAAGATTCATGAGAATTGCCCACAGTTATTAATTTCTTTTCTACAACATGTGCAGGCCAAAAACTTGTCAAGTATCCTAAGGGTCCCCAACAATCACTTTCGTGATTGAAGTAGAATTTGGGTCCACATTCCTCCAAGTTGTAACTAATATATATGATTAATTATAATGGATTATGACTCGAAGCAATTGTAAGTTTCACTTCACACTTGAAAGAGAGATTGCCATTTGCAAGCAAGAGTTTCCTATACTGCTTTATAAAATAGGAATTAATGCCATTAAACTGTCTAATAATCGTATCAATCCAAAAATTCAAATTGTCCGAATGAAGTTTTAGGAATAATAACACACCTCTTAAAGTAAAAGCTCTTTAAACTTAAAATTTTATAATAAACTTACCACTATCTTGTGCTTATAATTATTTAAATTAAAAGAGAATGTAGAAACTGTGTGATTCTAACTCATTATCGTTTGATTATCAAAACTCATTCAAGTTAAAACTCTTTAGATTTGAAACTTAAATAAATACACCGTTATCTTGTGTTTATAATTATTTAATTAGAAAGAACAGTAATTCTAAGTAAAAAAAAAAAATCTTTTCAAACCAAAACACACAAACAGTACTTCGTAAACAATGAAATAAGTGTAAAATGTCCCAACTCGTGGTTGAATTGATTGATGAGAAATATGTCTCCTTACCCATTTGTCCAAAAATTGATGTGCTCTCTTCTCATTTACTATTATGTACCGAAGTTGTGTCCCATAAGAGATTATCTATGTCGAGATTAGAAGATTAATGAATAAATATGTTCTTGTAATCTGACCTTAGAAATGAACATTAATTGACATTTATTCTTAAAGTTGAATCCTAAGTTTTGATGGCCATAAAGAAAAATGTACAAAATTAGGCAATTTGAACCAATAAGTTGCATTAAATTCACAATGTATCTTACTAGTGGGTAAGTGGTGCTGTCATTGTGCCCTCAGCAATACAAAAAGTACGAAATCTGAAGACTTAATCAATGCCCACAATTGCCCCATGGTACAAGGCAAACTTAAGACAAAATGAATAAAATACCTAATATAGTTAGTGGTGCTTGGAAATTAATGGCAAAAGTTGTTGTTTTTTTCAATTTATTTTCAACAATTTATCTTATCCGGCAATGAATTAGTAGCTCTAAAAAAAGAAGGTTTTTTTCTATCTAATTTAAGAATTTTATTCTTATGTTGTTATTATTTCAGACCTTAATGTATCATGTAAATACACATGAAAAGTTCTAATTTATGATAACTTATCACGTGTCATGATGAATTAAAATTAAATAATTAAATAGATGACATAATAAGTTGTTATTAGCTAAAATGCACACATGGCAAGCTGTTATTGGCTAAAGTGTAAAACAATAATAATATAAGAATATAACTCTTCAATTAGATTAAAAAAAATTAAGATCTCAATAAAAAAATTCAAATTATATAAAATCTCGATACGCATTCAATCCAAAAAAAAAAAAATGCAAGAAGTTATGCCTTCCAATTCATAAGAACCTTCCTGCTACAGCTTGAATCCAATACAGATATTCACATGAGTGTTGGATAATTGAGTCCACGCAAGACCACACAAAACTCGTTAATTATTGCACGTGAAAGTGCAATATTACCAAACCATATTTTATATTGTGGGAAATGTTAGGCTAACATCATATACCATACACTTTCCATAATCTTCTCTCAATATTACCAATAAAAATTATTTTTTTATTTTAGTTTCTCTCAACTTGGTCTTAAACATATCATTCACAATAAATTTCTTTTTTTCCCCTACTGGTATTAGTGATAAAAATATTATTTTTTATTTAACGGTAACATGTATTTTCAAATTAGTTTATATGTACATAAAAACATTGGTTTGAGAAAAAATATTCTAATCGTTTAAATAAATGATTTCAAGTTTAAATCCTTACATTCATAAAAAATTCATTGGGTGATTATGTCCACCTCGTGCGTCCAATCAAATAACAAGATATTAGTCCAAACCTTTAAGCTTGAAATACCTTATAAATCCTATACACACACACCTTGTGCATTAGTTTTCTTTTAATCTAAGTTTTAAACATAACACACGTATCTAAATCGATATATTCAGAATGAAATTTCTAATGTCACAAATAATCCATTCCCATTGATTTTTGTGGAAAGCATTGACACTTATGGGAATCAAACTTTATTTACATCTAGAAGAAGAAGGATTAAGAAAGGAGAGTGAAGACTCTTGTTGTGAAAATCCAAGTTTTAAACACAACACACCATCTCAATCGATATATTCAGAATGAAATTTCTAATGTCACAAGTAGCCCATTCCCATTGATTTTTGTGGAAAGCATTAACATCTATGGGAATCAAACTTTATTTACATCTAGAAGAAAAAGGATTAAGAACGGAGAGTGAATACTCTTGTTGTGGAAATCCAAGTTTTAAACACAACACACGTATCTAAATCGATATATTCAGAATAAAATTTCTAATGTCACAAGTAGTGTATTTCCATTGATTTTTGTGGAAAGCATTGACACTTATGGAAATCAAACTTTATTTACATCTAGAAGAAGAAGGATTAGAAAAGGAGAATGAAGACTCTTGTTATGGAAATCCAAGTTTTAAACATAACACATGCATCTGAATAGATATATTCAGAATGAAATTTCTAATATCACAAATAGTCCATTCTCATTGATTTTTGTGGAAAGCATTGACACTTATTAGAATCAAACTCTATTTATATCTAGAAGAAGAAGGATTAGGAAAAGAGAGTGAAGACTCTTGCCGTGGAGCTCAAAATTCAACAATCATGAATGGGAACTAAGGAAAAACAAGTCAAGCCCGCAACTCTATCCATCACTCCCATGTAAGAATTTCTACCTTGATGCATATAAGTTTCATGAATCTCATAGGTACTTTCACATCATTGTCATAGCCTACTAAAACAAGTGTGTAACTATGGCCTTCAAGCTTCCTTCTACATGTAGAAAAATAGACAAATGGTGGCGTCTCATGACGTCAGTGCGTTTGGAATCTAATTTAGGATGGGGCCATGAATACTTATTGTAGAAATTAGATAGACGGAATCTCCTAAAGATGAGAGGAGGAGAGATAGGCCCAGGATTAGAATCTTTGGCTGTAGGCCAGCAAACACCTTTGGAGTGCGTAGTGGAAGAAAGCTGGAATCTGTCCCTGAAGAGACAAAGAAAGAAAGAGATTGACAGACTAATGGCCTATCACCTTACAATTAGCATTTCAAAATTTAACATTTCACATGGATCGATGTCCTTTTCTCAGGGACCAACAAATTCTTGTTCAAGTTTCCCACCCGATTGTAACGCGGAAAGAAAAAAGGAAACAAATAATTCTAGGCTAAAAAGGACAATATCTTTCCCCATTTTTAATTCATTTGAAAATCAATCACTTGAATTTTTAATTTATGTTTCGATATTTTTGAATTTCTTTTTTTTTTTTTAGATTTAATCTATTTTATGATTTTCAACTACCACTCATCCTTTTTTAAAAATTTAATTTTTTTTTATATATTTTGCACACACTTTGAAAAAAAAAAAAACCAATCAATTTTCTTAAAAAATCCAAAAATTTCCAAGATCAGAAATAAATTATATTTGTTTATTTTTTAAATATTAAAAAATAAAAAATAATCCGAAATTATCTCAAATTATTTGAAAATTTCAGATAAATGAAAAATCTCACTAAATGATTTATACTGTGACACTATTTATGTAGTGGTAATTTTCTTTAAGATAAATAACAAAAAAAAAACTGAATGGACTATTTTAAAAAACAAAAAATAAAGCTTCAAGAGATAAAAACACAAGTTAAAAATTCAGAAACTGATTTTCAGTTAGACTAAAATTGAAAGGAGGTTTTGCTTTTTCAGCCAACAAATAACATTAATTGGTAATGAATTATAATTATTCGTTTTTCTTTCTTGCCAGTTCCATAACAGCTAGCCAGCCAATCATTATTTATTCAACATTACTCCTTATTAATGACTCTAGATGGGGAAAGCAACTAAAATTTCATTCCTTCATCTATAATAATTGTTAATGAAGTTTGGTAGAGACATCATGTACGTTCTTCGAACAATAAGAAATTATTCATGAGATTGAGCTATGCGATTCAGTCCAGTCCGTCAATCGAATTGGCAAGTAGATACACTTCCCAAATTTCCCATCTAATTGTCCAATCTCGTCAATTAGGGTTCAACTCAAGGACAAAAACAGGCCATAGATTGTGTGAACTTAAAGCATTATCAAACAAAATAGAAGCTTTGATCCTTGACGATAAAAGACAGAGAAATCCTATCACATAACAGCTTGGTGTTTGTCTCTGTCTTCTCCTCTGGCCTGTGTGAATGGGTGGTGCTTTTTGAAACCAATAAAACTTCGATTGTGTTATCATGTCGTTCACACACTTCTTGTCCTTCTAGTTAGCAAACTACTTGAATCTTCTTTTTCAGCTGTCCCTTTAGAAGATATCTGATTCTTTTAGAGTGTGATGCAAGCAAGGTATAAGCACGAGAGACGCATTATTGTTCTACTTTTTGTCAACTTCTTCAGTGAGAAATTGCGGGCTAGGTTCACTTTTCATGACAAAAAAAATGCTAATTAGTTATGTCAATTATTGTTTGCTTGCATGATTAAGCTAATTATTGTTAAATTTGCATGATTGCTCAAGATGAACAGAATATTTCTGATGATGGTAAGAGAAATGATTAATTAAAATGATGATGTGAAAAGACAATTTCTTATGAACAATAAGATAACAGCAAAATGGAAATGGAAAATTGAAGTACAAATATCTAACAAAATTGAGCATATCCAACAGGTTAGTTCCGTAATAAGAAGCATTTTAAAAATTAGTGATACCCTTATCAGGACTAACAAAATTCAAGAAAAAACACCAAACAAAAAACTCTCTACCAGAAAATTTAAAGAAACTCAGAACGGAAAGGTTGACCTGGAAGCCAAGCTTTTTTCAGTGTCTGCGAGGTTGCTTGAAACAGAAAATAGGCTGAATGGAGGAGATGAGATCTGAATATATCAATTTCGCTTACTCCTGTCCAAATTCAAAAGAAAGAATTTCCTCAGAAACATCTAGCAATTCTTCAACTTCAACTTCTTTTGCCTCGTACTCTTCCTCTTCATCACTAGCTTCTCCATCCCTTAACATCTGCCTCAGCGATTTTTCCTCTTCATGCATCCGTTTCCACTCGCTGATCCATTTCTCCCATTCATCCTTCAACATCTTCCTCTTCTCACGATCCTGTTCACTCAATTGCAAAGACACATCCTGGTCCTCTGCCTCGTACTTCTTGCTATACTTCTTCAAATTCTTAGAAATCTCTTCCTCCTTTTCGGGACTCAAGAAAGATGGTGGCCTTGGGCGCCACAAGAACTGTCATAAGTGATAGAAAATCAACAAACAAGCAACTGATTAGATCTTGCATAGCAGCGGTTGAATCAGAATGATTCAAAACCAAAGTTGCTAGTAGTAACAGATTAGCTGTGGCCAAAAAGAATAGTCCAAAATTCAATAGACAACCTAAGATTATCCATTTTAGCAAGGACACTGTAACATAATGTTTCACATTCTCAATCAATCAGGTGTAAGCGCGGTATTTAATATCAACAAAGTGCCAAAATACTGCTGAAATGATGGAATGAAGATACCATCAAGGTGACATTAAGACAGTAGCGGTATTTCACACATGAAATACCTCCAACCAATTATAGATGATTAAGGCCATCAATTTCCCCTAACAAAGTAGAATTTAACTTCCAAGGAACAATGATTGATCTTACCTGGAAGAAATGGTCCTTCAGCGTCCGATAAAGTAGCTTTCCATTGAAAGACCAAATGTAGAAGCCATTTTCCATTTCATGATGAACTGAAGTCACTGCAGTTGCAACATACCTACAACCAAGGACAAATATCACAACCATAGCACAAGTTCAGTAACAATGGACCAACTTGATTCAGGCTACAAGTAAACATATCTGCCATTACAAATAGATTAGTGCAATTTAATTTGCTTAAAAACAAAAACATTATGATGCCGAACTAGCCACGTGATTGATGCTCTCATGCAATTTCTCAAAAATTACCTTCCAGTGGGATCCCATTCAATATCTGTTGCCATAAAATGTTCAGCTGTAGCCATTGTCTCAAGCTCATCAACATTGTAGAATTCTAACTGACCATTGAAACCTTTAAGTCCTGCAAGTATTAAGTAACGACCAGACGGCGACCAGAAAAGAGAATTTGCTTGTTTGCCTTTAAGAGTAGTGAGCTTTGAAACCCGGCCTGTATTATGAGCAGACCTCATCGAGTAAAAGCTTACATCCGGCCTGGGGTTATCACCATGAATGACGGCAAATCTATGGCCCTTCGGCTCCCAAGCAAAGGCAATTATCTTGTCATTCTTGTTGTCTAGCTCCAATACCTCAATCGGTATGTCCCGCTCTTTTATGCGGAAAAGCTCAAATCCTGTGTAGGTGCTTTTCTTAGTCTTTGTATACCTATCAACCTTTACAGCAAGGTAGTCCCCGTTACTCTGCCAGTACATCTTACAGTCGCTGACACTGAAAAGGTTCTTTTGCCGCAATTCCTCTTTACTGGGAATTTGGAAAAGGCTCACCTATGAATGTACACAGAACTAAAGTCAAGCTTTTTATTTGCAAAATAAAACGACCCATCCATTTCACACCAACTTACTCACCCTGGCAGGTTGATTTCCACCACCAAGTTCAGGAACAAAGAGAGCAAGAATAGGATCTGTTGGTGACCAAATAAAGTCCATCACATTTTCAATCTTCAAGGATTTTTTGTCTACAAGGCTGAATGACTCAGTTTCATACACGGAGATCATGTTCTTCCCAATTTTGGCAAAATATTTGTCGTCTTTCCCACCACTCCATCTGGAAAACATGAAATATTAAATCAGACCTAGTGATCAATGCTGAAAATGGGCAAATTAAGTTTAAAAGGAAAGGGAAGAAGTTTTATTGGGATTGCAGATATTCTAGCCAAAAGAAATCACCTGAAAACAGGCCAAGAGACTCCTGCAACACCACCAGCTCCTCCTATTGCAAATTCATCAGCACTTCCCTTAAAATCTCTCATTACTTTACCAGTTCTCACGTCAAAAATATTTATCACAACCCTCTAAACACCAAGAACACATTAGTCACAGCACCACAAAAAAAGTAAACTGACAACACAACAAGGAGATAAAAAATAGAAAGAACCCACATTAGCATCACGAGGATTGCTTGGTTCATGGCTGCTGTAGGTCACCAAATATTTCTCACCAGGGGAAAAATCAATGAGTTTAACCTACAAATGATATCATCAGGTTTAGAGATTGTTAAAACAGAACAACAAAATTCCATGTCAAATTGCGGGGAGGAGGGGGAGACCTGAGGATGAGCATAACGCATTAGCCGATTAAAGGTACTTGCACCGCCCCAAACTGCAGCACCCTGCCTATGAATTGTTGCCAGGTAAGTCCCAAGTGGGGACCACTGAACATAACTCTCGGTCCAATACTGTAAAAGGAAAACATTTAAAGTCATCATTCGCCACAGTCAGAGCATTTTCTAAGACATGAGAAAAAAGAAACTAGTCAGATTGAAAATAAATAAATAAACTTACAGCACGCTTGTAAACAGGGTCAGGCTTCAAGTGTCTTGCATCATTCCAGAAAACCTCTGTGTCAGAGCCAGCACGAATCACAAACTGATCTCGAGCTTTTTCATCAGTGAGCCAATGTTGAAGATTCTCCTGTTTATGACACAAATGTCACAGAATATTTAATAAAAAATAAATCCCGAAAGTTCAAAACCACAACATGTTTATGGCCTTAGTTGTTACATTTTGTTGTCTCTATTTTTTTTTTTTTTTTTTTTGATAGGAAAATAAGTTGATAAACTTTGTAGAGGAGAGAAATCAGACCATCCAACAATTTAGCTAGCAGAAAAGAAGATAGGTAAGGATGAGAAAGAATTATTGAACAAATTACCCCAGGAACATATGGCCTGATCTCTGGAGGCGCCCACTCATCAGGAACTTTCATAAATCTATTGAAATCTTCAATCATGTTGACAGCAAAAATATGGGCTCTGTCCAACTTGTACCCATTTGTCTTCTCCTTAGCTAGCTCAGCTTCCTGCAATCACAAAAAAATAAATTGGTATCAATTAAAAAAAAAAAAAAAAACCAGCAATTTGACTGTGGAACTCAGACTTGCTACTGGCAAACCTAAAGTATGTTTCATCAGCAAAGAACATTTTTCAAAAAATAATGAAACCTAGATTTAATCGCAACCTTCAAAAGCCAGCGCTTTCATTTTACCAGGCAAAAGGCAACTGCTTAACATAGACACCCTAAGTATGCTTTATATAGTATGCCATGCACAATACTTGCTACCTACCAAGCATTCAAATGCCAGCACTTTCAATCCTTCAGGCCAAAATCAACTCCTTACAATTAACATAGATTCCCCAAGTGTTCTCTATATAGTATGCCAGATACAATACTCGCTACCTATACTACTTATGCATCACAGATTTCTACAATAATAGAACCTCTAGCTAGCCATTTTGGGGAAAGAAAGGCAGTAGATAACGCCACATTTGACCATATGAATGCCGAAAAAGTAGAGTGTATAAGAATCATTCAAAAATTAAAAGAAATGGAAGTAAATGCATACACTCATTCATATAGATCGGAGGCAAAAAAGAGAACCTGAGGGGTATTGTACTCAATGAAACAGTAACCCAAAGATTTCTGAGTTTCAGGATCAACAGGCATCCAAAGGCCATCCTCCTTAATAACACCAATCTGACTATAAATCTTGCGGATAACTCCTTCAAGCTTTTCAAACTTTTCCTTTGGAACAACAGGAAGATTATCGACTACAATAGTGTTCCCTAACCCATAGTCAAAATCCATCTGCTCTTCTTGATAGATATCTTCATCATCACTACCCAAAAAGTAAATTACAAAGTCAGAACCAAAGCACAACTACAGTCACAATATCCAAAAACTAGATTCCCCTATAAAAAATTAAATAATAGAACCTTGGCTAGAAATAGATGCAATTAACTTTTAAAAATATATTATAATTATTCATTATTTTACTGTTATTGCTCATAAAATCTAACAAATGTGACATACACTTATAAATATTTCCCCAAACGGACTTTCATTTCACTATAATTATAAACTTAACGTTGTTTTCTAAATAAATAACAACAAATTCGGAACACAGCACACCGGATTTTACAAAATAAATAATACATATAATTACACAGTTTCTTCACGTAATAAAAAAAATTATGAATAAACAAAGCCCGCATAACTAAATCAGAAATTATACAGAAAAAAAAAGCTACATAAAAAATTAATAATATAATTTTCCTTCATTTCCTATTTTTCTAAGTAACCAAACAAAAAAAGGCTTATCCTGCGTAACGAAACTGAACTAATAATGCGAAATTATAAAAAAATAATCTAATATTTTGCTTTCATTTCCTAGATTTTCTAAGCAACCAAACAGAACTTTACAAAACACAAAAAAAAAAGGTAATATGACTTATCCTTCTAAATAAAAACTGACCTAATAATGCCAAAATCATCGCCAGGAGGAAGTTGAATTGAATCAAGATCGATTAGCGAGAGATCGATACCAGCGGCAGCGGCTCTCGCTTCTAATTCGGTCAGTGATATTTCTCCCATCGCTTGATGTCGTTTATTCGAGTTTTCTCTCCCTATATTCTAGAGAGAGAAGAAACAGAAGAAGAGAAAGGAGGAATTTTTGCACAATTTGCTGGAGAAGATGGGAAAGAGTAGGAGGGGTGAGTAACTGTATAGTTTAGGGTTTTTGGTTGATGAGATGAACCGATGGAAATTACGAGTGTGCCATTATTGATTTACCTGTGTTGGGCTTTAGCAACGGACCTAGATGGATTGGGCTGGATTGGAAGAAAGGAAGAGCGGTGTAACGGGAGAAGAGGCAAAGTATCAAAACCATCCTTGTTTTTTATTAATTTGGCTGTTTTAGTTTATTTGGTTAGAAATATTTGTCATTTTGATTTCTTTTAAATATTTTTCTTTTAACCTCTTTATATATCTAAATTCAAAACTAAAAATGAAAGAAAAACTCAAGTTACCATTTAAATTGACAAGTACATAATCTTTTTTCCCTTAAAAAAAAAGCTATGCAATATACCTTGATTTATTGGTCTAAACATTACATAATCCCATCTCTATCTTTTTTATAGTAAAAATATTTTCGAGTCAATTGGTGCATCAATTAAGATAAAAAAATTTTTTAAAAAATTTAAAAGTGTACTCCTCGCAGCAACCTATTGCATTCAAAATAATTTAATAAATTATTTTAAGTATTGATTATAATATTTGAACAAAAAATCTTAGTTGACTTCTCATAAAAAATAGAAATTAACTTTCTCAAAGCATGGTGAAAGTGAGAATTATTTTTCTTATATAATATAAGCAAAGCACCCTATCATCTTCCCAAAGTCAACTTCTTTGACATGTTTCCTCTTCTTAATCCTTGTTTTTCTATTGGATTGAATCTCTCATATTTATATTTGCTTTTCTATTTATATTTACGGCTTATTTTTATTTAATGACATTATATGATTTTACAGAAAGTCGTATCGTTAAACCTCAAATAACTCTTTTCATGCCTTGACTTTAGTTGTTCAATAAATGAACTCGTCATCGTTACATAACTCGCTTAGCAAACCAACAATGAACATTAAGTCGAATTGTTGCCTTTTCCAAGTTTGGTCCATAAGAATAACAAATGCTGCTTGGCTCTCTTTCTCGGATTGCATAACAGGTAAAAAATAAAATAAACTTCTTTAATTACCGAACCAATCTTTTGATATTTACGCAATATCTAACCTAATGGTAAATAAAACCGACATAATTTCTACGTAAATGCAAGATAAGATAACATTGACATCCTTAAGTGCCAAGTTCTCAAAACAAAGAGGACCAAATAAGCAACAACAAAATCGCTACCCGTCAGTCACGATATTTCGCTTAAACCCTAGGTAGTGAGCTTAATTTTCCCGTTAACAATGAACACTAACTGCAAATTCAAATTCAAAACTCTAAAAACATGAAGATAGCAGTAGAAGGATGCATGCATGGCGACCTAGACAAAGTCTACGAAACAATCAAACACATCGAATCTCAAAACGACACCAAAATCGACCTCCTTCTCTGCTGCGGCGATTTTCAGGTACTAAGTTAATCCTAACATTTCAATTTTTGAAACCTTAATTTTGATCAAAACTGAATAATGTTCTTAATTTTTTTTCTTAATCAGGCCGTGAGAAACGAGAGAGACATGGAGAGTTTGAACGTGCCGTTAAAATACCGCGAGATGAAGTCGTTTTGGAAGTACTATTCAGGGCAAGAAATTGCTCCGGTTCCTACGATATTTATCGGTGGAAATCATGAAGCTTCTAATTATTTGTGGGAATTGTAAGTATAATCGATTGTTTTTACTTAATTAGTTAGTTATAGTTAGTTTGTTTAATTAATTAGCTTCCGTGTAATTTTTTTTTTTTTTAGGTTTTATGGCGGATACGTGGCGCCTAATATATATTTTCTGGGATTTGCTGGTGTGATTAAGTTTGGGAATATCAGAATCGGTGGACTTTCTGGTATTTACAATGCTCGAAATTATCAAACAGGTAAAGAATTTAATTTCTTGGGTAACTTATAAATTTTATAAGCTCAACTTGGGCAATGTAATTCTGTTTTGTTCGGTTGTTGGTGAATTATTGTGAGAATCATAGAATTTTGGGTAAGGATTATTGTAGTTTTTGGTGTTTGATTTGAGTTCGGTTTTGTGTGAGCAGGACATCATGAGAGGGCGCCATATAATGAGAGGAGTATAAGGTCGGTGTATCATGTTCGAGAGTTTGATGTGCATAAACTGATGCAAGTTGAGGAACCAATTGATATTTTTCTTTCACATGATTGGCCTGTTGGGATAACTGACTGTGGGAATTGGAAGCAGCTTGTTCGGTATAAACCGTACTTTGAAAAAGAGGTGAGTGGAGGTAAATAATCTGATTGACTGATGATGTAATAGAAGATTTGTTTGTGTATTTTTTCACAATAATAATGACTGCCTTCAAACTGGAGAGTTCTGGTGGTAACTTTATTTATTTGTTTAAGAACTTTAATGTGTTTGTGTCTATAGGCTTGGATTAACAGTTTAGTCATGCATTTTTATTTTTTAATATTATATTGTCAGAGTTTGTTGGTTTATTAAGTCATGGGATTTTCTGAATGAAATGAGAAAAACTGGAAAATGTATCTTTTGGTATTGAAAAGATTAAAATTGTTGACACAAGTACTCAATCCAGTAGAAGTATTTATGCAGGTTTTTTTTTTTAAGTGCAAGCTTGTTTTTATCGTCAATAAACATGTTCTGTTTGCTCGAATTGATGGTGGTTGCTTATGTGGTTGATAATATTTCAGATTCAAGAAAAAACTCTCGGAAGTAAAGCTGCTGCTCAACTGCTGGAAAAATTGAGACCCTCATATTGGTTTTCTGCTCATCTGCACTGCAAATTTTCTGCTGTTGTTCAGCATGGTGAAGGTGGCCCTTTGACAAAATTTCTTGCACTTGATAAGTGTCTTCCTCGTCGCAAATTTTTACAGGTACTTATTGTAATTGTGATTGTTGTCTAAAGTGTCTTTTTTCATTATTATAGTTGGAACCTCACATCACTAATTCTGTCTTGCAATGATTTTGCAGGTTATTGAAATAGAATCAGAGCCTGGACCTTTTGAAATTCAATATGATGAAGAATGGTTAGCCATAACGAGGAAGTTCAACTCTATCTTTCCATTGACATTTAAAAATGCAAATTTTGGGTGTGTATTAAATATAAATTCTCTATAATATGATTTAGCTTAATATTTCTCACTTCCCCCTTTTCCCCATCGTTTTTTGGTCATACTTAGCTCTATGTTTTGATATGATAGGGCTACACAGCTTGAAATGGAAGATTGTCGGCAATTGGTCGGGAGCAAGCTACAAGAAAGAGGGACCAAACCATTTGAATTTACACAGACTGCTCCACCTTTTGATCCCACTCAATCTAACCCACATGGTTCCTTTTCTGGTAATGGTGATTTGTTATTATCTATTATCCTCGTAAACGCATCTTAAATATGGACCCTATCGAGCAATAAAATTTCTTGACCAACTGCTGGGACCATATCAATTAGTACAGTGGCATTTCACATGATTTTAAAAACCGAATTGAAGTTTAGGGCTTTTTCATGTTCCATGTACAAGCTATGCTGCGATTGTGATCCAAGTCCATGTTTCTGCATGCCAAGTTCATGATATGATACTTAGGAGTGCTTAAATTTGCCATTAAAGTCTACACATTTATGCTTAGAGTTATGTGTTGTGCACCAAGTCCATGTTCTTTTGCTTTAACTCTTTAGCTTTGTACTTTGTACTTGCAAGTGATTTGCAATTCAATTCCATTCTGTTGTCTGATTGTATCTCTGTTTCCGGTCCAAATCTTCTTTCTCAAGTTGATGGAATTGACCATTGTACTTTTCAGCTTGTAATTTGTCTCTGATTGACTTGCACTTGTGTTCGATAAGTAGATAATATGAGCTTGTTCCTTTTGTAGTTCAACATACAATGATCAAGACACATATGTCTGGTTGATTCTGTTTAGATTTTTTGTTTCTAATCTATTGCAGGATGTCCTAGGAATCCTCAAACAGAATCTTTGTTGCAGCTTTTGGAACTTCCGTATCTCCTGGACAGCACATCAGAATCAAGAGAAGGAAATTGTAGTCCTAGTGCTGCCCAATCAATTCAGAGAGGTAAAATTATTATTATGTCTGTGGTTGTTGAAATGATTAGGTTTAGTCTCCTTAAATATTTAATCTTGCTTTTCCTTGTCAATGCTGTTGTGCTAATAAGTTTTGGATGGCTCCCAACTTGTGATCTTCTTTGAAAGCCTTAGCGTTCTCATGTGAAACAAGGGGTTGTTCTTTGGTTTCCTTTACCACATATATTTCTTTACCTGCTCATTTCCTACAACAGAAGCATTTAAAGTTTAATCCACCCTCATAATGCTAATTTTAATCTGTCTTCTTTACCAGAAGAAAGCAAAGGACTGCTTGACCAAAACCTTATGTGAAACCAAAGTAGTACTTGACTGAGATTTTGCCAAATATTGTCAGTACTTATCCATAGATTTGGACTCCCTAACCCTGCCTGCTTGTGTATGCTTGCTCATTGTGCCAATATGAGAGCTGAAAATGGCTAACAAATTCAAGGCTAGAGACTTTGTCTAGTTGGTCCACTACCTCCTAGGATACTGAAGCATTTGAATTTGAGATACGATGTCATAATTTTCACATGGAACATTTATGCTATTCATAGTGCTTGTTACAGGGTATAGCACCCCAATATATGAGCAACTCCTTTAATTATTCTTGTGCCATGTTGTTTAGGCTGATCTTCTGCATTTAGCTAGTCCTATTTCAGTTGACTTTTTGAGTTTTTCACCTGCACTGGTCTCATGTTTTCAAGTCAATAGTGTGAAGAGATGGTACATTATGCCAAAAGAAAAGTTGATCCTATCGAGCATATCATAGGTATTGAAGGTTGCTGTGAAATGGAAATCAGTAGACCATAGGTATTGAAGGGGTTCTGTTTGTTTAGCATATTTGTAGGCAGTTGCGACCTTTTCCAAGAAATGAAAAGGTTCTTATGTGCTTGTAGATGTTTGCAAATGACTAATTTGTCTATCCTTTTTAGCTATGTATAGATGTCTGTAACTTAATGATTCTGCCTGTATTTGCATTGATCAACAGGCATACTGCTTCTATGTGCCTATATAATTTCAGAATTATTTTCTTCTTTTATGTATATTGCTCAGTTCATTAGAGTCTGACAAACTAGAGGTGTTTCATATCTCCTGATCCTGAAACCGATTTTCCAAATCTGCAGGTTCTTTGCTTATTAACAGTGAAGAAATTCCTATTGATGATGTGGATGAATTAGAAGAACTTGAAGAAGCTGGTGATATGGATACTGGAAATGAGTAATTCGGAAAGTCACACATTGGTAAAGTCTTGTATTACCATTCATCTTTTCTTTGCTAAAGCTTTATGATATATATTAGCTTGGATGAAATATGCCCTACCACTGTTAAATACAACCTATCCATACGCCATGGTGGCTTTTTTCGTGTGCTACATGTACTTGATTTAACTACAATTCTAGATAACTAAATGTGTGAACTATTTGCTTATAGTTCATTTAGCCATTTTAGATTATGAAATGCACTTTGTTCTTTGCTACTGATTGGCTAGTATGTTAGTCAACCTAAATATTTTATTAATGATGGTTGGTGTACTGTATGACATATTAGACAGAACCTTGGACATTTGAAATAAACTATTAGCATGTTTTCCTTTTTCTTAACCAAAATTTCTCATGCAAAAAAAAAAAAAAAAAAAAAAAAAAAGGCCACCTTCCACCTCAAAGGAAAAGGGGAAAAAAAATTATTGCTTTGGGTCCAGAACTGTTACTGATTGATCTAGAGTTGCGATATTAAAAACACCCTGTCAGCTTCTTTCTACTTTAGGCGTGGGAAGCATTTTTGGTCTCTCTCCATGCTTTTCAAAACACAAATGCCACTGTGGACAATAATAATCAATATCTCTTACAAGAGTTGATATCAGACTGAGAGGCTTATATCTCAACGATGCTCATTGTTCCCAAAGTAGCTAAAAAAACATTTGGTACTGGGGTCCATTCATCGATCCCTTTTTTATGAATACGAGGTTGGTACAACTATTATTCTCCACTGATGAAACATCCAAAGAACATAACTCAATCTTGTACCTCTTGATGATGGAACGTATGTGAAATGATCTATGGAACTGTTCCTAAAAGGCTGTTTGTTTCACTCTTCATTGTTGCTAGGCTTGGACTGGAAGTGTGCAGCAAGCAAAAAAGTGGCCTACCATTGCCTGTAAATTGAAAATTTGGCTGCAGAGATTTGGCATGTCAGCCATCACTGGAACCAGTCGCTAGCTGTTATCAAGAAGTCAGTCATGAAGTTAACTGCCCGTATGAACCAGGCTGACTCGTAATTGATCCAGCAAGGACAAAGGCAACAGTTTCGGTCTTTCGTAATTTAATGCTCCATGGGGATAGAGAAGATGGATTGCAGCCATCTTGTTCCCCATGCAAGAGGGTGGTGGTTTACTGACCCCCACCCATTGTAAGCTATTCACGGTGGAAGGAACCGACCGGTTAAGAGTTTATGACATTTAGGCGGTGGGACAAGGAGAATTACACAAGTAGCCAGTAGCCCTCGGTTGGGACCAATACTTGTGCAATGTTTGCTTTTACTCTTAATGAATCTTGATTTTCAGTTTAGTAGAAGATGAAAAGGTGTTGTCCCTGGTGTTTGTTTTTGCATTTTCCTAGTTTAGTTCAATTGATTTACAGGCTCCTTTCCCTTTCTATCTAGGCAGCATGAACAACTGATGCTGGCTTATGATCGTTTATGGACCAGTATTAGGTAGAGTTAAAAAGGAAAAACTAAGGAGGAGAAACAATCATCCTAACCAGCAAAAATGGAAATTTGCTGGTTAGGGTTAGCTTGTACAGATTATAATAAATGCGTAGGGAAAAAACCAACCTGTTCTAGCTTCCTTCCTGGTCAATTAGGGTTAAAATTTATTATGAAACGTGTCTCGTGCTACTTACCACGTTCAGGCTCGTGGGCTAGTAGGGTTGATAATCACCACCACAGACCTGCCAACAACTTTGTTTTAACTCTGGTCAGTGGTCACTCACCTATGAGGCTTGGCTCAGGGGATATAGGTTTCGTCAGAGCTGATTTAAACTTCATGAGCAAAAGCTAACCATATATCAGAATTTATATGAAAGGATATAGTCAAAGGGATATTCTCGCTTAGATCCCCAATGTATCAATGAATTCTCAATAAGATCCTTCCATTAGTTTTGATTAATAAAATTATTAAATTGTCGTGTAAAACTCACATGATTTTTTTTGGTCTGCAATTAAGTTTTCTCATCATATTGACCAAATCTTAGATGATATAAGAGACACGTGAAGTCATTAAAACAATGACCCATGTTTTGAAAGCCTTAAACATAAGACATATGTCATTATTTTATGACTCTATCTGTTTCTTACTTATGTCTAATATGACATGAGATTGATTAACGGGACGAAAGATCTTAATTGTAGTTGGAGATCCAAATTAGAAAGAAAAAATTAGGAACTTTTTTTTTTTGTTGTTGATTAATAGATTAGGATACTTTATAACCAATTAGCAAAAAGAGAAATCACCTGAGTTTCAACTTTTATGATGGCACCTTAACAGTTTTGTTAACTGAAATTGAAAGAGGGGTCTGATTGAAAGTTCATTTGTACGTAGGGGAGCTAATCGAGATTGCTTCTAAAAGTTGGGGACTTTTAGAGGTTGGCCCAGAAACACAATCTCGTCAGTCACTAATAGTAATGCATGGCTTGGAAGGTTTTTATAGGGGTGTGACTGGGTAAATGATTCTAATAAATTCTTGAATGGGAAGTGAACTTAAATGTGAAGACTGCGAAGGCAGAGACTCCAATAAGCATGAGGGGAGTTGAAAACATAAATAGACAAGGAAATTGGAAATTATCTTCAACTTCACTTTCTCCTCTTACACTAACAGTGACTAAAAGTCTAATATCCCATCTACCTCCTGACATCACCCAACAAAGTAAATGCAGCACTAAATGCAGGATACATGGTCACCCTCTTTTCTCTCGTGGAAGTATCAATATCAAGAGCAAAACATGAGCAGCACTGATGAGTGATGACTCTGCAGTTTGCCTAAAAAAAAGTTCCTCATGGAGACAAGCCCTGTGCTTTTTTATGCAGGACCTCATTTGCTTAGTTTTCTGGCTCTTGTTCTCTTATATGTTGTTTCTTCTCCTTGTTCTGCTAGTCTCTTTTTCAACTTTTATGGAGCTTCATGCCCAACTGCTGAACTTATTGTCGCAAACACAGTGAGATCAGCTTCCTCTTCTGACCCTACTGTCCCAGGGAAGCTACTCCGTTTGGTTTTCCATGACTGCTTTGTAGAGGTGAGTCTTTTTCACCTCTGTATGTTTTGTGTGTTATCTGCATTAGCTTAATGAATGCCAGAAAATAACATTTTGGATTTGGCATTTCACTAATTTCTTCCTACATGGGGAAGAACACATGATAATGGCCACCTAATTAAGCATTCCTCGTTACTTTAATCATAATCATGTAGGCATTCTGCAACATGATTTAGAAAACAAGACACTGCTTGATCTGAACTTATTTTAGAGTATTTTGGATGTTGAGCTATTACAGCATGCATCTGTTATGTAGAGGTCAGCTTCCTGTGCAGAGGCCTAATCGTCTCACCACACTCATTGACATTATTTTGAGCTTAATGCAATTTAATTGGTCATCCATGGACTTTAGCCACTTGGTTTAGATCATCAAGGGCTCCTTCATAGACTCAGCTTGAGTTCTCTTATATTATCTCATGTTTGATTGGCCGTAATTGGTGGCACCTAGCTAGGATTGCCCTTTTGTGATCCAATAGTAACAATTGATTTATCAGCACCCCAGGATGAACTGAAATCATATCCTTATATACTATGAAACTGGTGGCTACTCTTCAATGCTAGTTAGTTGTCATGGTTACAGGGATGTGATGCATCTGTCATGCTACAAGGAAATGGGACGGAGCGAAGTGATCCAGGGAATGGGTCTCTAGGAGGGTTTCAAGTTATCGATTCAGCTAAAAGAATGCTTGAAATCTTCTGTCCAGGAACTGTATCTTGTGCTGATGTCGTTGCTTTAGCTGCTAGAGATGCTGTTGCGATCGTAATGTCTCTCACTGCTACCATTACTCCTTGTCGATTTTTATGCTTCTTTTGATTGCTTATTTATTCACGAAGAACATGAAAACAGACAGGTGGACCTGAGCTTCAGATTCCAACTGGTAGGAGAGACGGGAGGGTATCTGCAGCGGCAAATGTGAGACCTAATATCATAGACACATCCTTTACAATGAATGAGATGATTAACATTTTCACAGCTAAAGGATTATCCCTTGAGGACCTTGTTGTGCTATCAGGTATGTAATAATTAGGCTAAAATTGGTTCCAAAATTCTGTTATAAACACCCAGGACTTAACCAGAATAGCTGCTTCTGATGTTGTTCGAACAACTAACAATGGAGAGGTCAAGCTATCGATTGTTTGTTTCTACGCAGAAAAGACTTATTGCTGCTGAAAACTACTACAATAAATGGCTTCTTCGTCAAGCTTAATGCATTTGCTTTGCAGGAGCTCACACTATAGGATCAGCTCATTGCAGCGCATTCAGTGATCGGTTCCAACTGGACTCCAAGGGGAAGCGCACACTCATCGACTCATCTCTAGACAGGAATTATGCCGATGAGCTAATGCAAAGATGTCCAGTGCATGCAAGCGATTCAATAACAGTTGTCAACGATCCTGGAACATCCTCGTCATTCGATAATCAGTACTACCAAAACCTAGTAGCCCACAAAGGCCTTTTCCAATCAGATTCTGTTCTTTTAGATGACAAAAGAACAAGGGCCCTAGTAGAGGATTTTGCAAATGATCAAGAAAGGTTTTTTCAGAGTTGGGGCCAGTCATTTTTGAAGCTAACTAGCATTGGAGTGAAAACAGGTGAGGAAGGTGAAATTCGGCAATTTTGCTCGGTGACTAATGGATGAAGAAGTAATGAATGAGTATAAATTTTTTGGCAAACTTCATGGCAGCCCTCTCATTGTTATGTGAACAGAAAAGAAATCCAAGTTCTGCTCTCAAAACAAGATAGTGCTTCCAAAATGTTAGCCCAATAAATGCATCGATGTACCAAGCTAGAAGAACAGTGACATATAGCTACAACCCTTTATATTTGTGGATACAGTAAGCGACTAAGGTTTTCTTTTTGTTTTGTTTTGTTTGGTGAGGATATGAGGTTGTTTTCGTTGCCCTTTTTCAATCATTCTTCTGTAGTGTGACAGGAGCTATGGCTGATTTTATAAGGAACTTCATTTGTTTCACTTTCTTTACATTTTATATGATGAGATGCGGATATATATGATCTAAATTCTAAACTAAATTCTTAGAAATTTAGTTTAGAATTTTGAAATTGAATCCAACTTAAATAGGTGGAATAATGCACTTTCATATGCAATCATTTCCTGCCAATGTACAGGTTTAAATCTTAGAGATGTACTTATTGGAAGAGGTTAAACTTTTTTGTTTTTATCTTTATCATGATTAATTTTATTTTCAATGTGAAATAAGGATTCATAAATAAAATTCAAATAGAACTTGTCATTATATTTTTAAATAATGATCGTTACATAACGTAATAGTTGTTATTTGGCATAATCGAATAAAGGCATTATTGTTTTTTACTGTATACATGACTTTGATTAACATAAATAACGGTATTATATAACCATAAAAGTTATCATTGACATTATTTGGTGAATAATTATCCAAATAATAACTATTAAAAAAAAGAATATTTTTCATTCTTTATTTTAGATCAAATATTAATAATTATTAATATTTTCATTATATTGATTATTATGATCTTTATTTTATTATTACAATAAATTATATGACTTGTGATTATAACATTGTTTTTGTAAACGTATCATAGTTTCGTAACAGTATCTATAATATATTTTAATTTATTTTTAAATTTTTTTTTTTGAAAAAAAAACTCATTCAAATCTGAGATTTTTACTTTCAAAAATTGAGTAAAAATTTGTTTTCTTTACTATTTAAAAATTAAATTATATAAATATATTTAAATATGTTCCATGAATGCTCCCTATGGGAGTCGGGAGTGTGTCTGGGATGGTGACTCCTTAACACTTGAATTTAAGGCAAAAGGGAAAACCTTTAATAGTCTTCAAATCATATAAGAATTTTTTATTCAGTCTCCAAATAAATTTTTTATTTCAATTGAATCCTAAAAAATTTTAGAAAATTCTCAATGAATACACCTTCCATATTTCATATGGATCCATTTAATTTTAGGTTTTTTATGAAGAAAAAGAAAATTTTTCTGTATTTAACATGGATCCAATTGAAATGAAAAATTCTTTGTAGATTCAATTTGAGTTGTGGTTTTTCCTAGGAAACTATACGGTTGAACCATTTCCCTGCAACTGACAATTGTCTGCAAAAATTAATTATGTGGTGAGGAATGGTGCAAAGTTCTTGCAAGCAACTTCCAACCGCTTCCTGTCTTCTTTCACTTTGTCACTCATCGTTTCTTCTTCTCTCTTCTTCTCCTTTCTTCATATGATTCCATTTTCTCCACTTTCTTCTACACCTCTCTCTCAGTCTCTCTTCCCCCAGAGAAACAGAACCAACTGCATGCACAATGGCTTCACCAATCCTTCAGTTCCCATTTCTGTCTCACACCACTCCCGTCTCTAAGCCTCTCACCTTCTCTCCCCTCTCCCTTTCTCCTAAACCAACAAAAACCCTTAGGCCAATACATATAAAGCAGCAGCAAAGGGCCATTAAGTGTCATGCAGTTACAGATCATTCAAGCAGTACTCTACCTTCATCAGTTGCTGATCAGAGTAAAGGAGAGGACAGTGATGATCCCTTAGTGATTGTGGGTACTTCTAGTGAGGAGGAAAGCAGAGGAGTTAGAGACGTGGCAGACTATGATTGGACAGAAGAGTGGTATCCGCTTTATCTTACCAAGGATGTCCCAGATGATGCTCCTTTAGGGCTTACTGTGTTTGATAAGCAGGTAGTGTTGTATAAAGATGGGCAAGGTGAACTTCGGTGTTTTGAAGATAGATGCCCCCACAGGTAATAAAATCTCATGACATTTATGTTTCAAGTCTTTGTTCGTTTCGTATTGAGTACTAGAAGTTGGATCTTGCTTTGATTTCATATCCAAGAAAGGGGCATTGGAGTTTCTTTTTCTTGGTTTCTTGTTTTGATGATCTTCTTGTGATTTCTTGGATTTTGTTGGATATGTTGTGAAATTAGCTGGAAATTTTTGCACTTCATGTTTTGGGCCGTATGTGATGTGGCATCTGTGATCAAGAAAACAAGAAAAACAGAAATTTTAGGTTCAGATATCCCAGTGCTTGTCTTTAAGGCTAATTCCATGTGTGTTATATGTGAAATGAAAGGTGAAAGAGAAACCTAATATTGATTGAATGAGAACTTTTAGGTTCAGAAATTGTACAGATTGCTTTTCAAATAGACCTTTGAAGCAACTCCTTTTGAATTTCATGTGAGAATGGTTTTACATTTGCACTAAAAGGGATTAAATTGGTAGAAATGCTGTCGAATAGCTTAAATACGGTGAAGATCGGGTTCTATTTACTCTACTTATTAGGTTATGGCACCGATCACTATAGCTCAGAGGTTGAGATTCTTGACGTGGGGGTGTAACATACTGATTTAAGGCTTATCATGGGAGTTTAATCAGTGGTTTAGGGTTGAGATTAGATTGTTTGCATGATTAAAAGAAATTTTTGTGTAGTTGAATGAACTGCTGCGCATTCATGAATCTACAGAACTTGGTAACTAATTGCTGCTTATATAAACTCTGTCGAAATTGAATATATGGGGATGCTGTATTGCTAATGCTAACAAACAGAAATTCTTGAACTTTGGTGGATTTTCTTCATTTTATGGAAAAGATTTCTCTACTGTATTGTGTCTGCTCATGCGTTAGTCTTACTCAGAATGGCCGTGGGAAACACTGGCAAAATAAGAGAGTTCTTTAGATGTGGGCTGTATAGGTGATAATTAAAACTTGGCACTACTTGATTTAGGTTAGCTAAACTATCAGAAGGGCAGTTGATAGATGGAAGACTTGAATGTCTATATCATGGTTGGCAATTCGAGGGGGAGGGCAACTGTGTGAAGATACCTCAGGTCTGTCTTCATTTTAAACGTGCTCAGTTTCCTTTACACGATATGCCTTCCTTGTCTTTCCATATCCTAGCTAATGATGACAATGAATTTCTGCACTACAGCTTCCTGCAAATGCTAAAATTCCTCAATCAGCTTGTGTCAAAACCTATGAGGCGAGGGAATCCCAAGGAGTTGTGTGGGTATGGATGTCTCCGAAAACACAACCAAACGTAAACAAACTTCCCTGGTTTGAGAACTTTGCCAGGCCAGGTTTCAAAGATTCTTCAGCCATCCATGAGCTTCCCTACGATCACTCCATACTTCTTGAAAACCTGATGGATCCAGCACATATTCCAATCTCACATGATAGGACAGATCTGGCAGCAAAGAGGGAAAATGCCCAGCCACTACGTTTTGAGGTGACTGAACATACTGACCGGGGATTTGCGGGGTGGTGGGGTGGGGGAAATGCTCAAACATTGCCAAACTTCCTACGATTTGAAGCTCCATGTGTCCTATCCAATAACCGAGAATTCATTGATGAGAAGGGGGTGAAACAGTACTTCAGTGGCCTTTTCCTATGCAGACCAACTGGACAAGGAAAATCCATGCTTATTGTGAGATTTGGAGGAACAACCAGGCCTCAAATAGCAAACTGGATCCCTGAATGGTTCTTTCATCAGAGGGGATGCACAGTCTTCGAGCAAGATATGGGATTTCTGTCATCCCAAAATGAGGTTTTGATGAAAGAACAGCTCCCAACAAAGAAACTGTACTTCAATTTAAGATCCTCAGATACATGGGTAGCAGAATACAGGAAATGGATGGACAAAGTTGGACATGGAATGCCTTATCATTTTGGGCACAGCACCATTTCTTTACCTGAATTACCAGCTGTTGTAGAACATGCACCTGCTGGTCTTGTTGCTGGAGCTTCAGCTTCTTTCCCAGCTAAAGGTGGTATTGGGGCAATTCATGCACCCAATTTGTCCAATCGATATTTCCGGCATGTAATTCATTGCAAGGGATGCAGTAGTGCTCTCAAAGCTTTCAATACTTGGAAAAAAGCTCTTTCTGCAATTTCTCTTGGATTGACTGCATTAGCTATTCTAGTTTCTGGAAGGCAGTGGAAAGCTGCCATCTTAGTTTCAACAAGCTTATGCTTGGCCGGAGTTTATGCATGCTCAACTCTTATCAAAATGAGCACAACAAACTTCATAAGAACACATAGGAGATTTTGAGCCGGCAATCTGTGAACATCTAGCATGTTTCTGTAGTTTTAGCACAGGAAGATTATAGAACAACATTGACAACCTTGTATAGTTCATCAAGTGAATTATATGTTTTCTTTTTCTTGTCAATAAATTGCTGTATTTTCACATATTTTGCTTCCTTTTCTGTTCTGGGGTATGTTGTGCTAGAAGTTTTAATTAGTTTGTCGTTCTATAGTTTGATTTCATCTGCATCATTTTCTGCAATCCGTCTCGTTGCAGATTCAGGATTGTGCTTGTTGTGCTTAGCTTCCACAAAGGTTAATAGGAAGGCCTTACATAACCAAAGAATTTCTCCTCAGAAACCAAGTTTACACGGCATATAAATCCTCACAAGAAACAAAATGAAGTTGGTCCATGACTAACTTGGACAAAATGAGCGATGTTGTAATGCTGTCAGGTTTCCAAACCTGTACATGTCTTAATTTGTAAAGTAGAAACTAAAGCCACGTGAGAAGTAGATGTGTGGTCAGGAATGGATGTCAATCTTGCAAGGCAATGGCTAACTGACCAACTCGATCTGCTGCCTCAATTTCCTCTTCTTCTCCACAGGACTCCACTCCTGGATTTTTCCACGAACATCTCTTTCTTTCCTTTTCTTTTCACCTCCATGGCATTATCACTTCACCCATCTCTCTCCCTTAAAAACTTCTCAAACCCCTCTTCTTCCTTCTCCTTCACACCTAAACTAACTGCAACAAAACACATACACAGCCACCTGCTCAAATCAATACACTCAAAGCCTTACCACATAAAGAAGTGCCATGCAGTTGCAGATGCCCCAACTGCCACACCACCTTCACTTGACGCAAAAGATAACGATCAGGGGGTTCTTATTGGTCCCTCTAGTGAGGAGGAAAGGGGAGGGGATAGAGTGGTGGTGGACTATGATTGGACTAAAGAGTGGTACCCACTTTACCTCACTAAGGATGTGCCTGATGATGCACCTTTAGGTCTCAATGTGTTTGATAAGCAGTTGGTGTTGTACAAAGATGGCCAAGGTGAGCTAAGGTGCTATGAAGATCGGTGCCCTCACAGGTATCTTATAGCATGAGCTCTAGTTTCTGCTGCTACTCGATTCAGTGCTGTTGTTTTGGTTGGGCTCCTGACTTTAGTGTTCAGAGACAGAACAGAATCTCTATGGTTTTTCTTTTGATCATCACTGGATTAATTTTGTTTGGTTTAGGATTTTTTATAAAAACCCTTTAGGAAGATTGTAATTGTCATTAACACATTAATATCTTCTATTTATTGATGTAAAATAGTTACCTTAAATTCGTTGAAACATCAACTGCACAATGAACAGAACCTTAAACTATGAGACTGTCTGATGACAGGTTGGCGAAACTATCGGAAGGTCAGTTGATCGATGGTAGGCTTGAATGTCTCTACCATGGCTGGCAATTTGAAGGGGAGGGAAAATGTGTAAAGATACCTCAGGTCTGTCTTTCCTTTGTACGTTTTGCGTCTGTTGTTCCTCATAGGGTGGATTTATTTTCATCCACTCTTGTCTATAATTCTTGCATTTCGTTTATGCAAATAATTCTAACACAAAAGCCTCTTGACTTAGACCTAGATATGTGAAAGGTTAGCTGGCCTCTTCTGTTATTGATGTTGATGAATTTCTTTTGCAGCTTCCTGCAGATGCTAAAATTCCTCGGTCAGCTTGTGTAAAGACATACGAGGTGAAGGATTCGCAAGGAGTTGTTTGGGTATGGATGTCACTAAAGACGCCACCAAACTTTAAAAAGATACCCTGGTTTGAGAACTTTGCCAGGCCAGGATTTCAAGACACTTCAACCATTCATGAGCTTCCCTATGATCACTCCATACTTCTTGAAAACCTCATGGATCCGGCGCATATTCCAATCTCACATGATAGGACAGACTGGACTGCGAAAAGGGAAGATGCCCAGGCACTGCGATTTGAGGTGACTGAACGCACCCATCGAGGTTTTGCAGGGCGGTGGGGTAAGGAGAAAGACAAAAAACTGCTAAGCTTCTTACGGTTTGAAGCTCCATGTGTCCTATCCAATGACATAGAACTTCCCAATGAGAAGGGATTGACTCAGTACTTCACGGGGCTGTTTCTATGCAGACCAACTGGACAAGGAAAATCCATGGTCATTGTCAGGTTTGGAGCAACAAAAAGACCTCAAATAGCAAATTTGATCCCCAGATGGTACTTCCATCAGAATGCATGCAAAATCTTCGAGCAAGATATGGGATTTCTGTCGTCCCAGAACGAAGTTTTAATGAAAGAAAAGGTTCCCACAAAGGAACTGTACATCAATTTGAAGTCATCAGATACATGGGTAGCTGAATACAGGAAATGGATGGACAAAGTTGGGCATGGAATGCCTTATCATTTCGGACACAGCACCATTTCTTTGCCCCAAGTACCTGCTGTTCTAGAACATGCACCAGCTGGTCTTGTTGCTGGAGTTTCAGCTTCTTCCCCAGCAAAAGGTGGGATCGGAACAATGCACGCACCCAATGTGATCAACCGATATTTCAGACACGTGATTCATTGCAAGGGATGCACGAGTGTAGTCAAAAGTTTCCAGGCTTGGAAAAATGCCCTCTCTGCAATTGCTCTTGCATTGACTACATTGGCCATTCTAGCATCTGGAAGGCAATGGAAGAACTTTCTCTTGTTATCGGCAAGTTTGTGCTTAGCTGGGGTTTATGCATGCTCAACAGCTATTGCAATGAACACAACGAACTTCATAAGAACACACAGAAGATTGTAAGTAGCAAAAGATAGCACTTCTTGTAAGTTTCTATAATTTCAGGTCAGGAAGATACAAGAAAGTATCATAGGTTCTCATCATGGATAATTTACTGTCAAGTGAAGGTTACTAGTATTGTATCAATTCTCTATTCATGATCTCAAGATTTTTTATTGGACTCTGCCTTTTCCAAGAAATTCCTTTTTTTTGGCACCTTTGAAGCTTTTTCAATTAAAGGGAAAGGATAATGTTCTGCAGTGTCACCGGTCTGCCATGGCTTTGAACTAGGTTTGAAATTATTTCCAGAGCAACAGTTATGATGATCAAAGTTAAATACTAAAATTGTAACAAAAAAAAAAAATGAAAACTAAAATAGTGAAAGAGGAAACAAACTTGCAGGGACATTTGCTTCCTTATCCAGCATTTGTTTATCTGATATATATATATATATATACACACACCATTTTAGCCAAGAACCAATTTACATACATGCTTCTTACAGGGTTTGAGTTCTAACATGTCTGGAACATTGGGGTTTGGGGTTTGAACATAAGGTTTTGGATCTTAGGTGAATTTGAAACTAAATCCGAAGACCAAGCTGTGGTTTTTCACACACATAGAGAAATTAAGACAATTTCATTGAAGGAGCTTCATACTCTCTTTTTTTCATTGAAAGAGCTTAATAGACTTTGCAAAGCACTAAAATGACTGCAAGATTCAACATCATCAACAAGGAAAGAAAGGGGAAATGAACCATATTTTATTATAATAGCCAAAAGATATCCTTGGGCAAACATCAACATGAAAATTTGCAGAAGACACTAATAGCTGAGAAATAACTCCAGCAAACCTATTGATACTGAAGCAAAAAACATTAATACTACTACCAATGCGAAAAGACAAGACATCATTAATAGAAAGAAAACACCACCCTTGTTTTATTTATTTATTTACCCTCTTTTGGCCTAATCTCAATCCCCTCAACAATCAGCCCACCTTTCCAATCACCACCCTTCACCTCTTGAGCACTCATTTCGAGTTCCTCATCTTCCCCTTCCTTGCAAAAGAACTCACCCAATTCAACCTCCAGCCACCCATCTCCCCTTTCCTTTGGATGCTGTCCACTGTTTTCTCTAGCAGGTGCTTGCATCCCCACCATTCGGCGGCGGTTGAACAACCCAGTCCGCCTTCTGACAAACTGGTATTGCTGCGCTCGACCTCTGTCTGAATCCAAATACACATTTCGCTTACCACTTTCACTACCAACGAGTCCCACCCCCACCTCCACTGGCTGGTAATCCAATCCATAAGCACCTTGAGTTGGCTTGAACACAAGGTATGCTGTGTACAATGTTGCTGGAGATAGCATAGTAGCACTGATTTTGCCTCGGATTTCAAACCAACATACACTAATCAGCTCTGCCACTTCTCCAAACCTGTCAGAATCCAGCAAAACAATTAAATTTCAGCATCCCAAAAGAAAATAAGAAGTAACTGAAAGAAAAAAAGTAAAAAAGAAAGACAAACCAACCTAGAGCAAGGATCAGAATTCCATCTCCAATACGTAGGAGTATCACCCCATACAATCATCAGGTCTCTTGCAGAAAGCATGTAGCATTTCTTCCCACTCTTTTTCTCCAATGAAAAGCTCTGTTACAAAAAAAAAAAAAAAAAAAAAAAAAATTAGATATAGAAACAGTCCTAAAAAATATATGCATATATATATATTTCTCAGATCAATCTAATTTTTTTTTATTCCACCCTCAACAAGTACAAAATTCTCCATTTTTAATCCTAGATTAGGTATGTGTTTGTTAATGCTGTATTTTTCATGCATTCTGAAAAACATCAGAAACAGCAGCACAAAAACATAAGACGTCAAGTTTTGGTCTTGTCTCTGTCTAAATTTCTACCCCACTTTCTAGTGTGACAACCTTGCCCCTTAGTGACAATTCTCCGTAGAAAAACTTGATTTTGTATCGTACACTTCAATCCTGCATGATCTTCTAAGAAAAAAAAACATGAGCTTTACCTTTTTGCCATGGTCGATGATTATGGGCTTCTCACAAAGCCTGAGATAGAGATCTTTCTTGGAAGAAAGAGAAGCCAACAATGTAGAAGAACTATCGGATTTTGAGATGATAGATTGATAATCATGGGGCAGAAACCTTTCCCAAACAGCATTGGATTCTTCCGCCGACTTAAACAAGGATGAGACAACGGACAACCGGCAAGCATCCCTCGGGCTGGTAAACGACAGAACATTGGCTATGCAACCTTCAGGCAGCACGTTCAACGACACATCTTCTCTAAAACTCATTCTTGCCATTTGATTGACAGTTGCGTAAGATTTTAAGGCGGCGGACTGTGCTATTTATAGGGAAGGATATGTGAGGTGGGAAGCTTAGCGGTTAAGGATATAACTGGCTTTGAATGGATATTTTTTAGATTCTTTTTGGCCATTAAATGAATATATGGTATAAAGTAGAAATTACTTTTTTTTTCCATCTTTAAGATATTCCATTCTAAAAATTCACAAAACAGCTATAAGTAGGTAATTTTTTATTATTCTATCGGATGGATAAGGTTAAACAATTTTTTATATATACAATAACCACAATCGAAGATCACTTGTTTAAATTATTAGAATTATTAGAGCCACTTTTACTAAATTCAAATTTATTAAGATTTATGCTTTTTTTTCTTTTCTTTTCTTAGTTGAAATCTTTTATTGCTTTAGAAAAGAACCAATCTTTTTATTGGATTTGTCACATGGGATGAGTAGATTTTGTAGACCTGTTGTTTGGATTAAGCCATTGTTAATTATATAGTATAATTAATTAATATTTTGGTTTTAAAAGGTAGGCCATCTTTGGATTTCTCTACTTGATAGGATTCTAAATTGATTATTTAGCTTCATAAAATAATAATAAAAAAAATAAAATGCAAGCAAATTTCTTTTAATTGTTTCTATTTGTGTGATTATTTAAGAAATAATCTTTGATCTATTTCTACAGGTATTAGTATAATAGCTTTTTATTTTTTTATTTTTAATGAATATTATTCATCTGTTTTCATATTTTTAAATAATATCTTTTTCATACATACTTGAGTTTTTTTGTACAAAAAAGCTCTGTTAATTCCTATAAAATGATTATAAGTAGATAGCAAACTAGTTTACCATTAAAAAAATACTTTAAAAGCTAAATTACGATAATTTAATTACTTGGGATTAGCAAAATGATTAAATATAAAAAGATATAATCTGAGTCAGAGCTGAAAGGCGGTGCCTTCCGATCCTTACTTTATGACTTTTGGTAATGGGAGCCTGAGGGGGCAGTTGCCACCCCTTTTATGGATGGCTTCTTATCTGTCTTGCATCATGGCTGGTTTCTTGGCGAATTTGCCACGTGTTGCTTGTTACAAAAAAAATAAAATATGACATGTTATCGTTGAAACCATAACCAAGCTGATCTTTAAACGAATATTTTATTAATAACGTCTTCATTTCGGAGATTGGAGTGTTATAGCAGCGTCGAACGTACACGAAACGCTAGATATAATTGTAGCCCAAGCAACCAGCAGTGGATTAGGCACGCTGCGGTCATGTCTCGCTATTGCCGAACATGCAACGAAGTCTTATGACTTGAAACCAAACGTAGAACATGTAATACACAGCGAAAAACAACTAATTTGAAAACTTACGTAAAAAGCTCATGTCGTGACTGACTACTTTTCGTTGATACAAAAATCTAATTCGTGTCTGAAAAATTTTATTGACGTAAAACTGCATTTAGACAATTAGTATTTATGATCATAGTTTTAAACAGTGATCGTTGTTGAAAAAACGATCGCAATCACGAGTTGTGGCTCATCGTGATCGTAAAAGAACGATTACGACAGTTAATTGTGTGAATACATTAGAAATTGATAATAAATTTATTATAATTCACATTTTTTTAACAATTTTACTAATTAAACATAATAATAAATAATTATATCTCTAATAGTTTAATAACATATAATAATAGTTAGATTTATTATAAAAAGTAATTAATAACACTTCTAATAGATTAATATCACATGAAAAATAATAAAATACATTATAATTTCAGTAATTGTAAAAAAAGAAAGTAAAAGAAGACAAAAAAAAAACCCCTCCTTTCATTAGTAACTACGGGAGAAATAAAGCAAAAGAAGACAAAAAAAGTCTCTCCTTTTCATTAATAATTGCAGGAGAAAGAAAGCAAAAGAATATAAAAAAATGTCCAATTGCATTTCAAGCTTTTTTTTAGCAATTTAAATTTTTTATATATAACACCGTTATATAACGACTAATAATGACGTTACATAACGATAACACCGTTATCTATCGTTATAGGCGTGAAACACCGTTGAAGCCCTTATAACGTCGAAAAACGAGTAACGAGTTGCCTCGTTATCGTTATATAACAACAGTAATCTGGTCGTTTTTTAAAACCATGTTTATGACAGACCTAAATCTATCGTGTATTCTAAAATTATATTTGTTAAAACAAAAAAATTAAATTTTATAATTTTGTTTTCGAAGGAATTAGTTTTATTTTAAAACATAGAATGAAGATATCGAGGGAAAAAATTGGTCAGGTGATTATGTTGTGTCCAAGGTTAAGGATCCTGTAAGAAATCCAAAGAATGCAGATTGCTCTGCCGAACTATGCTGTTTGGGCCCCAACTTATGAAAAAACAAAACTCAGAACCCTCGACAATTACAAGGATTTGCAACAGCCAACCATTTAACTCTTTCCGATGCTATGCTCCGACCGATGTGACATGGTAGTGTAGACTTTGGAGATAATCTATCAGTACATGATGGTTATCCATTTTTTTCGATAAAAGCTATCATATAATCATTAGATAAAAAAATTTTAATTAATTTTTTTAAATAATTGATATACTAAAAAAATAAAAATTAATATACTTGATTGAAAAAATTCAAAATTAATATATTTATCATGTAGTTTTTTCGAAAATATTATGTTTATCATAACTATATCGAACTCAAAAGTTTATAATTTTTTAAACGTATGAAAATACTATGTTTTTATTGCAATATCTTTTTTATTAAAAAAAATATTTATTTTATTTTTAATATAATATTAACTACAAACTGTAATATCACATCTGAATTTTTAAATTTATAAATAGGTGATTTTTTTTATAAAATATTAATTGCAAACTGCGGTAAGTGATATTTGAATTTTTAATTTTATAGGTCGGTGATTTATTAAAAACTTATTAATTGTTATATCGATTTGTTATTAGTAATTCTTTTCACAATTTAGTTTATTAGAGGTTAAATATAAATATTAGGGATCCTTCTAAATATATCAAAAGGATAACTTAAAATTTATTTTTTTATTTGTATTCATAAAAAATATTATTTTGTGAAAGAGAAAATACTGAAAATTATTAGAGTTTTTAGGATCTTAATTCCTTTTTCTAATTTTTTTTTTCTTTTTAAGGATCTTAATTAACTTTCCTTATTTTGGGCTGGTCCATTAACAATGCTACTATTGGGCCCAATGTTTGCAAATTGCCATCTCCCGCCCCAGGGCCTCAGCCACTAAACTACTCCTTCGTAGTTCATACTTCAAGGGCTCCTCCTTTTTTTTTTTTTTAATTTAATAAAATAGTTTTTAATAATCTTTTCTTTTTTCTTAAATTTAACAAACGTATGATCCAACAGAAATTGTGCTTTAATTTCCCTTCAGACACAGAAACAAGTTATGAATACAAGCAAGCTCTACTCGCATGCTAAAATCTTCCCAAAAAAACAAAAAAAAAAAAAACGAATGAGGAAATTGCAAGAATGTGAAAATAAAATAAAAAATCCATAAATTCTAAGCCAATTAAACTAGAAAATTGTACAAGCACAAACTCGTTATTATTATTAATTTTTTTTATCAACTTATCACCATCTTGCATTAGAGATATGGTTAATTATATTAAGAACTAGAACGACGTTATTTAACCTCTTTCAATAAATACAGCTTCAAGATTTGAATCTCTCAATAAATACAATTTTAGAATTTGAATTCTGCATATTAATAAAAATTACCAACTCGCTTATCACTTAACCAACAACTTGTTGGTAAAATTTACTGTCTTTTTAATTACCTTGTTTTGGTTTGATCTCAATCCCTTCAACAATTAACCTTCCTTTCAAACGATCAGTACTATTGTCATGAACTTTCATCTCTAGTTCTCCATCTTCTAATTCCTTGTTAAAGAAGTCACCCAATTCCATCTGCAACCATCCATCTCCTATATCATTTGGACAATGTCCTCTATCGTTTGGACAATGTCCATCACTAGTTGGTGTATATAAACCAATGTGCTATCTTGTTTTACCGTGATTCTGGTGTTGCAATCTTTTTGCTTCCCAAAAAACAATTTGCGAAGAAGTTTCACCTCAAAAAGTCCTATTCTGACCTTTGCTGGATGGTCATCCAACCCACAGGCTATTGAAAAACCTGGGTTTTGTGGTGCTGCAACGAACTTGAACACAAGGTATTGATTTTGCCAAATATTTCTAGCCGATGCACCTGAAGAAGATGAGGCACTTGTGCAAACCTGTGGATATCCAGCATATAATGAAATGTAAAAATATCATGAAAAGTAAAAGCGAAAAGAAAGAGAAACCTTGAGTTCTCTTATAATATGTCATGTTTGATTGGCCGTAATTGGTGGCACCTAGGATTGCCGTTTTTTGATCCAGTAGTAACAACTGATTTATCAGAAACCCAGAATGAACTGAAATCATATACTTATATACTATGAAACTGGTGGCTACTCTTCAATTCTGGTTAGTTGTCATGGTTACAGGGATGTCATGCATCTGTGATGCTGCGAGGAAATGAGGCGGAGCGAAGTGATCCAGGGAATGATGCAGTTTCATATGCAATCATCTTGTTTTAGAACTCACAGATCAAGGATGGATCAAAGAACTCTTTATGAACTCACAAATCAGAGATGAATCAAACAACTGTCTATCATATATGTTTTTAAATAACGACCGTAATATAACGTAATAGTTGTTGTTTAATTGAATCGACTAAAATCATTATCGATTTTTTAAATTATACATGATATAATTTTGATTTACACAAATAATGGTATTATATAATTATAAAAGTCATTATTGACATTATTTGATGAATAATTGTCCAAATAATGACCATTCGAAAAAAATATATGTTTTTTTTTCATTCTATATTTTAAATCGAATATTAACAATTACTAATCGTGATTGTCATGATATTTATTTTATTACTCCAATAAGTCACATGACTCATGATTGTAACAGTTTTTACAACCCGATCTCAGTCTCATAGTAATGTCCACTGCATATCACATAAAATATTTTAATTTAATTTAAAAAAATTTTAAAAAAAAAATCTCATTCAAATAAGAGATTTTAACTTTTAAAAAATTGAGTGAAAATTTGTTTTCTTTATTTTATTATTTAAAAATTAAATTATATAAATATATTTAAATATGTTCCATGACCAGTAAATGATACTCCCCATCGGAGTCAGTGAGTGTGTCTGGGATGGTGACTCCATAACACTTGCATTCACGGCAAAAGGGAAAACCTCTAATAGTCCTCCAATCATATAAGCATTTTTTATTCAGTCTCCAAATAAATTTTTTATTTCAATTAAATCCTAAAACATTTTAGAAATTTCTCAATGAATACACCATCCATATTTCATATGGATCCATTAAAATTTTAAGTTTTTTACAAAGCAAAAGAAAATTTTTCTGTATTTAACATGGATCCAATTGAAATGAAAAATTCTTTGTGGATTCAATTTGAGTTGTAGTTTTTCTGCAAACATTGTGAGGTAAAGAATGGTGCAGAGTTCTTGCAAAGCAACTTCCAACCTCTTCCTGCCTTTTTCACTTTGGGCCTCATCATTTCTTCTTCTCTCTTCTTCTCCTCCTTTCTCCATGTGATTGCATTTTCTCCACTTTCTTCTACACCTCCAAGGACGTAGCCGAAGAAGACTCATTAGGATCAGTTGACTCCACTAAAATTCTATAAAAATGTCAAATATATATACTTTTTATTAAAAAAAAAATTGCTCTATAACCCATTGACTCTTGAGTTAAATTAGAGAAAAAGAAGAATAAAAAAACCTATTAAATATTAATGCAATTCAATAAGGGAGAGATAGCGATGGCCACCTTAAAATCCCAAAGAATTAAAAAGGAGAGAAACAAATCATTTGCTCTGTTTTACAGCATATTAACAATTATAGTCATAGTTCTATTACGTAGATTTTATTATCAATTTTAACAGTTAAAATATTTTGCAACCACCGACAAGAAATTCTGGCTACGCCCCTGTACAACTCTCTCTGTCTCTCTTCCCCTAGAGAAACAGAACCAACTGCATGCAGAATGGCTTTACCAATCCTTCAGTTCCCATTTCTGTCTCACGCTACCTCCCTCTCTAAGCCTCTCTCCTTCACTCTTAAACCAACAAAAACCCTTAGGCCAATACATATAAAGCAGCAGGAGCAGCAAGAAAGGGCCATTAGGTGCCATGCAGTTACAGATCTTTCAAGCAGTACTCTACCTTCATCAGTTGATGATCAGAGTAAAGGAGAGGACGATGATGATGGCTTAGTGCTTGTGGATCCTTCTAGTGAGGAGGAAAGCGGAGGAGTATGAGAGGTGGCAGACTATGATTGGACAGAAGAGTGGTACCCGCTTTATCTTACCAAGAATGTCCCAGATGATGCTCCTTTAGGGCTTACTGTGTTTGATAAGCAGGTAGTGCTGTATAAAGATGGGCAAGGCGAACTTCGGTGTTTCCAAGATAGATGCCCCCACAGGTAATAAAATCTCGTGACATTTATGTTTCAAGTTTTTGTTGTCTTGAATTGAGTACTAGAAGTTGGATCTTGCTTTGATTTCATATCCAAGAAATGGGCATTAGAGTTTCTTTTTCTTGGCTTCTTGTTTTGATGATCTTCTTGTGATTTCTCTCGTTTGGTTAAAGGATTTTGTTGGATATGTTGTGAAGTTAGCTGGAAATTTTTGCACTTCATGTTTTGGGCCTTCTATTATGTGGCGCCTGTGATCAAGAAAACAAGAAAAACAGAAATTTTAGCTTCAGATATCCCGGTGCTTGTCTTTTAAGGCTAATTCTATGTGTGCTCTATGTGAAATGAAAGGTGAAAGAGAAACCTAACATTGATTGAATGAGAACTTTTAGTATCAATCTGTAACTTGTACAGAGTGCTTTTCAAATAGACCTTTGAAGCAACTCCTTTTGAATTTCATGTGGGAATGGTTTTACATTTGCAGTAAAAGGGATTAAATTGGTAGAAATGCTGTCGAATAGCTTAAATACGGTGAAGATGGGGTTCTGTTTACACTACTTATTAGGTTATGGCACTGATCACTATAGCTCAGAGGTTGAGATTCTTGATGTGGGGGTGTAATATACTGATTTAAGGCTTATCGTGGGAGTTTAACCAGTGGTTTAGAGTTGAGATTAGATTGTTCGCATGATTAAAAGAAATTTTTGTTTGCTTGAATGAACTGCTGCACCTTCATGAATCTACATAACTTGGTAACTAAGTGCTGCTTATATAAACTCTATTGAAATTGAATATATGGGGATGCTGTATTGCTAATGCTAACAAACAGAAATTCTTGAACTTTGGTGGATTTTCTTCATTTTATGGAAAAGATTTCTCTACTGTATTGTGTCTGCTCATGCGTTAGTCTTACTCAGAATGGCCGTGGGGAGTTCTTTAGATGTGGACTGTATAAGTGATAATTAAAACTTGGCTCTACTTGACTTAGGTTAGCTAAACTATCAGAAGGGCAGTTGATAGATAGAAGACTTGAATGTTTCTTCATGCTCAACTCTTTATCAAAATGAACACCACAAACTTCATAAGAACACATAGGAGATTTTGAGCCAGCAATCTGTGGACATCTTGTATGTTTCTGCAGTTTTATGTAATTATACGTGTTAATTTTTGCTATAATCTCTTAATTTTATGCAAAACACATTATCTTCAACAACTCGAACAAGGAAAAAAATCAGCAAGTGGGATATTTACATCATCAAGACTACGTAAGGATGCTGATCTCATGGACTATACGTACAACATCATGAAAACAACCTGTAATTTGTAACCGAGTGGTACGTACATGGTTCACTCAGCTATAAGAGAAGTGGATGCCGGCGATGACTTCAAAATAAAGTTTAAATCTTTCACGTAAAGGTCTTGATTCAATCTTAACAAGACACATAAAATTAAGGCTTTTGAGTGAGTTACTAATAAAGTGAAAGGACTAGACCTCTTGTCCCAATGATCCTTTTTCCCACATTATCGTGGAAAACCTTTTGCTTCTGTCCTAGCCTGTTTATCTAAAACCTCTTAGCCATCGGTTGGTAATTGACTAAAACATGAGTTCATCTAGTCAATAATTTTCTGGTGCAGGAAGATGAAGTCGACAAGAGTTGGTGGAGCACATAATATACGTAACCTGGGGATGAGAAGAAGTGGCTGATCGATGCAATATGCACACATCACTCATGAAAATTAATAACAAATGACCTGTAATAAGTAACTGAATACAGACAACATGTCACATTATTTAAACAGAGTAACTTTGCTCCTTTTGTTGTTCTGGTTTTACATCAACGTCATGGTTGGAAACTTGTACCACTGAATCGGCCACTTGTGATAAACACGCAACTTCAGAAGAAGTCCATCCTGTGCATCTTTAACTGCTTGGGGTAGCTCCTCTTTCACCTGAGACAGAAACCAATGACATGAAACAATTTGTTGAAAAATCGTCATTTAAAATGAAGTGAACGCTATGAGATCCAAATTCTATGGTCACTAGACATTTATATATATTATATAAATGTTATCTGCATCCTCCTACATAGCTGTGTCAACCAGCTGCAAAAGCTCTTGATAGTGATGCAATCAAGATACTAATTAACACTAATCTACCCGCTACAAATGTGAAAAAGAAGACATTGTTACTAGAATATGAAAACAGTTGCTCATCTGGTTACCCTGTTTTGGTCTAATCTCAATCCCTTCGACAATCAACCCATTTTTCCAATGACCAGAGCCATCAAAAACTCTAATTTCCAGCTCTCCATCTTTCCCTTCCTTGGTAAAGACGTCGCCCAATTCAATCTCCAACCACCCATCTCCTCTTTCCTTCGGATAATGTCCATAACTTCTTCTGGTAGGTCTGCGCCTCCTTCTTGCATTACGGGATTGCCGCCCTAGCCTTCCTTCTACATTCCAGCTAACAGTCCGTGCACAACTTTCTTCTCCATCCATTTTCATTGAAACCAGAACTGGCTGGTCATCCAGTCCATGATGATAATCTATGGGAAGCTTGAAGACAAGGTATGTTGTGTACAATGTTGCTGGAGATAGCATACTAGTATTGATTTTGCCACGGATTTCAAGCCAACACACCCAAAGAAGCTCAGCCACTTCTGGAAATCTGTGGGTAAATCATCAACATTTAAATATCATAATCACATAAACAAGAAACTGAGAAAAAGAAAAACTGAAAAGAAAGAAAAACCTGGACGTGGGATTAGAATTCCATGCCCAATATTGAGGAGTATCAGCCCACGTAATCGAGAGGGTCCTCGCAGAAAGCATGTAACATTTCTTCCCAGTCTTTTCCTCCAGTGAAAAGCTCTATCCAACACAAGAGAAGCACGCTATTAGCCAACTTTTTATTCCTAATAAAAACATAAAGATCCACTGTTTAAGGAAATCAAATCAGTCACATAGCTTTTGGGACAAGAGGCAAAACTACTCTTTCTCCAATGTCACCATCTCCAACCCTGTCTAGTCTCCCAGTCTGCCTCAATTTAAATTGAATTTTTTCACACAAAATAGAAATTGTAATGGCATGAGATTTTAGGAACATCAAACACATGGTAAAATTATTTGGAAATGTCCATCAAAACTACGGTACTATTTTAAAGAAACTTCAAAACTATACAAAAAAAATTACAGAGATAAGAGATAGTATTTACAGAAACTTCAGTACCCTTTTCATCACTATCAAAGAAAATAGCCCTAATGGTTCCAACAAAGACTTGAGAAAACTTGGTCAATGAAAATTAATTAATCAACTCAATTGGGTTAAAAAAAAAAAAAAAGACCACTTTTTAATTAAAAAAAAAAACAAAAAAAAGCAATTCAAGCAAACAGAGACTTTCAAAAACAAGAAAACACGAATGGGTCTGTGAAAAAAAAACATCAAAAGAAAGAAGTGAATAAAAAAAATGAAAATTTTACCTTTCTCCCGTCATCGACAAGGACTGGATTTTCACAGAGGCTGAAATATAGTTCCTTTTTGGAAGAAGCAGATGCCAGCAGGAGAGAACAATTCGGGCAAGTGGAGAGGATGGATTCAAGATCGCTAGGAAGGAACCTCTTCCAAGCAACGTCGGATACGGCGGCCGACTTAAACATGGGAGATACAGCAGAGAGTCGGCCAACGTCCTGAGGAGTTGTAAACGACAGTACGTTCGCTATGCACCCCTCTGGCAGCTCATTCAAAGACATTTCTTCTGATGTTGAGAATCAAATCCTTTCTACTGACTGCGTATATATTGGTGAGGAGAGGAGAGGAGAGGAGAGGAGAATGGAACAGACGCAAAAGGGAGAGGAAAAGCTTAGGTGTTAAGAATCAAGATAGTCGCCAAGTAAAAGAACAAATTTAGTGATGTAAATTATTGGAGCAGTAATTATTACAAAAACTACTCCCTCTGGATTAAACGAGTTTTTTTTTTAAATAGGATAATTTTAAATCTTTATTATTAAAATAAAATATTTTTAAATTTATTTATTAAAATAAGTATTTATTGACACGTAGGAATACATGTCATCAAATAAAATGACTCTGGTTCATATCTGGCTTCAAACTTTTCAGGTCAAGCCGGAACTTACCCTCATCCTCCGCTTCTCTTCTTCTCTTTCATCTAGCATGGCAAGGAGAGGCACACCATCATATGCAAACTGTATGCACGATCTTCTTCCCAGGTCCGTGTTTTGGCAAACAAGGCTACATGGCCAACAGAACCAATTAAATCACTGGATGCATATTTTTCATTGCATCAACATGCATAGTTTAAAAAGAGAGGATGTTGATTTGCCAACTCTGTGATTTCTTGATTCTATATATATATATATATATACACACATACATATCTGGAATTTTATTAACCAGAATCCGAGCTTGTTTCATAAAGACGATGCCATTTATGAATCTGGAAGAGCAAGCATATCAACGTGGGGATGGTGAGGGCGAGGTCGAGAGCTAGGGGCATGTGGGGTTGTATACAATGTGGCACTCTAAGGTCCATGATTTTTTTTTTTTTTTTTTTATGAATCTGGAGAAGATCAGAATGATGGGGTGATGACCAAAATGAATTTTGAAAAGAAATGAGAAACTGAAGGAAAGTGAGAAACGAAAAACATTGAATAGCCTGTTGCCTAATAATGCCAAGAAAGGAAATTATACGCTATGGAAGGAACGTAGGAAAGCCAGTCAATGAAGTATGTAGATATGAGTGGGATCTTAATCATGCTAAATCTCAAGATCTCTTTCTTGGGTTATTTGGAGTGACGGTTTGGTGTTGTGAAAATTTGAGATTCATAAGATATGTCTGGTTTTTTTTTTTTTTTTTGAGAAAATGTTTTCTTAGTCGTCATGGCCTGTTAAGTTCCATCGATGGATAATGATGTAAAATGAAACGACCAAAGCAGAAAACACATGGAGTACTGAATTTTTTTTTTATGACGAGCATTAAATTTGATTAAAGTTGTAAATCATGTTTAACATTGGAGAAGAAGATAAATTAATTACAGTAAGTGATGTGGATGAACATATCTTATATGGTAAAAAATTATCTACTTTGAGAATTAAGTTTAAAACTATCCTATTTAAAGAATAAAGATTTAAAAATACCCTAATTTGTTAAAAAAAACTCTGATTAAACTCATTGACTTTTGTCTGAATTAGGAAAATTATTAATTATTTTATGCAATTTTTGTTTATATTTTCTTAAAATAAATATATTTGTACAATCTTTTGAAAAATATATGGCTTAAAATTTTGATTAGATAAGTATTTTCATACGGATATAAATAGAAAAACGGACAATCTATTTTAGATGAAAAGAATAATTTTTATATTTTTAAAATAATCTTTTTGTTTAAAAAAATTATTTATCTTTTTATTTATATCTGTCTCAAAATATTTATCCGACCAAATCTTTGAATTATGTATTTTTATAAAATACTCTTAATTAAATTTTATTTTGTAAAAATTTATTCAAATACAATTCTTAAAACAAAATATTTTAGCAAAATATTAAAATATATATATATTGATGTGACATAATAATTAATAATATTTTTAATCTGCATGAAAAATTAAAGATAACAATCTCTTCGAGTAAAAAAGAATAGTTTTTAAAGATGATTGGTGATTAGTATGTTAATAAATTGTTAGATGAATTACTAATGAAAAAGGATTGGAAAGTAATTAAATTGTTAGTAATAATTGGTGAGAGAGACATAAAAATGATTTATTCTGTATCGAAATATTACCATGTTGATTTTTCACAAATATTAATAATATTATTAATTGATATATCATGTCATCCTTGTTTATGCATCCTTTTATAAAGTATCCTTTTTAATTATAAATTACTTACCAAAGGGATTTAATTAGGAGTAATATAGTAAAATGCATTACTTAAATGTTTCGATAAGACAATCATTTTGTGAGAAACAAAAATAAAAAGTAGTATAGTCTATTAGGGAGAGAGTGAATAAGCATTTAGTGTTTATTTTGATACCGAAAGTAAAAGATGAAGTAAAAAACAAAAGAGAAATTACAATTTAATCTCTAACATATTACCTCATTTCATTTTGTTTTTTTTTTTTTTTTTGGGTTTTATCAAATTTAATGAACATTAGATAATGTTATTTCTCAATCCATCTATTGTTTGTACTAACTAAAAGCCAAATTAAACTCCAGTCTACCGTTACAAATAATTTTAGTATCAAATCATAGTAAATTTCTCTTTTATTCAAACTAGTGAAATATTGGAGAAAAAATTAATTATGTTTTGATGCTAAAATTATCTTTTAGGGGCAAATTCAAGCTCGTTTTTACATATTGAACGGATGTACTTAGGGAGTAGTTACAAATAGAACCACGATATGACTTGATTCTAGTAGTTTTATAGCAATTTATACAATTAGATATGGCAAAGGTGATCAAAATTAATAGTTAATTATCAAAATTGAATTGAATGATTAAGATTTTTTAGTTAAAATGGTTATGATCAATGACCGAATGATTAGTTTGGTTATAGTTATTATTATGATTTTTTATGATTACCAAATCAAAAATCAAAAACTAACTAATCCAAAATATTACAATTATGCGATTGATTATAAATAATTATTAATTTTCAAGCTTTCGTAATGCTTATTTTTAAAACTTCTATTGCGGTATTAAGACTTGTCTTATGTTTATTTTTTGGCAATCTATAAAAATACCATCCAACTATATAAATAACTTCAATGTTACGACCAAACAATTTTTTGTATCAGTTTTTTCATTAAAACTTTTAGAAATTTCCATTCATTTTCAAGGCTTTCCATCTATATTAACATTCAAATTGTATATATATATATATATATATATAACACGTTTTTTATTAGTAATATCGATCAATGTGACCCACCCATGAAAGAAGGAAAAGACTAAAATCACATAAAAAGGAAACCGAAGAGAAATAAAAGATATGCCTTCAATAAAAAAAGGAATGGCAAAAGAGAAATTAAGGAGAGCTGATAACGGCAGATATCAAGTAGCAAATATGCATGAACGGGTGAGATGAAAAAAGACTCCAAAATGCAGGGGTGAAATTAAAAAAGAACTCCAAACAGCAGACATGAGTCAACATGAATAGGAATTTTGTTTCTAAATGCAAAATAAACCAACAATATTAATCCTAATTCTTTTAGCGTCTTTGTAATAATTAGATTTATTACGTGGGTGGACAGGGTTGGTCCGGCTTTAATTATATTGACCTAGCCTGGGGTAACTTTGGCACGTTAGTAGTTCCGGTTCAACTTTAATTTTCTAAGGTGCTTTATGGTAATCGAAATAAAGTAATAGAAATGAAAATATAGAAATCAGAATGTTATTTTTATTTCAATATTGTGTTTGCAATACTAATAAAGAGTCGAATACAATTTAAATTTTTTAATATCTAATTTTTTATACAAATAAAAATAATAATTAGTTAGTCTTGACTAGGGCTACATGACTCTCTGTCTACTCGCTCAACTAGGACCAAAAAGAATATCATGTCCAGTCTAATGGACCAAAGTTATAGTCGAAAAGTTATAAGGATCTCAAAAATAAAACGTGCAAATCGAATGATTTTTAGAATTTTTTTTTTCATTTTAGTAAAAAGTATCATGGTAAAAGAAAATTTTATTAAAAGAATAGATGTAACATTTTAAAAAAATTCAAAAATATATGAAATGCAATTAAAAAAATAAAGACAAAGTAAAAATTATATATTTATTTTTATCTATATATAATTGTTAACGCAAACTTTAACAAGGTAAAAATCTCTAAAACCAACACGAAACTTCAAAAATATCATTACAGAAAGAAGAAGATGAAAAAAAGAAATGATTATTGTATATTAGCGTAGCTAATTTCCAAAACAAGGTTAGTTGTGCTCTAAACAAAATATTTGGTACGTTAAGATATTGGAGCAAATTAAATTATCAATTTGTCAAAACAATAGGTACAAAACGTTGAGTGTAATAATTTTTTTACTAAATTGGCTCCTTCCAGTTTCATTGTAACCTTGACTGGCTGGTTATAAAATCCATAAGGTCGACAAGGTATAATGTTGCTGTGATAGCAAGCAAGTATTGATTTTGCCACGGATTTCAATCACGACATGCTAATGCAACTCCAAATTCCCAATCAATTGAAGAACCGCAAGAATTGCAAGAAACAGAAAAACAGTAACAATGCATGAGTAGTTACAAATTCAAGATCAACCAATAAGTTTATAAAATCTATTGACATGCGCTGAAGAAGAGAAAACGAGAAAGAAGAAAGAGAGATAATTCTCGATTGCTTAGAATACCCACAATACTCGCTTCCAATAAATTTTATAATATTTAAATAGTAATTAATGATATGTATATTAATTACTTTATAAATACATTTTGAAGAGAGCATAGATATATATAAAAAAAAAAAAGAGAGAGAGATAAATAGGAGAGAGAAAATTTTAAAAAATTAAACAAACGTGAAAATCTTCTTAGATATAATTCAATGCGTCTATCTCTCTCCTCAAAGCAAGTCTATCAAATAACTATGAAAAATTTTATAATACACATGGAGTAACTAGTGACATGTATAATAGTTACTCATGTCACTAGTTACTCCTTTGGCTTACTTTAAAAAAAGAGATAGACAAAAAAAAAAAGAGAAATTACATTCATACTTATAAAAAATGATAAGAAAATTTTCACGTCCGCTCGCATTTTTTATTTTCTCTTTTCTATTTCCCTCTCTCTCTCTCTCTATCTGTCTATCTCTCTCATCAAAATTAACCCAAAAAATAATTATTATATATGCCACTAATTAATATGTGTATTATAAAATTTATCCAATAACTATATATATGTCACTAATTATTGTATTATTAAATTTCTCCTCGCTTCCTCATGTACAAATTATTTTTATTTATTTATTTAGTTTTGTTCCTCCGTACATGTTTACGTGGCAATACAACTAACTGACGCCAACTCAGCAAAACTAACTCCTACGCATGCCGACAGTTATTCCTGCTTCCTTCTCATAAGTACATTAACTGCCTTAACTCCCCAACCCACATTCTCGCCACTTCTTCAATCAATCCTGCAATTAGAGGAATTTATTCCGTTTTTCAGTTAGATTTTTGATTAACTGAACCTACAAAATTAAAAAATTGAATCCAAATCATTTAGTAATTCAGCTTTTCGATTTAAATCAAATTTTTTATTTTTTTAAAAATTTTAAAATAATAAAAATAAACTAAAAACATTTTCAATCCATCATATATTTATTATAGCATTAAGGTATTGGCTCTTTGTTTTATTTTCATTATTTTAAAACTTTAACAAAATCAGACCAAAAAGTAAAAATAAAAATAAAATTTGTTTTTAGTTTAAAGCAAATAGTAAACACCCCTACCTGCAGTCTTCAAAACCCAGCAATACTTATACAAAGGTAAAACTTTTTTTTTCATTGAATTACCATATCGATATAGAGGTGTATTTTCCAGAACTTTCGAAGAAAAAATTCTGCATTGATCCACGTTATGTAAAAGTATGTTTTTTAAGATCATTTGGAGAGAAAAAATATTCAATTAATGCATAAGTTAGTTAATAAATACTCATTGAAGTCGAACCAAAACAATAATAATAACAAGACATGTGAATAGCTTATTTGCTTAAATATCAATGGAATGTCTATAGACCTCTTTAGCATAATACAAGTTATGCTTCTATATGCTAAAATTTCACAAGAGAAACAAATGGAATCGGGAAATGCAGCAACAGCGATGCGATTTTCGCTGGAGCACAATGTATGGCAGAGGGTATAGCAGTATAGTGCAAAGTTCATAATGTGAAAATCTTGATTTGAATCCACTAAGACTGCTTTCTGGGAAAAAAAGATTGTCATTATAACCTCTGCTTGACTCTTACTTTCCAGATTTGAAGCTTCAAACACGGTAGATTTTGAAGTTTGAACCACACAACATCGTATGACATTATGGCCTCAAAACTTAAGCCATTTCTTCTCTTTTTCTCTACCGGTTATAGAATTTGATGCAGATGCTTTAGCAGCCTCGGCTTTTGCCAAAGCTATGTGCGTCTCGTTTAATTTTCTTATAGCAGCGTCATAAACCACCTTTTCCTTTTTGTTTCTATTTGCCATCTCTTCAAGCTTCTCCACACGCATTCTCAATTCCTTAATCTCATCATCATAAGCAAGCAACTCCCGCCTATCGACTTTCTTCTCTTCTGAGCCTTTACTTTTCTGCTTCTTAGCTGACTCCCCATTCAGAGCTTCATTATGCCCAGCAAGTTGGTTGTTGATGAGAGTAAAAACATCTGGACTCATTTCCTCAGCAGCTTTTGCTGCCCTAGCTGCAGCTGCAAACTTCTTCCCACGTTTTCTTTTCCCACCCCTGCTTCTCTTCTTTGCGTTCTTCTCTTCGATCCCGTCTTTATGAGACTCCAAAGCATGATCAAGTGATTGCTTTGGTGGAAGGACCTTCACAGAGATAGGATTCAACATGCCCTGACCAGACGCACCTAATCCCATCCCTTCACGATAACCCATATTTGCCATCATCTTAGAAGCTATGCCCCGGGTATGGTTTTCCCATGTTGCAAATATGGCAGTTCCTGTTTGGACACCTCTTTGTTGGTTTGTGCTCTCAAGAAATCCTAAACCTTCTGCACTCTCTTCATCATAATCGCTAGAATCAGATTCTTCTAAGCTCGAACCACTTTCGTCTTCATCAGTCATCAAAGCATACTCAGATATCGTCATAGCTTCACTCCCTAGCTTTGCCGAGCTGCCATCCTCATGGAAAACAACCTGCCCTACTCTGTCTTCATTATCCCAAGATTCAAGTTCAGCTTTCCTCCATATGCCAACGTTACTATCTGAATGTGCCCAAATACTGGACCCCACCAATGATTGATCCCACATTGTTGGCACATAATTCTTCAGGGAGGATAACAACGCATCAACCCCTGCACATATAAATTCACATAAAACCTGCAATCCTGGAAATAGCTGTTCCAGAATATTATATAGGTAGGGAATATGTTTATCAGTGAAAGAATAGATATTATGGTTGACAAATGATAGAAATATCCAAAAGCTCCAAATGGAAAGAACTGCAAAAGCTGCAACACAATTGTGAACACAGAAGAAAGGCTTGACCAGGAAAAAAAAGGTGACAACATAATAGCCCAAAATCTTCTTCAAATAAAGGAATATATTGATAATGATCCCAAAATCACTACATTAAGCTTCCGCACATCATGATTAGGATTGTCTTGTGTTGGGAACAGATTATGGAAACTAAAGACAGTTTTCAAAAACAAGTAAACTGTCCTCCATTGTCATTCTATAAAAGTTACTTTCCCAGTATATAGGCCGGCTACATCCGACGTCCATCTGATTAGACGAATCATGATTGCATTTGAATTGTATGAAAATGGAAACATTAATACAGATTTTCCAGAAAAAAATTCAGCATCTACTGGTCCCACATACTTGAAACGATTTCAACATACCATGTGATAGGCGGCAGTTAGTACCAAATCGACATCGTTGTTGCAGAAAAAACTTGCATAGCTGCACTTGGGTAGTCGATCATCAGTATATTAAATATTGAAAATCGTTAGTTTTATTTCATAACTATATCGATATAGTTGAGCACTTCTGACATCTTCTCGTGGACAGTAGAATCATTAGTAACACTAGGCAGTGCATAAGTACTTCAGAATTGTATTTTTGCCTATTCAACAAAGCCAAATTGCAAGCACTTAAAAGTGTCCCATTCAAAATATATGGATGATAAAAAGAACTGATAATCTATTGAATAGCTACTAAAACAGCCCAAAAGAGCTCTTGAGATAAAAATGAAGATTCTAAGAATCCATCAAACCCATGCATTAAACAAAGCCTGAAAAAATTACATATAATCACTTGTTGCAACAATACCAACTAATAGCTAGGTGAAAGTTAAACCATAAGAATTGTGGATGGATCTGAATGCTCAAGTGGTCTCAGCACCATAAAGATAAACACCATGAGTCCCACCAAAGATGAAGGATTCTTTACGGGAAGGCAATGGACTGTATAAATGATATTCCAAAAAAAAAAAATACTGAAATAACTTTTTGGTAATAAACAGAAAAGATGAACTCACCAACATATTTTCTGATGTAGGTGTGAGGAAAGAGATCTTTGCAGAATCAGAACCATCCAACTCAATAATTTGACCATTGTACCAGCGTCCATCAACATGACGGAATCTACATTTTGACCCAACAGTGTAACTCTTGTCCCCTAGTGGTTCTGGTTCAACATCAAACGGATCAAGAGGCTCAGCCTTAACATCCTCCACAGCATGGTTCGAAGCACGTAATACTGAATCTGCTTCTCGTAATAATCGTGCACGTTTTAGATGCAGAAGTCCCTCCTCTGCGTCTTTAATGACCTGAACAAGCTCCTCTTGAACCTGAGACAAAAACAATAACATCAAGCAGAAGTCCAACTTTCACATTCATAAAGTATTCATATATGCATAATAGAAATTACTGTGTGTGTTATTTGCACATCCTCGTAAACACAAGCCATACACCTATGTCTACGGGTCTTCTAGCACAAAAAAGCTTTTCAAACGGAGCGATTCTGTAAGCCAATATATGCAAATATTCACTGTAGTTATCAAAGATCATTTCTTTGACACCATTATACAAAAACACATGAGTAACAAGAAAACCAGTTTCTATAAAAGATAAAAACATCATAAAAACTATGTACAGTAAAACCCAACTTTTTAAACTCTACAAGATTGGAACTTTTTAAAAGGATATACTTCAACAATGAAGCAACAGCTTCTACACAAGAAACAAGCATACCCAAAACTCAACAAAAACAAAATCCAACTTGTAAAACTCAAGAATTCCACTCGAGTTTCAATCTTTTACATTAAACAAACACTCCTACCCACTACAAAAGCAACAAAAACCCTATCCCTCGATTGGGTCACCAATAAAATCAAGCCATGTGAGAAAAGAAAAAAGTAAATATAAGAAACTCAGAAGAGAAGGCAGAGAATATTACAGAGAGAAGCTCAGGATTTGATGGGTCGGAGGTAAGAGCATCACTTAAGGCATCTAATGATTCTTTCTGTTCTTGCAGCTGTAGCTCCAGTTGGTTCTCCAGAGCTCTCTCTTCTTCTGCGTCTGCCATTGCTGCGAAGATCCTTCGAGACCAATGGAGAAGACAAGAACCAGATGGTTAGACGAGATAAAAGTTGCGTCGTTTTTGTCGGGTGAGATGGCACCAATTGGGAATTGACATGTCGTCTATTTTATATACCGTAAATTACCTTAATATCCCCATGGTAGAGTCAATTTTAAATTTCTCCCCAAAAGTTTTTTGATTCGACAAAAGAGAAGTTTTAGGCTTTAGGCCTCTAATAATTTTTGCTAACCAAAGTGGAATTTTATTATAAAAGGTTAATATATTATATTGACGTGGAAAAACCTTTTTATGCTAATTTTAATTTCTCAATACCAATAATTTAAGTAAATATATAAATATTGATGTAATTTAAATAACTTTTGACTTATATAATTTTTTACTTACCTATAAGTCTTGATTAGTTCTTCAATATATGTTCATTTAAATCTACTTAAAATCTTATTATATTTAAACTTATCTACATAAGTAGTCATTTTTACTTAATAAATTTTCCTTCATTATTATGCTTGTTGATTTTTATATCACAATGACACATCGTTTTTTATTGAGAATTTATCTCTTTTATACAATAACAATGTGACTTTAAACATTATTTCTTATACTAACTTCACAATTTAACAAATGTAAATTTTAAATTAATAGATCGGTGGATATTATTTTTTGATTAACGGATTTACTTATTGGTATATGTCTAGAAATACCTAGAGATAAACAATCTAAAGATAAGAGGTGTAAAAAATCGCACGACTTGTCAATTAATTCATGAGACGACTAACAAATCTTATTTATTTATCATATACATAATTCTCTATTTGAAATATTTTTTTACATATATAAGGACTCGAATTCAATACTATTTATTTAAACAACTAGAATATTTTTCACTCAAACAAACCATCTTGAGCTATGTTAGTTTCTTTTAAATTGGCTAAGATAGGACTTGGGCTCTTTGTTTAAGATATTGTATGTTTTCAATTTTTTGCAAATTCTGTTAGCACTCATAGATTGAGTAAATTATAAATTAGTCCTTCTAATTAATTCCTTTAATTCCGACTAGTATTGATTATGCTTAATTTGATATTATTTTATTTTTAAAATATTTTTTCTCTTTAATTCTTCCATATTATTTTTTTCTTTTATATTTCTTAAAAAAATAAAATAAATTGAAAAAAATAAAAAATAAAGTTACAAATAGATTTAAAAACATATAAATTAATTAATTATTAAAAAAAAGAATTGATTAATTACATTTTGAAACTAAAGACTATTACTAAAAAAACTAAAATAAAACATAGTTTTATTATTCATCTTCGCTATTTGAAATACTATTCACACACTTATAAATCATTATTTGTTTCACTATTCATGTCATATTTTTAGCACTTTGTTCCTCAATTTTTCTATACTTTTTTTTTCAATTTCAAACTTTAATTGCATTGTGAATTTAATATTTATTTATTTATTTTTGAATTAAATAATTAAAATAATTTTTTGGCTTAACCACTCAATGATTCAAATTAATATAGTTTTTTATTTTAATATTATTTATTCTTTCGTAAATAAATATATAAAAATTAAATTCATATTTTTTTTTCAAAAACTGATATTCTCATCAACATTAAATAAAAAAAATTATTTGTTCAATTTTATGTAAGTTTTTAATAATTATTATTTATGTTTTTTGACACAATCTTATAAAATACTAAAGCTTTATTAAAAAAATTTATTTAATTTTTTTTAATTAATAATCCATGAATTGACAAGGATAAATCCTTTTTCTAAAGTAAAAATTATGAAAAATACAAATAAAAAATAGTTAAATACAAAATTTTTGATTAAAAAATTATACATATATTTTTTTTATTTTTGATTTCATATATTTTTATAGAGTCATATTATAAAATCGATTATCAAATTTAAATAATTTTTTTATACGATCTTATATTTTTTATCTAATCCGTAATGTAGGACAGATAAAAAAAACTAGTTTAATTCCATTTGAAAGAACAAAAGGGCTAATTTATAATTTACCTCTCGTACTTTTATCAACTTATGGGGGCAATAATGAGGCAGAATCTTTAATCTACTTCAAAGTTTCAACTCCAAAAATCTCAAAATCCCAAATTCAAATTCAGTAGCGGGCGGGCAACAACAAATACAAATTTCATCTTCTCCTCCACAAAACCCTAAAATCAGAAACCAAGAAATGGGGCACCAGCACCACCGTCAAAACCACCAACACCACCAAGCAACAGACAGTTTAGTTAACCTCTTCACAAAAGCAAACAACGATCTTACACTAGTCCAATTCAAGCTCGAGAGAGAATTTCAACAAATCTACCCTGACAATGTAATTTTTTTTGTTTAGCTTCTTTATCTGTCAAGTATCTATCTTTTTTTTATTTTTTATTTTTAATTAAAAGCAGGCAAATCCAGTGAAGTTAGTTAATAGAATAAAGAAATTACAAGGAGATTTGACAGTCTTGAAGGATCAGTGCCAAGAGCTTCTTGCAGCCAAACAGGTAGAAATTAATGGTTTTCTTTTTCGGTCTCGTAATTTTGCTTTGAATTTGAGACCCAAATGAAGGATTTGAAATGGGTTTTTGGAGTTTTGAGTTTTTATGTTGTGTGTTTGCAGGATTTGATTGATAAAGCGCGGACGGTTCTTGTTGGGAATAGGAATTTGATACAGAGGATGGAAGTGTCGATGGGGTTCGATGTTACTGGTGATGCTGAGGATCCTGCGTTTGTGAACTTCAATGAGGTAATCTTTTCTTTTGTTCTATTCTGCTTGATTTGATTCTGCTATTTTAAGGATTGGTGTATTTTTGCGCGTGGTAGCTAACAAGTTGGATTAGATGTGAAGAAGCAGAGCGTGCATCGATGACTTATGAAACAAATTGGAAACTTGTGTGTTTGAGGATATTTGTTCATCGAAATGTTGTTGTTCTGGTAATTTCATAAATCGATTAGCTCCTTATGATTCACGGATTTGAAGAATAGAATTTCACTGTTTAAAGTCGACCCTGTAGAAGCATTGAAGTTATATCACAACCTCTTCTTTTCTTACATATCTTTTTGGGTGAAAAATCGGGATTTGATGAATTTCCAGTGGTCTCATTTGCCAGAACAGTTTATGCATTCTCCAAATTAGAAGGATGAATGTTCTCACTTACATTTGATACCATGATATGATGTATGTGTTCCATGTATTCACTGATGGAATGATTGCTTTCTTTTCTTGATCTTACACACCATTATTGCAACCAAGTGGAGCATCGAAATCAATGTCCTTGAACTGATAGGGTTCTTTCCTGTGAATAGAACTGTAATATTTATGCTTGACAAAGAAGCATGAGAAAGGTTCTCGTCAAAATATCCACCAAGTGGAGCATTGTTGAAAATAATATGCATTTTTCAATCAAACATATGATCGTTATTAATATGATCTGATTGGAAGGTTGCATGTTTTCCAAGTGGTGTGTGAAGTGATTGCACCATTTGCCAGTAAGCAACCAAAATTGAACTAATCGTGAGGCTCTGAACAAGTGCGTGCCCAAGGTAGAGATGTTTCTTGGGTAGCTCTTGTTCTGTCAGTAAAGCCTACATATTTGAACCTCAATACACTTTTTTGTTCAATTTTTCCCTTTATTGCTAACCATATATGTGCCTACTGCATCTGGGAAACAATCTTGTTACGTCTTTGATCTATCTTCTTTCAGATTATTGATGAGTGGACGACTCACGTCAGAGCAAGAACAGGTAAGAATCTACAGAAGAAACTGGTTTTTGCTAAAACATTTACTGGTAATGGCATAATGATTGGCTAGAGAAAATGCCCCTTTCATCATTGATGAAGGTGAAAGTGAGAAATTTAACAGTCGTAAACCTTTATTGGGCCATTCTACCTGCAAAACATGGTTCTATGAGTTGGGCTGTCCTTTAGCTTCTCTGATAACATAGTACTGGCAGTTTTGGAATCTAGGGGCAGATTTCTGTTTGCTGCCATATGTAAATGTAATACTGTTAAAATTTTACATAAGACTGCCTTCAGTTTAGGAAGCTAGGGCCATTATTATGTCCATGATACTGTTAAATTTAATGCAATGAGGGCTGATGATGTGACATTGAAGGTTTCTCAACTCGAGCCGCCACCAAAGACGACAAATATGCAAGTTGAAGAAAAGATTAACTTTTTCTTATTGATGCAGGGGATGAGACGCATGATTCGGACGCTGAGGATGTCAACAAGTTGCTTTTCTCAGCCATAGTTCAAAACAATTGAATAGCTTGTTTTTGGTTGAAAAAAAAAAAAAAGCTTGTTGGCGTCAAGATGCACTTCATTTTGTGTTTGTAAAAACAGCTTGTTTGTATCCCAACACTCTTTTTGTAAAAACAGCATGGTTGTATCAACATATCGCAACTCAAATCTCAAGTTTATTCTCCTTTCTACTTGATTTAGGCATATGAGGTTTCAATGTTAGATAATCAAGATGGCATCTACATGTTCTCTGAACTGATGGCATTCCTATTGGATTTTCTTTATAAAATCTAAATGCATAAGTTGGTCAGACTGAGCTTGCTATTATAATCGTAACCTTCAACTTATTTCCACATCTCTTTCGAGGCTTGAATTCATGTTTAATCGAAGAATCTGGATTTTGGGTTGAAAAGAGAATGCCTGAGCTACCTATAGACTTGGATCTTTATTTGCTCAAGTTGGCATGCTCCATTTAACTTCAGGATCAATCCCCTGACTAGATAGTGATTGTCAGGTTCATTATAGGGGTGCATAATTCAACCCATGCCTTCAGAAAACTGTAACCAATGGCATACTGTTGGAATGGAGTAAATAGACATTGTGTTCGATGCTTGCCATCGCTCTTAAGAGGAAGAACAAGGACTATGCTTACTAAGCAACAACATTATAGAAGAGATCAGCTGCAATGCCTGATAGTGCATACTGTCCCCAAAGCAAAAGCAAATTCAAAGCATTTTCAATGAATCAGACATGTCTAAACTAAGATATCGTAACATTTTTGGCACCACCTGATGGTTGACCCATACAACATGTGAATCAATGATGATATCTCAAATCGAAAAAAATTAGATATTTACTTTCTTATAACTTAATCCACTACATGGCCTGATTTGTTGAATACACATTACAAAATGCAGGTATGAGTTGTACTAAGTTAATGCAGTCATTTGTAGCAATTTCAAAACGGAAATGGAGAAGAAATCAGAACATGAATGAGAAGTCACTTTGATATTTCTCGCACCTATCAGTGGTTTTAACCTCCTGACAGCTGCATCACATTGCTGCTACTTGGAGATCGGAGGCTTCCCCATCCACTTGGCACGAAAGCCAGTTCCTTTACAATCAGAGCAGCTGATTGACCCCTGAAAAAATCAAAGTTACAAAAGGCACAGACAACTTGTAGTAGTTCTACTTTAGCATTAAGAATTAAGTCGTAACTATACTTGAGCATCCATAAATTTGCCAAAATTTTAAGATACCTTTCCAGCACAAATAACACAAGTCGTATTTCTGGAAGGAACTTGGCAGAGCATGTTATCGCCAAGAATGAAGAATCCTGTACCCCTACACCATTGGCATTCAACACGCCCATTTGAGTCGCATGAAGCACACGCAACTGGCCTCGGTTGCTGTAAACAACGTGAACATTTGATAAGTAAAACTTATCAGAAACAGAAATGATTTCATCATATATTTCATTCATCTTTAATCTACATCCTTAACTCTTTTCTGGGATTCCAAAAACAGTTAGACATCATTAAATTCTAGTCATCTGGTTAGAAACATAATCATTGTTTACTCTATCACAAGTACTAACTTCACAGAATTATAAACAAATGGGACTATTCTAGATCATAAAACCCTAACAATACCTCAATTTTCTAATCCCTAAATTCAATCATTACACCCAATTTAAAAGAATCTAATTCAAAGACACAAAGTTCTCAACTTTTTTCATTTCTCACTCAATTTTCACCAACCCAAGAAACCAATTCGGCTAAACTTAATCTCTATCACCATATTTCATGCAAAATAGATATATTCCCAAAACTGAAAAATCTCATTCTATAATTAAAAAAAAAAACGAAAATTTTTAACTTACCTGAGAGATTAACCAAGCTTGTTCCATTCTCTTAACAAAATCAGATGAACTCTCATAAGAATCCACCATTGAAGCTCTAACAACACCACAAACCCTTCTTGAGCTACTACTACTTGTACCATGAGGTACAACTACAACTGCTCCTCCACCACCGCCTCTTCTTAAGCAGCTCATGCTATTATCCATGGATTTAGCTGCTGCAATCATTGGCCTATTACAAGAACTCAAGGAATTCATCATTCGATTCCCTACAGAGGGTGAGAAATGAAAAATTACGTCTTGGGATTCTTATTTATTTATTTATTTTTCCTGGTGGCGGAAACCAACCGGAATTTCTGTCCTTTTTTTTCTCTGTGCGTTAAAATAACGATCACCAGTGGGCAATTTTGGGCCCACTTCTTGTTCGGGCCGCGAGAAAAATTCGGATTTTTCGAGGAACTTGGACTGTATTAGGTGATGGCGGCTGGTGATATCGTTGAGTTGAAACTTGGGCTTCGAATTTGTGTACGGGTTTGCAAAAGCCCAGTTCAGAAAATGGATACCAAATCTGGATATTTTTTTAAGGTCTGTTTGTCGGTCCAAATACCAAACCAAATATGATTTCATTTTTTCTCACAGCATAAAAAACGAAAATATTTAAAAAGAGAATCAATTGTATCATTATATACCTTGTAATCCAAAATCCAATGATCCTCAAACTAAAAAAATTACTCTGTTCACCTTCACAAAGTCTAGGCTTATATAGAAACAAAATTTAAATGTAAAATAGCCTTTATCTATGATAAGACTAATAACTTAACTCAGCATTTCCTACAAAAAATAAAAATATTATAGTTTACATTGTATCGATCTATTTTTAAATCGTTAAGTTTACCAATTTGAATAGTTTGATTGATGGTTAAGAAGGTTTATTTCTTTCTAAACCATCACTACCTCCGTCCCAACAAAAATTATCCATTTTGATTTTCACACATATTAAAAAAATTATTAATTATTATGCTATATTAACATCCTTTATTTATATTTTTTTAGAATTATATCGTTAAGTTTATTGATTTAAATAGTTTGATTGATGGTTGAGAAGATATATTCCTTTCTAAACTATTAGTACCTTCGTCTTAACAAAAATGATCCATTTTGATTTTCATATAGATTAAAAAAATTATTAATTATTATTTTATATTAACATCTTTTATTTATATTTTTTAGAATTATATTTGGATAGTTTTTTACGAAATGAACTTTAATTATGAGAAAAATACATCCTTAAAGTTTTGACAAATATCTTAAAATATATGTGAATAGGAAGGCAAATGATATTTTTAAGACAGAGAGAGTATGACTTTTGAGACATATATAAATAGGAATACAAACGATATTGTTGAAACAAAGAGAGTATAACTTAACTTTCACACTTAACTTTCACACTAATTCGTAAAAAGTAAGATTCTTACGACTTATCCTAACGTCAATTGTCAGTCTTTGATTAGACGAGAGATTTAAAATTAGTTTTGATGCATAAAAACTAACTCAAGATCATCCTTATAAAATCCCAAAACTTAAATAATAATAATAATAATAATAAATGTCTCAAGCCACTCAATCACCAACCCAAATCTGATTTTTTTTTTTTTTTTTTTGCTCGTACCATTTAAAAAAAAAAAAAAAGAGAGAAAAGGGAATCGATTATATTATATACCTTGCAATCGAAAATCCAATAATCCTTAAAGTAGAAAAGTTGCTCCATTTAACTTCACAAAATCTAGGCTTAAACCGAAACAAAATTGAAAGTAAGAAAACCAATTTCCACAATTCTTCCCTTTAAATACAGACATTTGACTCCTTAATCAGCAATTAACATAACAAAACCCATTAACCTTTCTCTCTCAGAAACTCTCATCCCTTTCTCTTCTCTCTCAAGCTTTGACTACAAACCAAAAACTTGTATTTGACTCCTAGTGAGACCTCTCCCCATAAAAACAAATCAACTGCCATGAGAATCACCTCCATCCCATTTACCATCCTTTAGCCCTTCCTCTCCCTTTCTGGTTCTGGCAATCAAAGCAATCCTTCGAATTCTCCTTTGTCTGTGAAAATGGAAGGGAAAAATCACATCGTGAACACCATAACTACTACTTCTTCTTCTTCTTCTTCTCCAAAATCGCCCACAACCTTTGTTCAGGCAGACACTAACAGCTTTAGAGATCTTGTCCAAAAATTAACCGGTTTCGCCAGTGACTCGCAAAAACTACCGGCGACGAGAACGCTTTCCTCGTCAAAACCTTCGCATAACGCCGTTGACTTTACCGGCCCACGCCGGTCACCTTTTAAGCTTCAAGAACGTAGGCGTACCTTAAGAAAGCTTGAGATCAAACTTGGCTTGACCTCTCCCAGTAACTCATCATCATCAACCCGCAAAACTGGCCGAATCGACTCACCAGTGACTCCACTTTGCCCAGAGTTTTTGTTTTTTCCGAGTCCGGGAACCGAGTCGCCGTCTTCACCAGCAGTTTCAGGGGAGGAGAAGGCTATAGCTGAAAAGGGTTTTTACTTGCACCCTTCGCCTTTGAACACACCAAGAGGAAGCGAGCCACCTGAGCTACTGACTCTGTTTCCATTGAGTTCCCCGAGTCAGAGTATTCAAGATTAGGTGTTGAAAGATTCGTTTAAGGAAGTACTAAACGTATCGGTATCTTGCACGAAAGTTTTTGTTCTGGGTTTTAAAGAACGTTAAAGCTTGGAATTTCAGGTTAAATATCATCAAGCATAGAGAAAAATTTGCCATATTTTAGGGTTTTTTTTTTTTTTTTTTCCCCTTTTGCTTTTCTTTTCCCATGTCTTGTTTTCCCCATCTTGCAAATGGTTTTGCATTCTCAGAGATGACGATGATGATGCCTGTGGAATTTCAGTGGGATGAATAGTGTTAATTAATGGACCTACTTAATTTCCAATTAAGCTTGAATCAAAGTGATAATGATTGATTATTTATTTTCATAATTCTTTGGTTTGTAGACTGTCTTGACAGTCTTGTAACGTTTCTAACTTGTTTTACTGGTTCACATAGGTCATGTGCAATAATTATTTTGATGCAAGAACTTCAAAATTTAATAAATTAGTCATTGAACATTACAAAAATTATTAATATATGAATCAAGGATAAGAATGGTTATAAAAATTAAAGGAAAAAATTTCTCTCTTATAAATCATTGCACCTTTTTGTTGTGTTGTCCGAGCTTTCTTCGGAAGATTTAATTTTATTATTATTTAAATTTTGAATATGAGTTTTTTGATATCTCATAAATTTAATAAGAATATATTGTTGCCACCTACCATAAGTTAATAAATAAACAACTCGTATTATCATGACACCTTCATGTTATGTTGTTGGATGTTTCATTTGGAAAGATTTCGTTTTAGTATTATTTTTTTTAAAAAAAGGTGTGATTTTCTTTATATTTCATAAATTTAGAAAAAATAGTCTGCCATGCATCATAAGTTAATAAATAAACAACTCGTATTATCACGGATTCATTTGGATTTGAATATTCATTTTCTCGATATCATAAATCTTTGAAAAATTTTTGAAACAAAACAAAATAAAAACAAAAATCAAAATACCTCCACGTCTATTAAAGGATCATATCACCAAAAAGTTTAAGTTGATAGGTGAGGCCCTAGAATATAACTTTTATTAGTCTCTAACACACCCCTTCAATTGAAAGGCCCAATATTTGAGACACGAAACTTGCACGAGTCTACATTGTCTTGTGCTTAATACTTGAAAAATTAAGGATGATGAGACTTGAACTCGGGACCTCAAGGTCAACTAAGCTCGATACCATATTAACATCTCACCTAAAAGCTTAAGTTAATAGATGAGGTCCTAGAATATAACTTTTATTAGTCTCTAACAACATTAACACATCCTCAAATGAAACAATAGAACACAAACCATAAAGAACTAGTCACAATTTTTATTTTTATTTTTAAAAAAAGGCTTGAATATTTATATTTGAAATCAAGTAACGTTGCTAATCTTGTCTAAAATGTCTTCTCACTTGAATAAAAATTGTCCATAAAGTTTGCATCCATGATAATTGTATCTACTTGTCATGTTATTACAAATTCAAGGGTCGAAAAGGAGTTCGTAAAAAAAATAATTTCGGAATTTAACACAGAGAAACGGTCTGAAATGCCACCATTGAAATTCAAAACAAAACATTAGTCTTGCCCCATGGAGTCATCCAGCCATGCAAATTCACCGGACTAATTAGTCAATTCAAAAAATAAATAAATAAAACAAATTTCAACAACTTTCTACGAGCAACACAACAGTGAACAGAAACAAAATCTGTCTATACGTCATCGTCTTAACAATGCTATATGATCTTTATGAGACCCCGTCAAAACCTGTAGTTTTCTATTGGAAATTAGGAAACAGTACTCTTTTGTTCCGACGATGTGGTCGTTTTTCAAAGACCATGTCCTCGATAAAAATCAACCATTGGATCGTAAATACTAACGGCTGTGATTTATTGTTGAGATAAAAATGGGTGTTGAGTGTTAGGTACACAGACCATGTCCCTTTTGCTTCTCCTTGTTAGCGTGTGATTGATAAAGCAGTGAAGGAGGTTTTAAAAAAAGAAAAATATCAAATTGATGTTTTTTAAAATATTTTTTGATATTTTCTATATCAAAAATTAAAATCATATAAAAACAACAAAAAATAGTTTTCAATCTAAACGCATGCAATTTAACACACACACACATATATATATTCTCGGAATATTTTAGTTTCAAAAACTCAGATTAATATCTCATTGTTCAATTCGGCTCGTAAGACAAGCAAAACTACCTAAAACATTTTCTATATACATAAGAATTTGAAATCGAGACTACTTATTTAATCAATTAGAGCACATTCCGCTCAAATTTAAAATATCCAAAGACATATATTAATATTTTACTCGTCCAATTAAATGCATAAAATAGGTATAATTATCTAAAAAAAATTTACATATACAAAAATTCAAAACTGAGATTACTTTTTTAGGATATTTGAAGTCTAAAGATCCAGATTAATTTTTCGTTATTTGATCGAACACGCAAAACAGGTATATCTATTCAAAAAGTTTTCTACACACATAAAGATTTGAAATTAAAATTACTTATTTAAACTATTAGAATTTTTTTTCTGTCAAATCAACTTTTTTAAATAAAATGCAATGTAAATGCATTAGCATTGAATATAATTTAGTTCCAGGTCAGGTGAGGTCGGGTTGAGTCACAAAGGAAGTTGTCTTTGGTAGTCCCCATTACAAATTATTTGCCGTTGATGTCGATGGAGAGGGTATTTGGAGTTTAGGCCCAGCAAGATACCGTCTTAATTGAGTTTTCTAACGTAAACCAAGGTTTGACTTGTGGGTCATGCCAAGAAGGTTGATCATTATTTACAGACATTTCGTCTAATTGAGAAGATGATAATTATGGGGTTTTTTTTTCTTTTTTTAATGTTAAAGGAAAAGATATACTCAACTTCTTGAATCGAAACTAAATTTCCTACGTTAACAATCTTAAATACCCATCTTCATATTAGTCTAATGCATTTAAGAGAATTTGAAAAAAAAAAATCAAAGGAGAGAATAAACTTTCTTGATTATTATATTAATAGTTTGAAATTAAGAATTGGGAGCTTGATCATAGAAAGTTGGTATGGCTAGACTATATTAAAAAACTACAATTTTTCAATGGAAGGAAGGATTTTGGAATGAAAGAAGGGATATGGATGGAGAATAATTAGATGGGAAAGATTTAATTTTTTTATTTATTCATCCTTTGTTTGTTTGGGAGAATAAATGAATGAAAATGACAGGAGAATTTTTTTTCAAAATAATAATATATTTTATTTATTTATTATGTATTAACTATTTTCATCACCACAAGCATCACCACCTCTATTATTTTTACAACCATTATATTTTGATAAAATTATTTTTATTCGTATTAAAAAAAAGATATTAAAAAATTTAAATTTTATTTTTATTTCTCATCAGTATTTTAAACACGAGTTTAGGAATACAAATGTCATTTCGATTTCTTAATTTTCATTCCAATTCTTCTTTCTTATTTGGAACTTTTATTCTTAATAACCAAACGACACTTAAGTGTTTTTGTTTTGCTTTTTGCTTTTTTTTTTTAAGTTATTTTCATGTAACTTTGGTATACCAATATTAAATCTAATTGTCTCATTTAAATATTCTCAATTAAAATAATTATAATTCGAATTAATTTTTTGTTAGAATCTCTTTTATAATTCAAACTATAAATGGTACGTAATGCGAGAAACAAACTCGTTTACTAATTATTTGATTGGAACTTCAAATGATGATTTAACCCAAAACCAAAAAAAAAAAAAAAATTGAAAATGAAAGCCTTTCACATGAATTATATACATAATGATGAACAATCATCTATGCCTATGATCAAATTATTTAACTCACTAATCATACTCCATCGATAAAAATTCTATGCAAGTCAATCATCTTGATAATCAATCATCACCATGTTGTTTGTTCAAAGCATGATGACACTAATAATACTTTTGTCCAAACATACAATTTTCTTCTTCTTCTTCTTCTTCTCTTTTCTTCAAGCAAAATGGAGTCTAGCTAGTTTTCCATGACGCTAGTAGTTACTTGTCAACTACTACAACCCCACGGCACCAAAAAATTAGTATGAACAAAATGTTTTTCTTCCACTACTTTCCAGCTCAAAAAGAGCTAGCATGAAACTACCAAAGTCTTCGTCTTGAGAATCTCCCTCTCTCTCTCTCTCTCTCTATCTCTATTGCAGTTTTCAAAGACAACGCCGTTTAACAATGTCCAGTTGAATTTCACACGACCACATTGACGATAACCCAAGTTATGGTCTTGTCTAACACGATGGTTTACTTCTTCTAATAGAACACTTCTTTGTTTCTTTAACTCTCACTTGTATGAATATTTTTGTTATGCATCAGCATGCATGGTTAGCTTTCACATTTTCCATTAATTCCCCACCTTTTAATTAATTGGTTAAGAAAATTCCACAATTAATATTTTATAGAATAATTAATGCTAAACGTTAAGAAAAATTTCAAAACTACACATATACTTATTGGATCATAATTTCAGTGTAGGATTCAACAGCTCATGTTTGTTCTAAATCGATTAGAAATAAAAAATTTAAAATATTTATATATAAAAATAAATAAACTTTTAAATTAAAATAATATATATTTTTGCATCTAATCCTCGATCACGCATATAGATCCAAATACAGACTCAAATATGGACTCTTCGTACAGACCTCCTAAACAATTTTTTTAAGATTTCTCTACGTGTGAAATTGTCTTCAACTTCTTAATTAATTGAGATTTGAAACCCTAGCTACTTAAAAAGGAAAAAAATTCTTATAAAAGCAATTAATTTGGCTCAATGGTCAATGCCTTCATGATCCTTTTTCCTTACAAATTAGGTCTCTTTCACATAAGTAATGATCAATGGGGACATGATATGTATATATATGGCTGCTTATGGTCTCATAGTTCACAATTCAAAGCAAGAAAATTTATGGAATTGCTTGATGGAGACATTTGTATATCCATGGACTGGACTTATCTAGCTACCTTCCTGTAAATATTATTAGAAATTGAAAATTAATGATTTACTACCAAACAAGATTAATGCTCACGACTTCAAGAAAAGAAAATAAAAAATAATTAACTTACAGCCCACAATTTGGTGTTGTGGGTCTCCTATATATTTTGATGAGAAGATTAGGAGATTTATGCGTGTTGTGTAGGGACATGATTGTTTGCTGTCATGGATTTGCCATGTCCTAACTCCTAAGCCAAGATCTGTACAGTTTCGTCAAGGATTTGCTCAACTAGTTTTGTTGTGTTTGATCAATCTTGAAGAAGCTGGAAGAACGAAAGTTAAATGTGTTGTTATTTAGGTTAAACGGTTCACGTTTTTTCCGAATTTTAAATTATTTGAGATTTGATTTTTTAATTTTTAATTTTTAATTGGGTTTATTTTAACTTTTTTCATTTAAAATTGAGTTTTTCTATTAGGTTTTTTTTTTTTTTTCAATCTGACGTGTAAGTACAATAGCTTAGCAACTAAAAACATTTAAGGAAGTTGCATGAATGGCATATGTAGATGGATAAAGATCACTTTGTCAAATCTAGTTCCACATTTTCAAACTTATTTTGCTGCCTTTTGAACTTGGATCGTTGCTTCATGATCAGAAAGATTCCACGTTAGTTCTGCTTTTACAATTTAGAACGTCGAGTCGTAAAATCCAACTAATGGAATACATAAATGTTATGAGGAAAAAAAAAAACAGATTTATGGTATTACATTGGTTAAGAAAAACTAGCTAAATTGATCGAATTTTTTTCTAAACTTTAACTCTTTTGAAATTAATTTTTTCAATTTTTAATTTGGTTTTTAGGAATTTTGAATTTTTGAGATTTAGCTCATCCTTCAATTTTTTATCATACTTTTCGAAAACATAATAATCACATAAATAGTTCTATGATGAAAATTATTTAGTGAGAATTATATGGAGCTCCTTAAAAAAAATTGAAATCATTTCGAGTTATTTTTTATTTTTTTATATATTTTAAATATTCAAATAATAAGCAAATATACTTTTTTATTTTGCAAAACTCTAGGATTTTTCTAAAAAATGGATTGGATTTTTCTGAACGTGCATGCAAAACTTCACCTCAAAATACCAAGAACTGATTTTTTTAGAGGAGAGAATGATATCAAAAGATCATTAGATAGGTTAAATCTCAAAAAATTAAAAATTCAGAAATTTCTAAAAACTAAATATAAAGGTCACTTACTCAATTTCAAATGAATTAAAATTCAAAAAAGGTTAGATGTAGCATAAAAAAATGAATTAAATTCCCACTATTCTTTACTTTTATTTCTAGCCAATAAAATTTTATTCTCCTGCACATAAAAACAAAATATTATCTTTCTATATTGATGTATGATTTATAGATTTTCCTATTGAACCCTACTATTAGCAATTTTTTTTTTTTGCTGGATAAGGGATATATATCTTTTAAGACAATGGTTTGTCTCCCAAAATCATTTTTATATGGGCAAGCTAGGGCTTTCTCCTCAAGTTTCATGCATGAGGTCAAGCAGTTCTCAAAAACTGCCTCACGAGGGAGAAAAGAGCTATGATTATGATCCAACATCAAGGGCTAAGGGTTGCATATATTCTTTGAAATCGACATTGATAGGAAAAGACTGACTTGTATTATAAACCTTTGAAATTTTGTTAAAGATGGATTGGATTTGGAATTTTCTGGCTTCCACTTTACTGGTGCCAAAGATCAGAAAATTCTAAATGCCATCATGTAAGAATTGGACCACCTCATTTATTCAATTATGGACCCAAAAATAAAAAACTAAAAAGTGATTTTAGATGTTCATGCCTAATTGGGGTTACGAAGGTATGTTTGTCTTCTCTGTCTGTAAGACATGTTCTACCGCCATTGGCAAGCTCAAAAGCAAGTGATTTACCTTGCATTTGTTAGATTAATAATCACACCCGGAATTGAAATTTTCTTTGTTATGGTTTACTTCTTTTTGCTTAACCAAATAAAGAAGACGAAGAAAATTCATAAAGTAGAAAGAAAAGTGCCTTTGATTTTGATTCGTTAGATTAAGGATTCATTCATATTCTTTAAAAACTCTTTCTTTTTCCTTTTTTTTTTGTACGGCCCTTGATTGATATAAAAATTGATTAAAAAATATCTTATTATAATGTTTCACTTTATATATAAATTAAATCATTGATATTTTATTACAACGGTTCAATTGATGCGAAAATTAAATTAATAATATCTTATTATCTAAAAAAAAAATCTCACATTTTAATAGGTTGGTAATAAATATATTTTTGGTGTTATCATTTAGAATAAAAATCTCTTTTTTTTTTTTTTGCGAGGCACTCGATTAATGCAAAAGTTGATTAAAAAATATCTTATTATAATGTTTCACTTGATGTAAAAGTTAAATAAGTGATATTTTATTATAATATTTCAGTTGATGCGAAAATTAGCTTGATAATATCTTATTATCTAAAAATATATGTAAAAAAATAAAAATCACACATTTTAATAGGTTGGTAATAAATATATTTTTGGTGGTATCATTTATAATTTGAATTAAAAAAAAGGCTCGAAATCAAATTATTTTCCAAAAATATTTTGGATAAGGATAGCTTATTTAATGCCCAATGATCTCAGGATTTAATCTTCGGTTCCTAGGAGACCCCTTTTTTTTTTTTTTTTTGTTACAAATCTATGGGCTACTAAGTCGTCTTCGGATCTTATATACGACGGGACCCAAAAGATTCATGGGCTTTGGTCCAGATATAGGATCTGGAGTTGCAGAATTTCTAGTTGTGGGCCTATTGGATGCTGATGAAAGGATATAAAGGGTATAAGTATCTTGAAGAAATGGGCCTAGTGGGCCGAGATGCTCACGAACCATGCTATTCTCATTCACACCTATACCTCCATCTGGTTCTTCCAAGATTTCAATCCATTGAATAAGTAGGTTTCTAAATTCGTTAATCAATATCGTAAAGGAATTGATTAACATATTTAGATGGATCATGTTAAATATAATTGTCATTTATTAATTGATCGTTCAGATTATATTTATCTAATATATATGTGATACATTTCATTATAAAAACTCCTACGTGAAGTAATAGGAAAAATTCTTTCCACTTGTCGAGTTAGAGATTCGATTTTCGATTTTTAAAAAACTCTTCCATCCTTTATTTTTTTTGACACTAAAAATTAGCTATTGATGAATTCAGATAGTCTAAGTTCTAGCATTGATTATATTATTGTCATCTGTTAATTGATCATTCATATTATATTTAGCTAACAAATAAAATAGGTTTTATTATCAAAAATTGTACTCAAAGGTAAGAAGAATTCTTTCAACTCATCAAATTAAAAATTCGATTTTCATTCTTACAAAACTCTTTCATCATCTTTTTTTTTTTTTTTTGTGTGGCAATCAAGCATGAGTCGTTGATGAATTCGGATAATTTAATTTCTAGAATCGACTATATATTTGTCATCTATTAATTAATCATTCACGATTATATTTAACTAATATATATGATAGATTCTATTATCAAAAGTCATACATGAAGTGGTAAGAAGAATTCTTTCAATTCATCAAATTAGATATTTGATTTTTATTCTTAAAAACTCTTTTATCTTTTTTTCTTTTTGTGGTGTTACACGTGAACTATTGATGAATTCGGATAGTCTAGATTTTATAATCGACTATATAATTATCATATGTTAATTGATCATTCACATTATATTTAACTAATATATATGATAGATTTTATTACAAAAACATTGTACATTAAGTGATAAGAAGAATTCTTTTAACTCATCAAATTAGATATTCGATTTTTATTCTTTAAGAACCCTTTCATTTATTTATTTATTTATTTTGACACTAAACATGAGCTATTGACGAATTCAGATTGTCCAACTTCTACAATCAATTCAAAACTAGATACGATTTGATGGTCAATTTAGAAAGTGATTGTGCAATAACGATTGCATTTAACATTATTCATGCACGAAAACATGACATCCACCTTTTTTTAATGTCAATGCAAGAACAATCCAAACGTATCATGTGTCTTCGATTTGCAACTACGACTAGCACATCTAGCATCACTAATGCTCAACGTGAAAAATGTTTGTAAGATCATCGTATTGGATCTCCCACTAAGAGTAAAAAAAACACAAAAGTGTACTATGAATGGAGAACCCAAAAGCCGAAAGCATTTGACCCATTGGACGGTGTTCTTCCCACCGGGCCACTCACAAAATCAGTCTATGCCTACGCCTACTGCTACAAATCATTCATAAATAAAATATCACATGGGCTTTAACGTGAGAAAGTTCTTCTCAACTTTCCTTCGTAGAATATAATAATTTTTTGCATAAATATCACATGGTTTATTGCATGTTTGAACAACGGCCACAACGAGGAAGTTCTCCTTCTCGTACGTTTATCGGTTTATAAGAGAAACAACACAAAAATGTGAACACAACTCTTTTTGTCGAGTCCTAAAATACTAACTTCGGGAGAGTCTAAGTATCAATATCTATTAAACAAATGAATCCTAAAAAATAAATTAAATTTCATGATTTAATGATTATTTGTTTTTGTGGATGTCAACATTATATATATATATATATATATATATATATATATATATATTGTCTTAAAGTATGCTTCTTGATGACATATAAATTGCTAAATTTGTATTTTTGAATGGCAATGATTTTGTTTTTTTTTTGTTATTTAGTTGATTAATTTGTGCATAAGTAAGAAATATATATACATACATACACACACGTGTGTGTGTGTATATATATATATATATATATATCTTTTTATTTTATTTTATTTTTTACACGTATATAGGAAAAATAATAAAAAGGACTAAAATCTAATAACAATACATAGACTAGGAGAATGGAATTTAAGTTCTAAGGAGAAGAAGACCAAGTATGAGAAGAAATTTGAGAATTAACATCTAATTTAGCAAACAAATCAATATATTTATTTTATTTTTCTTGAAACATGGTGCATACTATACATCCAAAAATAATAAATAAGAGTTTTGATATCCACAACAAGAGCATGATAAAGATGAGAATAATTCATGCGGTTTCGGATTCGAGTCTCGATTGTTACTTTTGGTGACCACTTGAGACTTACATCGTCGTTGACTTCAATGCTCGCGGAATTAGTCGAAGTGCGTGTAGGCTAGCTCGAACACTCGCATTATAAAAAAAAAAAAAAAGGATGAGAATAATTTCCAATATTCACAATTAATTTGCCTTCTTATAAAGAGTCTCTTTCCACTGGCACTTGTTTATATCCTAAATGACCAAACTAATTTCATCCTAAACCTCATGACTTGGAGTTCAACTATCATATTAGTTATCCACCTTATAAATCCACTTACCTGCCTCAACTTCGATTAAGCTGTTCATTTATTGTGCTTTTAACTATTTTTACTCCACAGTAAAAAAATATTTTAAAATCAATTTATTTGTCTATTTGGTATTACTGTGTTTTTAACTATTTTTGGTCAAAAAATAGTATTTGGTTAAAATTTATTTTATTTTGAAACCAAAACACGTAAAGTAAGAAAGGGAACATACCATTTAATTAGCGGGCACATGAATGTTTCCTATTTGGCCAAAAATACATTAATTCATGAAAGAATTTATAAATCAGATTCATGAACAGGAAGCTGCTAAGCTCATGTCAAACCAAAATCCAACCCGAAGCCTAATCCAATCTTCTCCTCTCTCGCTTTCTCAACTTGTCTCCGTTCTTTCCAAAGGGCATCCTTTTATTTGAGTTAAAAAACATTCTCAGAATCTTCTCCCCTACCCTCTCTATAATATCTATCTGTGGCCACAACACAATCCCCTATATTTCCTCCCCTTCTCTCTCAGCCACGACATCAAACACTTAACAATCATCTCTCTCTCTAATATTTTCTCTTAAAGCACTCATCTTTCTTGCTATCTATAAATAACCCATTTGTTTTTACGTGCTGAAAACCATCATGGGCTCCTTAACAATCCTGTAATCACTTAAAGTCTGCAATTTTCTCTTTCTCACAATGCATAACCCTTCAACAGTAACCACCGCCCAAGAATCAGGTCCTGCCTTTGATTTTGTAGCTCAGTTGGGTGGCTTTGCTTATAATAAAGCAGCTCAAAGCTTAAACTCAAATGGGTTCTCTTTGTCGAAGTCAAATTTTCTGTTTTTTGATAGCCCAGTTGGTCTAAAAACGAGAAAGGTTAACGCTTCATTGAGTTTGAGTAGTAGAAGTGGTTTTAAAAGAGTTTGGAGTGAGTTTAATAGGTCTATTAGGTTTCATTGTGAAAGAATTCCAATTGGGTTTGCGTCAGTTCAGATTGGTTCAGGAGATAATAATGGTAATAATAATATTAGTAGTAATAATGGTAATGGTAATAGTGGATTAAGAAATGATGGATGTGGTGTTTTGGTGGATGATGGTGTGCCTTTGAATGGTGTAGAAGGTGAGAGTCCTAAAAGGGTTCTCATTTTGATGAGTGATACTGGTGGTGGTCATAGAGCTTCTGCTGAGGCTATTAAGGCTGCCTTTAATGAAGAATTTGGTGATGATTATCAGGTCAGTTTTTTTTTTCTTTTTTCTTTTTATGCTATATAAATTTGCTTTAATTGGTTTGTGAATATTTGGGTGCTTTGGCAATATGGTAATGGAAGACAATGGAAGTTTTTTTTTTTTTTTTTTTTTTTTTTTAATATAATTTGGAACTGAGAAAACGATAATTCGTGTTCTAATAAGTTTTGTGTGCAGCTGTTTGGGTTAATTCAGTTTGTTATGTTGGTTAATGAGAATGAAATTAATGAAAAGGAAAGGATTTAGAATCCAGTTTTTCTTCTTCTTCTTCTTATTTATTTATTTTTGTTGTGAGCAATTGAGTGTAGTAGGGGGAAAATGGTTAGTTTGTGTTTGAATTCGTTTTTGTTGATCATGTTCTGTGTGTTAAGAGTGCATGTCGCAGGTGTTTATTACTGATTTATGGTCAGAACATACGCCTTGGCCGTTTAATCAATTGCCCAGAAGCTATAATTTCTTGGTGAAACACAAGGCATTGTGGAAAATGACATATTATGGAACTGCCCCACGTGTGATTCATCAATCTAATTTTGCTGCAACTTCAACATTTATAGCTCGGTGAGACTTTCTATATTCTTTGGATATATATCCGTCAATTATCTTTAGGAGGCGAACATCAACTTTTGTTTTTATCATATATTCTTGATGGAAAATATTCACCATCAGTTATGATTCCCAAAGGGCAAATTTAATAACCAATTTTGTTTGTATTTCTTGTCCTAATTCCTCATCATTTTCACAGACATTGAACTTATAATGATTGTTCAGTATAGTTTTTTATGATTGTATGCCATTCTGTTCTTATCTGATCCTTAATTTCTGTTTTGTTGCAGAGAGGTTGCAAAAGGATTGATGAAATACCAGCCCGACATTATTATCAGTGTACATCCCTTGATGCAACATGTTCCTCTTCGTATATTGAGGGCAAAGGGTCTTTTGCAGAAGATAGTTTTTACCACTGTAGTCACCGATCTAAGCACTTGTCATCCTACATGGTTGGTTCTGTGTATGCTATAATTTTGTATTAGCGACACACCTATTAGTGGAATTTGATATCTTATATCTGTATGTTTAGGTTCCATAAGCTTGTGACAAGATGTTATTGCCCGTCAACAGATGTAGCGAAGAGAGCAGTGAAAGCTGGGCTCAAGCCCTCACAAATTAAGGTCTATGGCCTTCCTGTACGGCCATCCTTTGTTAAGCCTGTTAGACCAAAGGTTGGTTATCATTTTAGCAGCCCCAATTCATTAAAATTGCACCAGCATTTTAACAGTATTATTCTATGGATGGAGAATAGTATTGACTATTAAATTTGGGTGATATTTTTGTCTATGCAAACTTGAATTAAGAAATCAAAGCAATCAGGTTCCTAGGAAAGACTAATGCTACTTGATAAAATTGACCCTAGACATGAATAATGAAGTCAATTATTTAACTCCTCATTTGGATCGATTAGGGTGACTTAAGAAGAGAACTAGGAATGGATGAGGATCTTCCAGCTGTGTTATTGATGGGAGGAGGAGAAGGGATGGGCCCCATTGAGGCTACTGCTCGAGCGCTGGGGGATTCATTATATGACGAGAATCTTGGAGAGCCAATAGGTCAGGTCCTCGTGATATGTGGTCGCAACAAAAAGCTTGCCAACAGATTGCTTTCAATTAATTGGAAGGTTCCAGTCCAGGTATCAGCCTATGATTCTTATGTCCCAATCATATCCTGTCATGATTTTGCTGGTTGAACTCTGTATACTATCTGTGTCATACAGTTAGGCAATGCTTGCTGGCCAATTGTCTTATTTTACTCCTGACAATGATTTGCATACCCTTTAAATAATCCAGAGCTGCCTTGTCATTGATATAGTCCATCAACTTGCTGCCGGAGTCATTGAGGATGACTATAGTCTAGGCTTTTAGGTCCCTGTCACTTTCTTAAGGCATTAAGCATATCTGTGCATTCTTAGCCAGCCACGAAAGCATGCATAGTACTGAATAAGATGCTCTGTTATATAGGTGAAGGGTTTCGTTACTAAAATGGAGGAATGCATGGGTGCTTGTGACTGCATTATAACAAAGGTTAGTTTTCCATGGCTGTGATGTTAATTTTTTTCCGCTTCATTATCAGCAGCCTTGTAATAATGTTGCTTCTGTAGGCTGGACCAGGGACTATTGCAGAAGCAATGATTCGAGGTCTTCCCATAATTTTGAATGATTTCATTGCTGGACAAGTAAGTGGACTAACTTTATTCTAGAATTTGGCATATTATGTGTTGTAATCATGCTTGAGTTTTGATTGGTTTCCTGGTGCTACTCTAGCATCTGGAAATCCGTCATTGGCAAACATGCAATGCTGAAAGGCCCTAAAATAGCTATATCAAACAATGCTAGGAGCTTGTACTCTGGCAAGACCTCTGATGTTGAGCTCTTTAAAAAATGTTTTATCTTAATAACCAGTAGTAGTGCAAGGTCCAATCCTTCCTGAATTCAGGAAATTGTGCATTGAGGAAATCAAGTATATTGAAGTTTATTCTGGAAAGGACCCGAGGTTAGGAATATGATGCTTGGTATGGAATTAGGCCAATGTAAAGTCTTAAGCATCATCCCATAGGGCCTTCATTTTTATTTACCTCCTCAATCATGCTAAGATCTCTAAGAAATCACATAAGCCAACCTCCTGTATTTTACCATACGCATTAGAGTGATTGGTGTCAGACGAGGTTGAATTTTCATTTAAAATGGCCCTTTCTCCTGTATTTGCAAGGACTCTGCATAATATGTTTCCATAACATGGATAGAATGAGATAACGGGTATCGTGAATACATTCTTGTTGAAGCAGCGTTTTGCAGGTCCCCTACTAGGCATGCTTTTACTCACACCTGATCTTTAATTATACAGGAAGTAGGCAACGTGCCTTATGTGGTAGAGAATGGATGCGGGAAATTTTCAAAATCACCACAAGAGATTGCAAAAATTGTTGCTGAATGGTTTGGTCCAAAGGCAGATGAACTCAGTGCCATGTCACAAAATGCACTAAAGCTGGCCAGGCCGGATGCTGTATTCAAGATTGTCCATGATCTCCATGAGCTGGTCAGACACAGAAATTTTGTACCCCAGTATTCCTGTGCAACTTGACATTTTCACCATCTATCAATTTTGATAAGTCCAGTGTGGTGTATAGTTGGTTAACCCGAGGCCTGTTAAGAAAAGAAAAATAGGTTACCTTTTCTAACTCATATTATTCGATTACTCTGTATTGATTTCACACAGAAAGAATAAAATAGCTTCTTAGACCCCCTCTTTCCATCCCCCCTCCCCCTCAATCCCAGTTCTTCTATGTACTATTTCCCATTCATTTTGGTAAGATGAGGGTTGATCATCCCAAAATAGGTCAATTCCTACAGGATACCGATGATTCGGGAGGGATGCTGATCATTCCGATCGTTTGGGGTGGTTGATATTATTCAAGAAACTGATTTGGAATGAATATGTTGGTATTTTAGGGTGGATATTGGTGAGATTTGAATCATTTAGGGTATGTAAAGGCATTGGTAATTGTTTTTGAGTACTTAGCAATGTGGCCGGAAGTGTTCTTTCAAATGCTTTTACGTTTGGAAAGGCTTCAAATTGGTTTTTTTTTTTTTTTTTTATGTAAAAGGCTTCCAAGAACATTTAAGGATGCACAGTAACTGATACATGTAGGAGTAAATTATAAAATAGTCCCTTCATTTCAAGAAATGAATTAATTAGTCTCTCTTGTTTTAAAAATTAATTATTTAGTTTTTCATGTTTTAATTTTATCGATAATTTAGTTTTTACATAAGTTTAGTTAGATTAATGATTTTTTTTTCTCAAATTGTCTTTTTCTGATGTTTCATTTACTCTTTTTCTCTCCCTTCAAGTAAAAATCAAAAGAATCACAATTTAGGAATAAAAATCATTAATTTGTCAGAAACTAATGACAAGATAAGTTATTAATGGAATTAAATCGTGAGAGATTAAACAATTAATTTTTTTAAAAAATAAACTAACGAAGTCGTTTCTCTAAACAAGAGGGACTAATTTATAATTTATTCGTATGTACCCGAAGTAGAAGGAAAAGAAAACTGACTGTGAGTATGAACACAAGAATCCACAAGGCAGCACTTGGCGGAAACGACACTGCCACCTCAACTGGAACTCCAAAGGTACCTGACAGCATCTGATGGATCCCTTTAGATTTTCTCTCCTAGATAACCTGGTGTGGTGCCAGGTCATCTCAAGAACTGCATGAGTTTATGTTGGAAAATCAACATTTGTCACGAGTCCTTGACAAGTAGCCAACGCTAAGAAACTGAAAACTTCAATGCATGAATTTTTAATTACTTTTCCTTTTTTGCTTGAAAGAAACGGCAAGCAAAGGTCAAACTTTGGAGCTTTATGCATGATTTAGGTCATTGTCATAGCCGAGTTCAATCCAAAAAGAACCGGAAGAAGAGTCCTCACTCATGGCTCTGTGAAAAGATGAAAACTTTATAGCAAATTTATAATAACCAAGTTCAAGTTTTGGATTTGTTTTTCATTATCTTGGATTTGGTGGAGTTTTGTTGGTGGGTTTTGGATAATGGGCTGGAAATACAAAGCTGGGTTAGGATTGATTGGCACTGTTGTGATAATATGGGTCACTTCTGCAGAAGTCACTCAGGTAAGACTTTATTTCCTATATTCTCTATGTTTCTTACATTTTGTTTTCTTTTTGGTTGCCAAGAAAAGGCAGGAAAAGAAAGGACAGCTGAAATTGTTTTTCCTTATTAATGAAATGGAAGAAGACTGTACAGCTTGAAGTTTCAGATTCTTGGTTATTCTCTAGTGTATGATTGATATGATTCTAGCTTAGAACATTACCACAGGGAGTAGCTGTTGTTAACTGGTTCCTTAGTATTTCGTGTATTTGATTTGAGAATACAGAGGAAAGAGTTCAGTTTTGGAAATTGAAAGATCATGAACTTTTATATGTTACTTTCTTTTCTCTAATATTGAACTAATCAATTATATTAATGACATTAGAAATTTGTAAATTTCCCTTTGCTTCCTCACACTTTCATGGTTAATGAGAATTCTGAGAAATACAAAAAGGTTAGCTGCTTTGCTTAAAGTTGTTTTGGTCCTTAAAGTGATAATAAACTCACCTCACCAGGAAGTTATAGAACTCAGTTGTTGACTGATATTTGGGTGCCAAAGAGTGGAAAGTTTAGGACATCTGTCTTTTTCCAATTTCGTTATTGCGAACATACAAAAAGGTTTCTTGAATCATCGTACTTTCTGCAGTTTACCATGGAAGACTTAAATGTTTCCCTTTGTGTTGAATGCTTTTCGTAATCTTATTGCGGAATCCATAGATGTTGTACTGGTTTCTGATTGCCATGATATTGAGGAAGATCACCGCCCTCACAGCCTCAACTTCATATAAAAAACTTGAATTCACACTCCTCGTTTTCTGCAGCGAATCTTTGAAATGTATAGACAGCCATTTGCAATCACGTATCTGGGGGTATCTCTTATGGTGGTCTATCTACCTATAGCACTCGTAAAGGACTGGTTCTGTAGTTTGTTCCGTCCTGGTCTGTCTAAGAGCCTTTACAGTGGCAACCCCGTCATTGGCTCATCTTTTGGACTCGACATGCCACATATCACTGACCTGGAAAGGGACCTAAGAGGTTGCCTATTAACCGACAAGGATCTCGGTGAAAGGGGAGAGGGGTGGCCTTTGAACTTGAAGGATGAAGAAGATGAACTTGGCTTGCTTCATCAGAATTCTGAACTTAGTTCATGGGAAATTTCCAAATGTTGTTTATATCTTGCTCCGTTATGGTTTATTACAGAGGTAAAGTGATTTGTATTACTGTCATCTATCCCATAAGTCTTCTTTTCCCAGGGGAGCTTGTTTTGGTTTCCAATGGTTTTTCATGAAACTTTAATAATAAAGGCCCCCTCTTAACTAGTTTGTCTAACTAATTTAGCTGCTTTATCAATGCAGTATTTATCTAATTCAGCACTTGCAAATACGAGTGTTGCAAGTACAACCGTCTTGACTTCTACTTCGGGGCTCTTCACCCTTTGCTTTGGAGCTCTTCTTGGCCAAGAGACTATAAATTTTGCTAAGGTGGTGGCAGTTTTCATCACCATGGCTGGTGTTGCTATGACCACAGTAGGAAAAACTTGGGCATCAGATGAGACATTGAGCTTTTCTGAGTAAGTTGAATGCCACCTGCTTAGCAGTGGAAAGGTTTAAGCAAGGCTTCATACTTTTCCTCTCTCCTTCTTTCGAGCATTTCTTATTGATATATTGAATCCCCTTTATGCTATAAAGAATTCGTATTTTATGCAATATATCATGTTGTTTTCAACCATGGATCTGAGCTGCCTTAAATGATCTAGTTTGCATTAAGGGCTATAGCAAAGTGCAGATGCACTCTAGAGAGGAATCTGTCTGAACTGTTTGGAGTAATGGCCGTGTCCTGTATACATTCTCAGGAAAATGTGTTAAACTGATAAAGCATCGGTCTTTGGTCTTATAAACCATTCTGATTTTCCCGTCAGAAGGCTTGCGTGTCGAATCAAAGATCTTTTGCTTTCAATAATCGTATTCGTTAACATATAATCCATGTATCGCACTCTTAGCTTCACCCTATGATTGTCTCTTACTTTTCCAGTTTTCTGAAACTATATTTTGTTCGTCTCGTTTATGTTTCCAAGGACAAGAAGGCACTCCATCATAGGGGACATTTTCGGTCTTTTCTCAGCAATATCATACGGCTTGTTTACTGGTAAAATTGGGTGATGAGCAAACTTGAAAACTGCATGCACTGATCTTAACTTTCTCTAGATTGATTCCGATATTTCTAGTTTGATTGTCAACTGCTGGTGTCAAATGCAGTACTGCTCAAGAAATGCGCTGGATCGGACGGGGACAAGGTTGATGTGCAAAAGTGCTTTGGATACATCGGTCTCTTCGCTCTTCTTGGCCTTTGGTGGCTATGTAAGCAGTTTAATAATTTTTGTATCATTGGTACTTACCTGTTCTAAATCCTTGAAGATAAAAAAGAAAATAACTTGAACGACGACGAGGGATAAGAGTTAATTACTGATTACATAGCAATGTTGTTCCACGCAGCGTGGCCACTAAATGCTGCAGGGATTGAACCAGCATTCGGCTTTCCACGTTCATGGTCTGTTAGCGAAGTTGTGTTGTTAAATGGCTTTGTGGGAAGTGTTCTGTCTGACTACTTCTGGTATGTATAACAATGTCTGAATATTTCATGTTCGGTTGGAAGCTAGAACATCCGAATATTTTGTTTCTCCATCTGCAACCGCTCAAAATTGTCTACTTTCACTGCTTTATCTTTGTTTGTTTCCATTCCTATAAAAACAGCAGAAAACATCTAGCACAGCTTCTAAATGCCTAGGTTATATTGCTGCAGGGCTCTCTCGGTGGTTTGGACGACACCATTGGTTGCAACGCTAGGCATGTCCTTGTCGATACCCCTTGCAATGCTAGCTGACATGGTTATACACGGCCGTCGCTACTCTGCAATCTACATATTTGGAGGCATTCAGGTACACTTCTTTTCATCTATTCCAAGAGCTCTTTTTGGTCCCCCTTATCTATATTGTAGGACAGGAAAAAGTTCTACTTTGATTTTGAAACCTTGATTGGATCCTCACCTCAGTCAGTTTCAAACTCGAAAACACCATCGAGGTGATGATACGAGTACACAATCTTACCAATTAGCTCTCTTGGATACAGGTTTTTGCAGGTTTTATTATAGCCAACGTTTCGGATAAATTTTCGGTAAAGCAGGAGTTATTATAGCAGAAGCTTGTGAACAGAGGGAAGATACACATAATCTGGGAAGAAACAAGCTCTCCCCTCCTGTTGTACTATGAACAAAACAAGTAGCTGCTTCTTGTTCTATAACATCTGCTATGCTAATTTGTCAAATTTATTCACCGGTACAGTAATCTTTTAGCACTGGAAACTAGAATAAGTTGCCAAGACATATATTTTTATGCTTTGTTTCTAACACAAACTTCAGTAATCAACCTTGTGCTTTTATGTACTTTGTAGCTAAAAGTATCGAGGTTTAAATCTTACTATTTACGAATAACTAATGATATTTATCTTTTAATAGTATCAGAAGGTTTGAGCTGATTTGGGTTTTACAATAAGGTTCAAATCTTATTATTCACAAATAATTAATGATATTTATCTCTTAATAGTATTGGGTTTGAGGTGATTTGGGTTAAAAAACAATCTAATGATCAATAGAAAACTAAGCGTGATTTGACCTTAAATACCTTAATTTAATTCAAAAAATGATGAATTTAGTTTTAGTTGAATGAAAAATACAAAATATTGTAAATTTCTTCGAAATCAATAAAAGTAACTTATCTCTTTAATCATCAAGTCAATTGCTTGAGATTGTGACATTTTGGAAATTGGAACAAAAATAGTGGCATTTGGTGAGAAAATAATCAAATTATACCAAGCTACCAATCAACATAGAATAATATGGTGTTAAACGTGATTAGATTCCAGATTGTTGATATGGCAAATAACAGTTTTACAATAGCTTTTAAGGAAAAAACTAACCACAAAAGCAAAAGTGCAAAAGAGGAACTAAAGGATGATTGATGTTTTTTTGTATTGTTTTTTCCTCATTTGGTTAGAAAAAACCACACCAGATACTGAAGATGCCTTGACAAGTTTAGTTTAGGCAAAAGATTAGGTTTCGGCTGTTGATGAAAAGGTACCAAAAAGGGGTAAACTTTATTTTTGCTCATATAGATTGATCAATGTTCTATTTCTACCCCTATAGTTTTGAAGTCCCCAATATCATCCTTTCTAGGGTCCATTCAATTACAATGTTACTCCTAATCATTAAATGATTTTGTAGGTTTTTTTTTTTTTTTTTTTTTTTTTTTTTTTTTTAAAGTGTTCTTGTGAGACATTATAATATATATAAAATGAAGATTAAGAAGGAAAAAGAAGAGATAAGAAAAATAAAATTATGAACATAACTAGTTACCGAGTAAAGAAAAATAATTTTAAAAAATTGATATGGTGATTAAAGGAATTTGTTTTATCTTTTAATTTTTTTAAAATTTGATTTTTAAGATTAATATTTAAGATAATATCTTATCGAGAATGAATCAAGCCGATATAGAGGTACGTTCTTAAAAATGTTTGAAAATGGAGTTTAATTTCGGTGAATGCAAGTAAATTATAAATTAGTCCATTTAATTTTTGTAAAATCAATTAAATAGTTTTTTTAATTTCAAAAACTAATTAATCAATTTTTTTATTAGTATTGATCATACTTAATTTAATATTATTTTGTTTTAAAAAATATTTTTTTCATCAATCGTTCCTTATTTATTTACTTATTTTCCTTTTTTTTAAATAAAATAAATTGAATATGAACATGAAATGGATTGAGAGACTATTTAATTCATTCTATAAAATTAGAAAGATTAATTTATAATTTACTCCGATTAGAACATAACGGATCCATAATACTCATTACCATCGAATCAAATAAAAAACCAGTGAAACAAAATAGAAACTTTTTTCAAACTTATAGGAGTATTATTGAATATTTTTAAAATTTGGGCACAAAAGTGTAACATTGATAAAAGTATAAGGGTAAAAATATAGTTTACCAAAAAACTCAAACATATTACGTAAAATCGAACCGGTTTTTATCATTTTAAGAGACTTCCGTTATACATCCACTTCTCGTCTTCTTCCTCTTCTTGTGATCTACAAATTATCAAGATCACACAAAAATCAGTCAAATCTGACTGAATTTGCAAAACCAATCCAATGGACAAGGGGAAAGCAGTGATGGGGTCAGGGAGAAGATGGGCCGTTGATTTCACTGACAATTCAACAATTCCTTCTTCTCGTGATATCCCTGATCCTCCTGGCTTCTCTCGGGCCTCTCAAGATCAGGTCCGGTCCTCCTAATACCTCTCTCTCGCGTTTGATTTGATCTAATTAGTCGTTAAATTTTCTGGGTTTTTGGTGGCTATGTGTTTTACAGGATGATTCGGCCGTTTCCAAGCAAAAAAAGGATGCTGAAGCTAATTGGAAAGCTCAGGTTTTTTTTTTTTTTTTTCCTTTTTGGGGATTTGTTGTTGATTGAAGAAAAATTGTGGGTTTTTGTTAGTGATTTATTTGGCTTATTGGAATTGATTAATATGCCTTGGAAAGGTGGAATTTTTGTCATTCGTTAGTTAATGCGATATGTAGTAGCTTTGAAACATGTATGGATTGACTATAAAAGTTAATATTCTATTTATGGGTTGTGGGTAAAAAAAAAAAAAAAAAAAAAAAAAGGGAGTTGAAAGTTCTTTTGTGGGTTGGTGATTTTGACTGTATCAACAGTTGTGTTGATGATAACAATGACTTGGAAGGATGTCTTATGATTTTATGATGGTTGAAGTTTATGGCTGTCTGAGAAAAGGGTTAAAGCAATCTTTTTTATTTATTTTTATTAATGGAAGAGGTAGTGGTTAATGTATTAGTGTATGGTCATAAAAGGATCGAGCAAAGGCACAGTAAGTTGTATGGTGTGGATTTTTTAAAGTGGTTAATGTATTCCTAAAAGACACTGTTTTGAATTTTGAAACAAGTAAAAACATAAATATATTTTGATTCTGTCTGCTCAAAGGAAATTGACATGGACGAAAGGAGGCATGCTATTTTTCCTGCATGCTGTTAGAGTTCTCTTAGCTCTGTGCTGTTTGTCGATCATATATTGTTAACAACATCGTAATCTTTATATTCTGAACAGAAAGCTTGGGAAGTGGCACAAGCCCCCTTCAAGAATTTACTAATGATGGGCTTCATGATGTGGATGGCTGGAAATACAGTGCATCTATTTAGCATTGGGATTACATTTTCGGCTCTTTGGCAACCCATAGGAGCTCTTCAAGGAGTTGGGAAGGGTAAGCTGGCCTGACTTCTATTTGTTACTGGTCTGTTTTAAGTGCTTTTGTTTGTTCTAAACCTTGGTTACCTTTTTTTAGAATCACTATCTAGGAAGAGAAAGAGTGTTGGGGGGGAAGAATATTTTTTAGTGGGGACAGGGGGGACAACTCTCATTGTCTGCCATAAAGTTTTTCATGCCTGGATGGTTCATGGTACTTCTACTTTATAAGTATACAATATCAATATTAAGCAGGCATTCTCTTTTACCTCTCCCTCGCTCTCTCTTTCTGGGAACTTCTCTCAATACAAGATGCTTTTTTCAAAATTCAAACCAATAACCTGTCCTTCCTCTAATATCTTATTATTTGCTATCTATCTCGCTACTGTAATGAGTATATTTGAGAGGGATTGTGACTACTTGCACCAACTTCTGGATCAGAGTATTGTATTTGCTACCTATTTTCTCTTGTAAGAGCAGAACGGATCTATCAATGTTCATCAACTGCTTGATTTGTACATGGGTATCGGATTTCTTGGCGGGCAAGTGAACTAGATGCTTCTTGCATACGCAATAGTTTTCCTGCTCTTAACCTCCAGATTTTTGGTTCTTAAGTATCTTTGTTCTTTTTATTTTCTAATCTGTAGCCTTTTCCTTTTGGTTCTTTCTATAACGCCCTTGTTTTATTCACTAATTTTTCTTATCATAATTAGTATCTGCATCTACCGTGCTTTTGGAGTGGTTAAGGATTACATATGTTCCCCGTGATAGTTGGCATTTGCATCTTTGTGTCATGAAGCTCATTTATTTGATATTCAATTCCTTTTGTTTTGCTTGCAGTTTTTGAGCCTTACAAAGACAGTAAAGTGGATCTTCTTGTACCTAAGTTAGTCTTTATTGCCCTGAATTTGGGTGGTTTAGCATTGGGTATTTGGAAGGTAAGATGCATTTTCCTCTCCTCTCTTGCATGAATTGCGCTTCAAGAAAGAAAAAGAGAAGAGAAAATTTGATGAGAGTATATCCAATGATTTGTTTTATGTTCAATTTCTTGTATTTTGGCAGCTTAACTCATTGGGGCTTCTTCCAACACACGCATCAGACTGGGTTTCATCCCTACCCCCTGCTAAGGTGCATTTCTTCTTTCCAATGATTTCAACTTGCAATTAAGTATTAAAACAAAAGGGAAAAGAATTGACAGAATTTGCACGTTAACCTCCTATCATGTGTTGCAATTTGTTTGCATGTTTTTGCATTGCATGGTAAATTACTTTTGGTTGGAGTAAAAGGTTTTGCTACATGTAAAACTGAGAGCTTTGTATTACACTGCCCCTTGGAATTTATGGCTCCGTTGCACTGATTTATGTAGAAGAATCCCTTATTTTTACAAGGACAAGGGCAAAATGTGTTACCTAGTATGGCTTCAGTTGTTGACCTGAATTAGCAGTTATTTTTAGGTTCTACAAGAAAAAAAGAAATACAAGATAGCACCAATTATGAAGCCTGTTAGACTAAATTAAAAAAACCAAGGAGAAATAAGACTAGATGGCTTCCACTCGAGCTCCATCGATGGGTCCAAAGAGTTCCAACCAAGCTTATGCTTTGTCTAGCAATACCAGACACTCCCACTGCCAGTATATCCTCCATTCAGTAGCCTAAGGGCCGATGACCTGTGATTCTATGTGAGGATCTCTTGACTATTGTTATGCTTTGCCCTTTCGATCTGCAAACTGGGGGTTTGTATTTTATCCGAAAATTCTCACATGGTGAAGAGATGGTATAATTGCGTTTAAATGATTGCGCATTCAGTCAGCAAAGACTCTGGCAATTTAGTTAAACACTATTTATATCATGAATTTGGGAGGACAAATGTTGTTGAAGTTTTCTTTTCCAGGATTAGGAACCTTACTAATCCTAGTTTACTTGTTTAATTTTCAGGAGGTCGAATATTCAGTTGGTGGTATTCCTCTGCTCTAAGGTGCTTCTTTTGGATCATTCACTATCTGTTGGTAAGACTCTGGGGAACAAAGAACTTCCCAGAGCGGGAGCAGATTCGAATCTAATTTTGGCTTGTGGCTTGTTATTCGTGGGTGTGGTCACCATGGACAACGTACCATTTAGGCTGTTTTAAAGTTCTTAAACCGTGTAGACATTAACAGAATTGGGTTTATTGTAATGCACAATTCCCTATGAAATACATTCTAGATCATTATTGAATTTGAGGTAAAAGACTAATAGTCCTTTTCTTCTAGGGCTCAAGTTTATAATTCTATCAAGTATAAGGTTTTAAGCAGTGCTTTGGAGAAATTCATCCTGGAAAATGCATGACATTCTAAGTTATCCATCATGATGTCATATCATATATGTGTTGAAAGAATTCTTATGTCTTCCAAAAAAGAAGAGAAATATTTTGCATAGGAAATTGAAAAGCAGATTTTGACCTTTTGGGTTTCTGTATCACTGTATTTGGATGGCATGTTGTTTAGCTCACAATCTCATCTCTCAAAGAAGCCATGGAATTGCACAGCAGGAGTTTCTTCAACATAAAATTCTGGTTATGAATATGCTAAAATCAAACTTTAGCTTATCCCATCTCAGATTAAAACAATAAAATTGTGATAAAATTATGTTGTTTTTGATTTGTGGTCAGGTAGTTTTGCTTGCATTAGTTTTCAGATAAAGAGACTCGATCCTTTTTTAAATAACTTTCACAATAACATTTTGTGGTTTCATTTTGGATTAGAATCCAACTAGTGTTTGATCTGTTCGTTGAATTCGGTTTATAGTCATAGTTGCTGCGGAATTTGATTTATAGTTATATGTATTTGTTTAGATTTTGTGTTGTTTTTGTTGCATATGTTAAAGATATTATTTTATCATATTATTTAATTTAATTTATGTTTTATATGGATGGACAAAATAATTTAGTGTAAATCTCACGTTTTAAGTTTAAAATTATTTTATAACTAATATACTAAAACTGTCATTTATTAACATTGCAAACAAATATTTTCTTGATATTTATTAATAAAAGTGTTTTTTTTTTTTTTTTTTTTTGCTTTGATATATATATATATATGGACTTGATTGTTTGTTTGGTATTTAGCAATATTGTTTTAATTTCTAGAATGATTATATAGTTTGGTTGAATTTTTATTGTTGCAAATTTATTTTTTAATTATCATTTTTAATGTAAGAGAAATCATAAGGAGTAACAAACTACATGTCATTTGTCCAAAATTTGTCTTTTCATTATTATATAGCATAGATAAAAACAAGTGAATTCTATATTTTTTTAAAAAATCTTTTTTTTTTTTTTTTCTGTTCCTAGGCCATACATGGTTACTCCTTGTGTACATATCTTGCAATATTCGAGGAATTCTTTTTTCTTTTTTTACTTTTAATTATTAATTAATTAATTATTAAGGATTTTTTCCCTGAAATTCCAAAGCAAATCATCTAAAATACACCTGTTACTTTTAGATTATACACATACACAATCATGCTAATCTTATTTAAAAATCATAAGAATTTATCATATAAACTATCTTCTTCTTTTTTTAAAGAAAGAAGATAATTATGTTTTAAAATTTAACTCTAAAATTCATACATAAAGAAAAATAAATCATATTTATCAGCAAATAGAATTTTATAAAAATAATTAAAATTTAATTAGATGAAAATTTTATAAAAAATGACACATTGAAGTAATTAATTTTAAACAATAAGACTAATATAATATAAATTATTTATCCTTTAAAAATATAAACACATCATTTTTTTTCTTGTTATTTTTTTTTTTTGTGGAAAAATTAAAAAATAATGAATGATTTTGTATAATTTTTGCACCAAAAAAAAAATCAATAATTTTTTTAAGCATAAATTATTGAAAAAACCAAGCTAGTGAAATAAAGTTTAGAATTAAAATAAAAATATATAAACAATAAAGGACCAAAGTGTAAGGCTGCGGTAACTTGTATATTAAATGCACTAAAAAGTCTTAAAAATTACAAGAATTTCATGAGTAATATTATGAATAATAAAGTAAATAGTAAATATAATGGTTTTGTTTTTTTGTGTTTTTGTTAATGCTAACAAGATGGTAGGTAATATAGGAAATAAATCTATAATTATCCAGAGTGAAATCTAATAGGGCCTACTTACTTTAAGAACAAGACATAAGTACGTTAGTTAAGAAGTGGATGAATAACATGTTTTTTCTTTTTTCTTTTTCTTTTTTATGCAGAATAATCTTTTTGCATATTAAATGTGTTACGCATCCACTTCTTATCTCGTAGAACAAGAAAGATTAGTATCTAAGAATATATATTTTATATATTCGAGCGTTCGGATGGTTTGAAAAAACAAGGGAAAAAAAAGGAGAGGAGGACAATAGTTAAGGAGGAGACTACTTTGGCAACTCAATGCCTGTCAGTGAGTCTTGTTAGAACGTATACTATATTAAATAATTAAATTAATAATAAATAATATATAAAGTTGATCATTATTTATTATAAGATTTAAAGTGTTTTAGATGGATTCTAATTCAGCTACATAACTTGTGAAATATGTTCTAACAAATCTGTGTTATACATCCAAAAAAAAAAAAAAAACTGTGGTTAAAAACTAACCCAGATAACAGATCGACCACAACTCACTCACTTACCTCCCTTGTTTCTCTCTCTCTCTCTCTCACTAACCAAAACCCATCAATGGATTTCACAGCGGATCAACTTCTTCAATACAATGGCACAGACCCTTCAAAACCCATCTACGTAGCAGTCAAAGGAAGAGTCTTTGATGTGACAACAGGCAAAAGCTTTTATGGACCAGGTGGCTCTTATGCAATGTTTGCAGGCAAAGATTCAAGCAGGGCTTTAGCTAAAATGAGCAAAAATGATGAAGATATCTCTTCTTCATTACACGGACTTACCGAGAAAGAGATTGGTGTGCTTGATGATTGGGAAAAGAAGTTTGAGGCTAAGTACCCTGTTGTTGGTCGTGTTGTGTCTTAAAAAGTTTGGAGCTTTATGTGTTTAGTGTGGTCTATTTGTGTTTTGCAATAATGGGATTATATGACTTTTGTCAAAGATTGTTACTTTTGATGCTTTCGTTGGGTTTGGATAGTGAAGGCTGTACCTGTATAATGTTTACAATTTGGGGATTTATGAATAAATCTGGGTTGTGTGAAGTTGAGGTTTTTATGTTTGTTTGATGCTTTTTTTTCTTTAGAATTTATGTTAGTTTAGGACTATTAACCGGATGATGGCTGGTTTGTTTTTGTGCTTTGATATTTGGTTGATTTTCTTTTACTTGCTTGCATCCCTTTTTGTCTGTGCAACTTGATTTTAGGATTGTTTTTTTGGTTCCCCTGGTTTGCTGAATTATTGGAATCCTTGCTTAGCAGACAGATTAGTGATTTGAATTAGATTACCCCAATTTTTCTAGAGAAGAAAAAGGCAGTGAACTAAATGTACAGAGATGGAGTGTATACATGTCTATTTTATACATTGAAAAGTGGTGATACCTAACAAGAATTGGCTTTCTTGATGTGCTACGACTGCTTTAAACTATATTTGTAGGCGTTTTTGAAGGATGGAAGAGCTATTGATAAGGAACGTTCTTATCAGTTTCCCAGAGAAAGCTTTTGCACATAGTTTTTCGGCTCGGTGCTGCTATTTTCAAATGGCAACAATTTATGCATGCAGTGATTTGATTTTGAGAATTCCCATTTTTTAATTCTTAAGAGGATCCTCCTATGTCTTTTGAGCTAATGTTTGTAGTTACTTAGCTCCTGCTCATGAAGGCTTTGATGACTATGAGATACACTTCTGTTGGATGTCATATTTCTTGAGTTCCTAGGTTTTATTTGCTTCTACGCATATGCATCTCATGGTGGTGACTGGTATTTTTTGCTGTTCTGTCGGTTAGGCAACGATGGTTATATATCCTTTAAGGTAAGGTATTTCAGATTCAAAGACATAGATTAATTTCTCGTTCCATCAAAAACAACTATTTGAAGAATTTTTTACATACATAATAAGTCGAATTCGAACCAACTAGCTAGTTTAAGTAATTAGAACCTTTTTTGGTTTAAGGCAAGTTCGAAACCATTAGTTTAAGCAAGTAGAACTTCTTCTCATCTTCGTGCTTGTTGTGTCTATACTAATAATCCATGAAAGAATGGATGGATAGCCAATCATCGTTCTTGTTGTGCCTATATTAATAATCAATGAAAGAATGGATGGAAGATTATGGTGACTTGACTGCTAGAATTGGATTTATTGGGCGCTTTGGATTTGGGGTGCTTGCTTGATGCTTTGAACTCTTACTTTATGTTGCCGACTTGCACTTTTATCTGCAACTTGTCTTTATTCCGAGGATTTAATTATTTTGGTGCCTGTAGCTTTGATGAGACACAGTTTTTTTTTTTGGGCTGGTACCTTTTTTGGTGGGCAGATGAATACTGAAGAACAAGGCAGACAACGATAAGAAAGCTAATTTAGAAGAGAAATCAAAATTCATCAACAAAAGAGACACACTCGATACTGAAGGGATCAAATTAAGAGAGATACATTCGATTTTGGAGAATCAACATAACAGAGACACTCAATCTCGAAAAATATTCAAATTTTTTATTTCAATCAATAACAATACTACTTCGTTTAGATACGTATTATTAACAAGTTATTGATTTAGTGATAAACGAGCTGATTCCAACAAATAAATTAGTGGCAAAAGAGTTGATTTCAAACGAATTTTTTGTCGATTTGCAAGATTTAAATCTTAAAATGTTATATTGAATAATAAATATTAATATTCCTAAATAATAAAACTAAAATAATGGTACAATATCAAAATTACAAAGTAAATAAAATATCAATTTGCTCTTCATTCCTATCAACTAGAAGACTAGGGTTTCCTAACATTTTGCAATTTAGGGCCCATGTTTCTTAACGTATCAAAGTTGGTGAGACGAAAGAAATGATGCTGTGATGTTTTCCTAGTTTCTTGAAGGAGTACTGTTCATGGGAAGAGGTTTGATAAATGACCTATGGACAAACTCCTTGATAGTTATCGGATCCAAACTTGCAGAGAAGTGGGGCACTTTCACTTTCGCAAGGGGTACTAGACAGAAGATTCAACTCTACGATTAATGTTTCCCAGATTAGTTCTGTACATGTAAAGAATCATTTTCTACCCAAACACGTCAAAATGGGATTTGAACTTCAGACCATCACTTTGAGAGAAGAAGTGTTACTCTCAAGTAATGTATTTAAGACAGCTTTTGCAGTTTGTTTCTGCATTGATTAGTGGAATGATTACAATGCCTGATGCCTCAGTTTCTGCCGAGATCCTCTTCAAATTCTTCATTCAAGATTCTCGAATGGATTCCAAAAAGACCAGTGCATTTCCAGGAAGGAATGAAAGGAAGAAGATGTGAAAAGGTAAACAATGGCCAAACCCGATTAAAATGGTCGAGTTTTTTGGTGGTCGAACTGCTTCCATTGCAGAGTTCCAATCAGTATATAGTCACTATTATATTAACATATTAATTGCACAACAACAACAATCAGTCGATATGTCCGAGTGGTTAAGGAGATAGACTTGAAATCTATTGGGCTTCGCCCGCGCAGGTTCGAACCCTGCTGTCGACGTTTTCTTTTTCTGTCTGTTCGATTTTTTTCCTTAAATTGTAGTTTATTTGAAAATAGTTGCCATTTTTTCGTAAAAAAAAAATAAAAGAGCATATATGGATAGCTGTCCTAGGTCTTAAGTGGGTTATTTTTTTTAAAAAAAATAATCTATTTAAAATCAGCCTCTAAATTTTAATTTTGGATTCGACCTCTCCTCTCCTGATGAGTTTTTTTTTTTTAAAAAAAATTAGTTCATTCTTTAATTTTTTTTTTGGTCAGAAATAAAGATTATACAAATAGCCATATGATGAAAATCATTCACTGAGATTTATCTCGAGACTCTTCAAAAAAAATTGTGATCATTCAAATTATTTTTTATTTTTGTTTAATTTTTTATATTTTTAATACTAAAAAATAAATAATATACTTTCTTACCTTAAAAATTATAGGATTTTTATAAACAAGAGATTGGATTTTTCTCAATATATATGCAAAAATCAGTTTAAATATCAAAAATTGAGGTTTTTTTAGAAGGAAAATTGATATCTAAAAATCATAAGATTCCTAAATTAAAATAAATAAAATTCACAAGATGTCAAACTCAAAATTTGAAGTTCAAAAACTTATTTTCAAATAAACAAAAGTTCAGAAAATGTTCGACTCATTTAACACAAATCACAAATTTGCTTGCTAACAAAACTAAACTTCTAAGAAAAGAGATATTGTTAAAAATTTACATACAATCCCAAACAAACTACATATAGGTCATAATGAAACCCTAATTAACAGAATCAGTGATTATAATTACGATAATAAAATTTAGACATTGAAAAAAATTCAAACCCTACTTGGCAATTATCATAATAAAATTTAGTTATTCTTGAAGTATTATAAAATTTCTCAGTCCTACTTTTCCTAATTATCTGCGTCATCAATCTTCTTCTTGCTGTCAGCATCATCTCAACAACCTTGGCAATAAGCATTCTGAATGTGTCTGCCAAAGACAATTCAGAGGAAAAACCATCCTCGACCAGATCTTCCAAGCCCTCGCTAACATCAACTTTTCGAAGGGCTAGCTGCAATATCGTGGTAAAGGCCTTAATTACTCACATCGAAACAGGTTTTGCCATAAGCAGAAGCTAGCAATATCCTTGCAGGAGAGTCTAGGGTGAAAAACTTCAAGCAAATCTTTCAAAGTCCTTGTCAACTTCACGAGCTTTTGCCAAATTTTTATCAAACTCAGCCTGGCAACATGCAGAGACAATGTCCTCAAATCTAAATTTAGAGGGAAAAACTTTGGCCAAATCCTCCAAGTCCGTAGCAAGATCAAAATGTGGAGCTGATGCAAATATCCCAGCAGCCTTGCGCTGTTCAAAATCAGCTTTACCATAAGCTAAGGCAATATCAATAATCTTGAACTCGCATTCAGCCTTGACAGACAAATCCCTTTCAAAATTTCCCTCAAAACAACAAATCAAATTTTCCAACTCCTTGAAAAAAACCACTGGGATTTTTCGATTCCACAAGTTCTTGCAATATGTCGACAACCTGGTCCTTATCACAGCAAAATCCAGAGTAAAGAAGGGCAATGTCCTTGCAGGAAATCTCAGAGCCAAAGTTTTCAACCAAACATGACATGTCCTGGAAACCGTTGCGATTGGCAATGGGTGCTAGCCCTAGTAATATGTTAGCTGCACTATCTTTGTCGCAACCAGATTAAAGATGAGCAGAAACAATATCAGTATAGAAGGGAAACTGAAAGACAAAAGTGTCAAACAAATGTTCTAAGACCTCCTTGTCAGCATCGTGAACCCAACCCTCTGGATGAGGATATTGGCACCTTAATCTTCTCAGTTCCTGGATGAACTTGGGATCAAAGGCTTTGAATATTACGAAAGCCTTGAAAAGCTGCATGTCCTCGTCAACAAAACAGCCTGCAGCTGTAGTAGTAGTATCTCTATTATCGGATCGCATTCTCGAACAGGATGAGGAGAAGAACTATGGAAAGTAGGAAACCCTAAGACGGAAAATATGATCAACAAATAAAAGAAAGGGATCCATCATCCTTATATGTGGCAGCAATCCATTAATCCAAGTATACGAGGAAGGATAAAGTTTAATCCCATCTTGATATAGTTTATATTTATTAAATGGGCCAAATGAAATCGATCAAGTCGATATGTCCGAGTGGTTAAGGAGACAGACTTGAAATCTGTTGGGCTTCGCCCGCGCAGGTTCGAACCCTGCTGTCGACGTTTTTAATTTTGTACCTATGATTTAATTTTATGTTTGGTCCATTAAGTCTTAACAGTTTCTTAATGTGGTCTCTATCTTCTTTTTTTATTCACTTGGTCCCTCTACCAACTCCTTTAGGAATAGAAAACGTTCCATCGGAACATTTACTTATTTATTTATTTTTGAAAAAAAATCAAATAAAGCAAAGTATCAGGTTGGTAAATACTTCATGTTGCCAACCAGGATTAAACTCCAACACCGAATCATGAGAATGTATATATATATATATATATATATCTTAATGTAAATATTTATTTTAAATTTTGTAATATATAAACTAGTTGGATGATATCATCTCTCTTAGAGAATTAAAAGATAAAAAGAAAAAACTTATAAATTAGTCCATTTTATTTTGAAAAAGGAATTAATTATTCTCTTTTATTTAAAAAAATATTTATTTAGTTTTATCGTTTTGAAATCTACTTGTAATTTAGTTCTTTCTATTTTCTTTTTATTTTAAGAAATAAAAAAATATAAAAAAATGTAAAAATATTGATGAGAAAATTAGATATTTTTTGAAATAAAAAAATATTAAATTAAATGCGAATAATACTAATTAAAAAACTAAATAATAATTTTTAAAATAAAATAATTTATTTTCTGAAACTAAAGGGACTAGGTTATAATTTACTCCTCTCCATAATTGGTGGAGGTGTGGGTGGTCCATGCTGAAGCCCATGATTGGCCCATTGACTTACCTAACAGTAACAGGCCATTATCTTCTACCTTTCAAAAGAAACTTCTACTTAGTATTGCCATATTCTATACCTTTCTTGGGCTTTAGTTTAGGTTGAATAATATCATCAACAATTATTCTATGTCCATCCTTGCAAACGCTACAACTTTGTAGAAAACCCTAACCATTCATGGAAGCAGCCATGGACAAGAAGTGCCTGTTCCACTATTGACCCACTTTTCCAGATTGTATTGATCAACAAAATGAACGGCTCAGATTCCTGCAAAAGTGTGAAGACAATCTTTTCTTTGGTATAGAAATCAAAAGCCTAGTCTACTCATAAAAAAAGGAAAGAAAAAAAAGCCCCCCTCTTCTCTTCTCTTCTCTACTAAGTCATTCCCTAAAGGTCCACCAAGCTTTGATTTTTCATCATAATCTCTGTCTCTCGCTTTCTCTCTCATCAAATCAAGACAATCCCATCAAGATAACAAACTTGCAAATCTAATCTTAGATCTTTCCTTTATTATTTCTTATTGTTAGTTTCATTTAAAGATTGAATCTTTTTTGTAACCAAAACATCAAGTTACGGTTTTTTTTATATTGATATTGTCATTTTGATCTAATAAACTCTTGTGTTTTTGGTCAAAGATCAAAACTTTATCCTTTTTTTTATTATTATTTCATGGCTGCAAGGAACCCTGTGTTTGCAAACCCAAAACCCTGCAAGCATCTTGCAGATTATAAGCTGAGTCATGGCTTGAGTGGATACAAATCCCTTCAGAAGTGGCTCAAAACCAGTCCAAATGGAAATACAAGCATTAAAATGCGTGAAACAAAGATGCCCAGATGCAGTTTCTGCAGTGGGTTTCATCGAGGTAGACTGTATCTGTGTCTGATTTGTTCTTCAATGTATTGTCCAGACCACACCCTTTTGCATAGTCAATCTGGGAATGGTCATGATATAGCTGTTGACATTGACAGATCAGAACTTTATTGTTGTTCATGTAGCGATCAGGTCTATGACCCTGATTTTGATAAGGTTGTTGTGTCTAAAAATATTATGGACATGCCAAATAAGACACAGGATAGTGTGGTTGATGATTTAACGAGGAGATCAAGCAAGAGGAGGAGGTTGAATTCATTGGTGGATTTGGATTTGAAAAAGTCTAAGCTTTTGGTTTCAGTGAGAGATCGAAGGGCGAAATCGTGTTATCCATTGGGATTGAGAGGATTGAACAATTTGGGCAGTACTTGTTTCATGAATTCTGTGTTGCAAGCATTGCTTCATGCACCACCATTCAGGAATTACTTCTTGAGTGAGAGACACGACCGCGAAATTTGTAAGAAAAAATCATCAGATCAATCGTGTTTGGCTTGTGATATTGGTGTTATTTTCTCAGCTGTGTATTCCGGGGATCGGACACCTTATAGTCCAGCTCAGTTTCTTTACAGGTCTGACATTGTTACGTATATGCACTCTTTAGTTTCAGTGTGTTTTGATACCAAATCATTTCTCATTATGCTGTTTTGTTGATTGTTTCATACCAAATCTGCCATTATTTTCTGAGATTATTTCTTTTACAAACTTTAGTTCATTCGCATAGCTTGTTTCATAGTTTGTTTTAGATTCAATTTTTCCGCTACTGTTAAAAGGTAAACTGGAGATATGTTTGATCTCATCAGCTTGAAGAAATTATGGTGTCTTAAGGACTTTTCAAGCAGAATTTCTTCTCTTCACTTAGATTTCTGATTGAATATTTCATTATCTTGTGCTGGAATTGGTTGTGACTTGGGTGTATCAGTGATTCTAATCGGAAGTCTTCTGTAATGATGTAGTGGCTGAGCTGTTATCGTGTTCGGATTTTGATATTGATTTGAATTCGGTGTTAGTTCCCTTCATAGGCCTTCCATTTAATCTTCTAGCAATGTTTGGAGATGACTCATGCTTTAGTAATGAAATTTTGTTTGTACATGAAGTTGGTGGCAGCATTCAGCAAATCTAGCTAGTTACGAGCAGCAGGATGCTCATGAATTCTTCATTTCAGTGTTAGATGGAATCCATGAGAGAGAGGGAAAGGAGAGAAATCCAAGTAAAGGTAATACCTCTAGGTTCTGGGATAAGGTGTATTTTCTAATTTGTGTTATGTTCTGTTTGTCACATGATGGTGTTTAGAGATGATGTATGGTTTCTTATCTCATATTCATAATCTACCACCCAGTAAATGATTCTTAGATGCATTAGAATGAATTTGGGATTGCTACCTATTAGTTTTCCTTTGTAAGATAACCTCTGTGTTTTTTATATATTAGATATTATATTCTAAAGAAGTTGGGTTATTATTACGCTGATTCAATGAGTTTGAGTTGGGGGAGGGGGGCAGGGTTTTAGCAAATAACTATGGATTTGCCTCCAAGGAAATGTTGCTGTTTTTATTCCAAATCATGTGAAATAACTTGTGAATTTCAAAAGAAACTTTGAATTGCTTGCATTTTGTCCAGGTTACTAGGGGATGGCTCATGCAGTGGTGAATCTTACATTATGTGTTAATTTTTGTTGTGTTTGACTTACAATATATAGATCTTTTTTGTGTAGAAAATGGAGATTGTCAGTGTATTGCTCATAGGGTTTTCTCAGGGATGTTAAGATCAGATGTAACCTGCACAACTTGTGGGTCTACTTCCACAACTTATGACCCATGTGTTGACATTTCGCTCAACATGGATACAAGCAACTTTTCTTCAGTGGACGTGGCGAACAAGTCTAACAGACCAAATGAGGACACAGGCAGATCTACTCTTTTGGCATGTTTGGATCTGTTCACAAGGCCTGAGAGGTTGGGGTCCGATCAGAAACTGTACTGCCAAAATTGTAAAGAAAAGAGGGACTCGTTGAAGCAAATGTCTATTAAAAGGCTTCCATTGGTCTTGTCGTTACATATCAAGCGGTTTGAGCACTCTTCCTTGAGAAGAACATCAAGAAAAATTGATTGGCATTTGCAGTTTCCTTTCTCTTTGGATATGACCCCTTATTTATCATCCTCGATTGTCAGAAACAGATTTGGAAATAGAATTTCTGGGTTTGAGAGTGATGAAGCAGATATCTCTGCAGAATTCGAGATTTTTGCTGTTGTCACTCATTCGGGGATGCTAGACTCAGGCCATTATGTGACTTATCTGCGCCTGCAAAACCAATGGTACAAGTGCGATGATGCTTGGATTACCGAAGTTGATGAGAGAATTGTCAGAGCGTCACAATGTTATATGATTTTCTATGTTCAGAAGATGCTTTACTACAAAGCAAATGAGGATTTGAGCTGCATGCCCATGTCCACAAGGAGGGACCCATTAGTTCCGATTGCTGGTTGTTGCTAACAACATTTCTCAATTGTGGGCTGGTGATTGGCAGTATGTGAAATGACTTTGCCAAACGCATCCAAGGTTGGTTTTCTGTACCTCTGAGATGAAAGAAATGGCAAAGTTTTCATTCATGGAGTGTGTTCCCGGAAATCAAATATCATAATCCACTGCTACCGTCAAGGCTGAGCCCTGCAGAAGAAATCAAAATTGCAGATTCTTAAAGAGCAACCATTTGAACAAGATATGGGATACCAATCTGAATCATCTCCAAACTGATATGTTAAATGATTATTTGGCGTTATGCTTTGAGATATATTAACAGAGAAGAAACAACTTGCTTCTTCGTTTGAGATTCTCATGGCTGTCGTTTCATGATTTTAGCTGGGAATTCTTTGGCTGCAGGTCAGTCTTGTACAGAATAAATTTTTATGTAGCAACCAATGCAATCACTTATTCCAGAATGCGTATGTTTCTTTTATGGGCTGTGTATTTATTGGTTTCCATGAATGAAAAGCAAAACATGGAAGCTATAATTTGCTTAACATGTTCATGTTCTATCTTGGTTTTTCAATTCCCTGCAAATAGCTTTGTTCATCTATTTCTAAAACGAAAGTTACCCTTAATGAGCAAGACAAAAACTGGGAAGTGCCCTCTGCTCTGCTGTGTGAATGCCATCCATCATTTTTCACTTGAGTTTCCTGTAAATGCGCAGCCAAGTACATATCCATATGCCATTGGATGTAGAACCTTGTGGACAAAGATATTGAGGTTTTTTCAAAAATGAAATTATTTTATTATACAACCTTATGGAAAATATATCAAGATTTTTTTAAAAAAAAATGGATTAAATTTTCTATTTAGATTGTTTAATAATCATTCCATACAAAATGAGAAATCATGTTTTTTTTTTTTTTCAATTGAACATTTATAAAAAAAAAACATGAGGACTAATTAATTAAGCACAAGATTTTGAATAAAAAGTTTGATTTTTTTTTTTTAATTCAATATGTTTTAATAGTTTTGCAATATAACATGAGATTTCAAAACAAAATAATCGTATGTATAATGAAAATCAGTATGAAATCACTATGTCAGCAATACAACCTTGTTTAATAGTATTAAGGTGGTTTGGGAAAAGAAAGAGTATTATTATTACCAAGAGATATATTTACTATGGTCAAGTAGATCAATCATAAGGGGTTTTATTTTTATTTTTTAAATCTATCGATAACAGAATATTTTTGAATGAATTTTTCTTTTTATCAAGATTGAATCTATCACTTCATCAATATCGGATCACAACTAACCTTTAATTGATTTTAAAAATTATTATTTAATCTAATTCAAATCTTACAAGTGGTTGGACGCCAATTTCAATGATCAAGAGATAAATTTATCATGATCAAGTAGGATCAATTGTAAAGTTTTTTTTTTTTTTTTAATTTACGGATAATAGAATATTTTCGAACGAATTTTGATTAAATTCTTTTAATCAAGATTGAATCTATCACTTCATCGATATCGCATCACAACTAACTTTTAATTAATTCGAAAACTATTATCTAACATAATTCAAATTTTCAAAGTGGTTGGATGCCAATTTCAATGATCAAGAGATAAATTTATCATGATCAAGTAGGATCAATTGTAAATTTTTTTTTTTTTTAATTTACAGATAATAGAATATTTTAGAACGAATTTTGATTAAATTCTTTTAATCAAGATTGAATCTATCACTTCATCGATATCGGATCACAACTAACTTTTAATTGATTCTGAAAACTATTATCTAATATAATTCAAAATTTCAAAGTGATTGGATGTTAATTTCAATGACCAAGAGATAAATTTATCACAATTAAATAGGATCAATTGTAAAGGTTTTTTTTTAAAAAAAGATTATAGATAATAGAATATTTTCAAACGAATTTTTCTTTTAATCAAAATTGAATCTATCACTTCATCAACATCCGATCACAACAACTAATCTAATTCAAATCTTAAAAGTGGTTAGATGCCAATTTCAAGAAGAGAATATTTTGAACTAACAAGATTCCAACTCGAAGGGGTTGGTGGCATTTCATCATATGAAATAATCTGCTCCCTTTAATACCAGGTGTTGTTTTCATAGCATCTTATAAAACAAAAGTTAATTATAACTTAGTCCTTATAGTTTAACATAATTAATTAATCAGTCCTAATGTTTCATAAACTATATATATATATATATTCCTTATATAGACTATATTCTTAAATTCCCTTACGACTTGGTCCTTTTGTCAAATTGATGGTCCTTTAGATGTGGAAAAAAGAGATGTAGATAAAATGAGAAAACTTGACAAGAGAAGAAGGCATTTTTTGTTATTTTCAAGGAAAACTATTAAATTGAGAATGGTCTAAGATAGTCAAAGTGTTATTTGAATAATTTTTATACTGCAGGGATTGATCAATAATCTTATTAAAAAAGAGGGACTAAGTTAGAATTAACACTAAAAGACAAACAAGACGCTCTAGGTTTGCTCATTTCTTTGTCCCAGTGGACAACTAATACAGGAACACTAAGACTTTTAACATCCTCTCTTGTTCAGACATGACAGGGGCTCCTTAACTAGATCCATCGGATCGTATCGGCACTTGAACGGGACCAATGGTATTTCGCCACGTTGCATATCCTATTGAGTAAAAGAGAATGGTTATCTGGTTTCTTGCCACTTGATCTGGTTCGGTATAAGGAAAAACAAAAAGTAGCCAATTATATGATTTTGTCGCTTTCATTTGGTTAATTTTTAAGGGCAAGTATTGTAATTAATGAAGCCTCGGAGCCATTCGGAGATTAAAACCATGCTTAGGTAGTAATCTGACGGCCTGGTTGGACAAAGGTCGCAGTAATTAATAAGAGATCTCGCTCTTGCGTTACCTCTGTTTGTTTGCTCTAAGTTGAAAAGATCTGTCTTCTTGTTGTGCTTCATCAATCTTTACAAAACCAATAGAAACATTAGCTACTAGCCCTTTAGATTTGGAAAAAGAAGCCTAGATCAGAAAAGACTGGTTTTGAACTGGTTTGCAATCACATTTCTTATAACCTCTTTGGAAAGTTCACATCTGGCAGAGATATTAAAAAGAAACCCACTTTGGGAAACAAACTGATTTGTTGTGTTTTTGGGGCTTTCAAGTAGAGCCCAAGTTAGAAAGTTTGTACCTTTTTTGGAAATTCAATCAGTTGGATTTAGGTTTTGAGCTGATCAGGTTGTTTGTCTTTCCTGTTTACTGGTCTTAAGACAGTAAGTTATGGTGGAGTATGAGAATTTGGAAGCCTGTAGTGAGATTGTGGAGGAAAAAGATGAACAAAAAGGAGGGTTCTTTGACTTTTTCTGGGCTCCAATTGATTGGTTCAAGATGCTTGCTAATGAGACACATTGGAGTTTTGTATTTGGTGTGTTGTCTGTGTATGGTGTAAACCAAGGACTTGGTGGAGCTTTCAATCGTGTTGGCACTGACTATTACATGAAGGATGTTCAAAAGGTGCAGCCTTCTGAATCCCAGGTTTATCAAGGAATCACTGCAATTCCATGGCTTGTCAAGCCTCTCTGGGGCCTCCTCACTGATGTTATTCCAATTTTCGGGTACCGGAGGCGGCCTTATTTCATCTTTGCTGGTAAATTTTACCCTAGGGCTGTCCTTGCATCTTAATGTAATATGCAAAGATCTTATTTTTGTGGAAATGCCGGTGCCGTATTTCGATTTTATCTTGCAAACGATGCTTTATAGCTTGACATTCCTTGTGTATGCATCTGGTAGATTATTCATTCATCTTAAATTTGGTAAACAAGTAGGATAAGATCTCATTTATGTGTCAACATTATGCCTTGCAAAGTGGAAGAATTAGGCTCCTCTCTTAAGTTCAGGATGGAGTTTAATTATGGGTGCTCTAGTGTAAGCAACGAATGTGCCTGTGTAACAATTGGCAGCAATGACCAAAGAGCTTGTAGCCTAGTGGTACTGGTCTCTTGCAAGAGGTCGGGATTCAAATCCAAGCAGACTAGTTCTGTTAGAAGCCTTCGGTGTGTGTGTGTTGGGTGTGCAAATTAAAAAAAAAAAAACAATTGGCAGCAATGTATCAATTGTCATCTTGAACTTGGGCTGCATGTAGTGGGTGAAATGTGTATGCTGGTTACTTGGAAAGTGTTTCAACAGAGAAGGAGAGGAGTTGTTAGTGTTTCTGAACTTCAGAGAGGATCTTTATGAAGTCTATGCTTCGGCTGACGGAGTAGAACATACATGTTAAGTGCATATGGGAAGGAGGTCATACATTAACATGTTATGATGATAAATAGTTCCTAAATTAACACAGTTTAAGATTACCAATATCTGCTCAACTAGATGATTGTTTTAGAAAATCAATTTCTCAGTTCACAAAATTGAGCATAGGTTGAAGATAGGACGGTAGTTAAATGGTTAGGATTCGGTGTTTATTTGGAACAGGTTGAGGATCATTAATTTGCCATTTGATCCACATAACCTGTGTTTGGTGTAGGCATTAGGTAACAGGATGTTTGTACTCATTTCATTGAATTAATCCCTGTCTCCTCTATTGCAGAAATTGGTTTTTTGAGATACATATGGAGCATATTTTGTGGCCTTACTAATGTTCTCTACATTCCATTGAAGAGCTATCATGCGCAGCACCTTCTTCTGTCTAAACTCAGAACTCTTGATAGTACAAAATAGGAATCTACTTGATCTTACTATTAGGTTATCATTTGTCAATAGAAGCATTCTTTCTTTCTTTTCCTGTTTTTTCTTTCGATAATGGGAAACAAAACTAATCTTCTTTCCCTCTAATGTAAATTTCAGGATTGCTTGGTGTGGTCTCCATGCTCTTGTTGTCTTTTCATGAGAACCTGCATATTGTATTTGCTCTGCTGTCATTGACAGCAGGAAGTGCTAGTGCAGCAATAGCAGATGTAACGATCGATGCCTGTGTGGCACAGAATAGTAATACTCGTCCATCCCTTGCTGCTGACATGCAAAGTTTGTGCGCTTTCAGTTCATCCATTGGAGCATTAATGGGATTCTCGCTCAGTGGTATTTTTGTCCACCTAATTGGCCCTAAGGTTGACTGCTGTTTAAGTTCATTGTCCATTCCTCCAGCAATTTTTCTTCTCTCTTTTTCCATTCTTTCCGTTCAAAAACATAAATTAGTTTGCAGACTAAAACTTGAATATTTCTTCCTCGTCCCTGGTAGGGGGTGTTCGGCTTGCTATCAATCCCAGCTGGACTTGTACTTTTAGTTGGAATTTTGCTTGATGAGCCCTTCTTGCCTGACTTCTCTTACAGACAGGTACATTTTGCAGCTTTTGTTTATTCTTTGTCACTTCTAGGCTCGTATTCTAATGTTGTCGTTGCTCAGGTAAAACAGAAGTTTGTGGATGCTGGTAAAGCAATGTGGAGAACTTTGAAATTCCCAGATGTGTGGAGACCATGCATATATATGTACTTATCCCTCGCGATGAGCGTAAATATCCACGAAGGGTTGTTCTACTGGTATACAGACTCAAAGGGGGGTCCATCTTTCTCTCAGGTATATGGTTCTGCACTCAGTTACTGCAATCTTCAGGAGAACTGAAAACTATCACGTAAACTAGGTGTATCCGGAGACTCACAGTGCACTCTTATGCAGGAGACTATTGGTTTCATATTCTCGATTGGTTCGATTGGATCCCTCTTCGGAGCATTACTCTACCAAAATGTTCTGAAGGATCACCCGTTTCGAAACTTGCTTTTCTGGACTCAATTGCTATTTGGTTTGTCTGGAATGCTAGATTTGATGCTAGTGCTGCGATTGAACTTGAAGTTCGGCATACCAGATTATTTCTTCATTGTCATTGATGAGAGTGTCTCTCAGATGATTGCAAGGCTAAAGTGGATGCCTCTTCTTGTGCTCAGTTCCAAGCTTTGCCCCCTGGTATTGAAGGCACTTTCTTTGCTCTACTAATGTCAATCGATAACGTTGGACTTCTCTCATCTCAATGGGCTGGAGGCATCGTTCTTCATTTTCTGAACGTCACTCGGACTAGATTCGATAATCTCTGGCTTGCCATCATTACCCGGAACATATTGCGGGTCACTCCACTTTTTCTACTGTTTCTGATTCCTAGAGGTGATCCCAATGCTTCAATACTTCCAACTGAAATCTTAGGTGAAAAACAGACGGCTGAAACTCCCGAAAACAAGAATATCGAATTGGTGTCCCTTGTAAGCAGTGATGATGGTAAATAGCTAGCTTTAACAAGATCATTCAAACTAAATATGTTCAAGTTTCATCTGTGCAAATATAGAGTCCTGTGCCTAAAATCTCTCAAGATCACCGAAGTTTGACGGTGGGGGATGTGAAGCAAGAAACTACCAAGAACCGCACAATGTACTCTTGCACCCACAAAGTCCTGTCTTCTTCTTTACATGATTTTTTGTAAATCATTGTCAACCTGATAAGATTGAGTTCAGAAAAAAAAAAATTGTCTGAATGAGCAAACAAAAAGCATTGTTTTGTATTGTTCTGACACAATTATTTACTCCGTTTGTACGCCAATCCTAGAGATTTTCAGTATGTAAACTGTGCTTTAATGATGGAAGCATAGGAATTAAGATTGGTTAGCCAAGAAAAGAGTGGAACTTTTTGAACATAATGCTTTTCCTTTCTTTTCTTTTTGGAAGTTAAATAGATAAGTAGATTAAATGAACAAAATCCGGTTAATGGGACCAAGGATGGCCTAGCCATAAGATAATTGTTTTAGTTTGATAATGATCCATATTCAATTTTCATTATTCATGAATAATTATTTTTTAACGGTATCAAGTTCGAATTGTTTTGGTCTAAAAAACAGTTCAATAGTCAATCAAAAATTAGATTTGTTTTGAAACTGGTTTAGTGAACTAAACTTCGATTGATGCAAAAAATATTTTGAACATGTTTTGTTGTTTGTAAATATAAAAAAAGATAAAAATCTAAATGAACGGTGGTTATTGATACTAAACTTGCAGAATGGTTATAAGAAACATTTTTTTTGTGAATTACATAGTAATCCTATGGAGAAATGGATTTAATTTTTTTTATTTTTTTTATTTTTTTTATGAATTAGGATTACAATGAGGATGGTTAACTAGGGTTAGGCTAATGGGCTAATTGTTTAATGTTTCAATGGGCTCAATCATCTGGGCTTCAATAGAACCCAAAACTCATGAAAAATTTTAGCCCTAGAAGAACAAAATTTTAAGAAGGCAGAAAAGCAAATTCCTACAGTGGCAGAGATTGATAATACGTACAACTTAATGGGCATCTTTACGCTGTCTTTAATCTTAACTCCAAACTGTAGACACCCACCACAAACACAAAGGTTGCCTCCGTAACCAAACAGGAAGGGCAATTGGGAGGCCCCTTATTCCGGATTAGGGCTAAACTCTTCCACCATCACAAGACCCTCTCTTTCTCAGGCGCCAAACTCCAAACCCATCATTAATATTAACAGGTAACAAAAACCTTTTCCTTAAACCTTAAATTAATGTTGTCTTGTAATTAATTATTAAATAATCATAGACAAGCTCGAATCTTTGTCAATTCTGTCTTGTTTAACAGCAATTATGCTACATTGGTTAATTTTTAATCAATTCTGAGCTTGAATTCTATTGTTATACGGTATTTTCATAGAAAGTTTGTAGCTTTTCCCTTTGAAACAAAGAGAGATTGAGCCTTGCTGAGTGGAATTCAGTGTAATCTGATGTAGTGATGATATTAGTGTAAATCATTAAGAGGGTTCTTTTGTTTATTGAAATATAGCTACAAAAGTGTGCAATTTTCATTGATAAAGAGGTGTTGCATTTTTGCTCTTTGCTTGCTTACATTGGCTTGTAATGTGTGAATTTGTTTGATGATTTGTGAACAAAATCTTGAGGAGTTGTAATGTGCCTTTTTGGTTCGGAATTTAGTAGTAGGGAAGTAATGGGTACTCAAATTCCAACAAGTAATGATCGTTCGAGGACATATTGGACGCCAACAATGGAGCGGTATTTCATTGATCTTATGTTAGAGCAGTTGCATAGAGGGAATAGGATTGGCCATACATTCAACAAGCAGGCTTGGACAGACATGCTGGCTATGTTCAATGCGAAATTTGAGTCTCAGTATGACAAAGATGTGTTGAAAAGTCGTTATACGAATTTATGGAAACAGTTCAATGATGTAAAAGATCTCCTTGGCCAGACTGGGTTTGCTTGGGATGAAACTAGACAAATGGTGGTAGCTGATGATTGTCTCTGGAATAATTACATAAAGGTGCATTATTTTTCTGTTCATAATATATTGTAGAAGTCTCTGTAATATCTAAAGAATAACATAAGATCCATGCAGGTTCATCCAGATGCACGATCCTACAAGACTAAAGCAGTGTTGAATTTTAATGATTTGTGTGTCGTTTATGGATATACCAGTGCAGATGGAAGATACAGTCGATCAAGTCATGATTTTGACTTTGATGATGAAGTCCAAGGGGTAAACATGGGTATGCATTTTTGCTTTGCTTTTTCCATGAACACTGACGTATATTTCTTTTCTATTATGCCCTCATATCCTGATGGTAACGTGAATTCTCAATAAATTGGACTATAACCAATAAGTAGAAGTATGAAATTTTGATTACATATTCCTTAATGAGCAGGCGATCCAATTGGCAGCCTCTCATCAAATAATGAGCGTCCAAGGACTGAGTGGACTGCAGCTATGGACCAATATTTTGTTGAGCTTATGCTGGACCAAATAGGAAGAGGCAACAAGACTGATAATACATTCGTCAAACAAGCATGGACAGATATGCTTTCCACATTCAATGCGAAGTTCGGTCCTCATCATGACAAACGGATTTTAAGACATCGATACAAGAAGTTAGCTAAGTATTATAGTGATCTGAAGGTTATTCTGCAACAAAATGGCTTTTCTTGGGATGAAACTCAACAGATGATTGTAGCTGATGATGATAAAGTTTGGGAGGCTTATATCAAGGTACAAGAACCTGCATTTCAAATCTGATTTCTTTCTTTCCTTTCCTCTCCTTCCCGTTTAATTTCAAACGATATTACTTAATATGAGTGTAGATGCATCCAAATGCACGGACATATAGAATGAAGACATTGCCAAATTACAATGATTTGGTACTTATTTACGGGAATGCAAGTGAAGATGATCTTCAAAGTAACTTCCTTCAGGACAAAGACCGTGAAGCTGACATTTCCCGAAAGAAGGCTGGTGAGTTGTTACTTTCTTTTATCAAGTTGTTGTGTAATGAGATCTTCAATTTAGTCCTTGGTTTCTTCACTACAATCTCATGGAAGGTTTTCTGTGAGAGTGATCAAGTGGACAATGAAAACTCATGTAAAGATAAAACTCAACAATCAGTATCTTTACTAGTGTTTGGTTTTTATATTGAATGAAAAATGGAAACTTTTCAGTTTATATGTTGAAGTAAGCTTGATTGTTTTAGAAGTTCTTGACCCATCACGTATGGATTTTTTTCTTCCACTTCCTTGTGCACTGTATATGTGCTTACGATGTTATAATAATAATAATAATAACAACAACAATAGTACTAAAAAAGAACTACATACTTCTGTTGATTGATTTGAGATTTCACCTCGCACTTGGTACTCTGATTTATATTTGAGACCACATATTTTGATGGTTGAAGATTACCCTTACAAATAGGTTTTTGTTGGTGTAGAATCAGGAAAGGGGTGTCACTCCCTTGGCAGTAGTGATCGCACAAGAACATATTGGACACCACCAATGGATCGCCATCTTATTGATTTACTACTGGAACAGGTGCATAGGGGAAATAAATTTGGACAGACATTTATAAGCCAGGCTTGGATTGACATGGCTGCATCATTTAATGTTAAATTCCAGTCGCACCATGACAAAGATGTTTTAAAAAACCGGTACAAGCATTTAAGGCGGCTGTACAATGAGATAAAAAATCTTCTTGAAAATAGTGGGTTTTCATGGGATGAAACACGAGAAATGATAACAGCTAAAGACTATGTTTGGGATGCTTATATCAAGGTGAACTGTTTTCCCTCTTATATGATCAGTCATTTCTGCATTCTGTTGCTTACCCGTAACACATGCAGGCACACCCTGATGCTCGATCATACAGAGTTAAAACTGTGCCGGGTTATCAGAAATTGTGTGTTATATTTGGGCAAGAAAACACTGATGGAAGATACAGCCGTTTGGCTCAATGCATAGATGCTAATGAGGAAATGCCGGTTTTGATGACTGGTAAATATCTGCTGAGACTTGCAATAAATGAATAGTCCATAATACGAGGGCATAACTGTAAGTGAGGTCATGAATTAGGTACATTAAATGTGAATTCTTGCTTTCTTAGAAAAGGAAACAATTAATAAATTGCAATATGATTTCCCTGAAATGCATCGATCTAATATACAGAAGATTAAACTATATGCTATTTCAAGGAGGACTGAACTTCTAACCAGAAAAAAAAGAAAAAAAAAGAAAAAAAAAAGGAAGATTGAACTGTTCTTTTCATTTTGTTTTCTTCCTATACTTATGCACTTCATTGGATTTTTTGTATAATGTTTTTTTGATTTGCAGTTGAACCTCTGACAGTAGATTGGCAGCCAGTGATGGACCGTTATTTGGTCGACCTTATGTTAGAGAAGGTGCAAGGAGGGAATAAGATCGATCACACATTCAATGAGCAAGCATGGGCTCACATGGTTAAATTATTTAATGACAAATTTGGACTTACATGTGATAAATACAGTTTAGAGAATCGGTATATCAGTTTGATGAAAGATTGTGACGAGATTAGCCGTCTTCTCAGTCATGGTGAGTTTGCATGGGATGGAACTCAGCAAATGGTAATTGCTGATGATGCTACCTGGGAAGATTATGTTAAGGTGCGGTTCTCATTCTATTGATTTCATTTCTCAATTTCTTTAAAACTGCTGAACTTTCCTCCAGCTCATAACCACAGGGATCCACTGCATGAGACGGTTACGATAGCATCGTCCTATACCCTCTTTATGATAGAGAGAGAGAGAGCCCTTATCATTATGCGATGGGACCTTGTTGTTAAGCACTTTCTACTTTTAAAAATGACTTGTGCATCAGGCTTAACTGTAGAATTTATAGTTTGCCTTCATATTAACACTGGCAGCATGAAATTTTGCAGGGACAGCCACATGCGATTGCATACAAAAATAAAGTTCTAGACAGTTATATTGATTTGTGCCACATTCAAAGAAATGAAGTATCAGATGCAAGACTTAGCAATCAGGGTCCACCGACGCAAATTGAAGATACTGCCACGAAAGTAGAAATGTTGACGGATGGACTGCCGGGGGATATGCAATTTCCAGTTGAGGACATTGAAATATCTGATACACAGAGAAAGCGACCTGTTATGGTTAATGAGCTTTCTAGTAAGGCGCAGAAAATTGGCAAGGAGATGCCACGTGTAGTTTCAGCATTTGTAAACAAGAAAGAGAGCAAGAACCACATGTCAATAGAAAGCGCAATTGAGACCCTTCAAAATATACCTGACATAGATGATGAGCTTTTGTTGGATGCTTGTGATCTTCTGGAAGATGAGAGGAAGGCAAAGACATTTTTGGCATTGGATGCAACCCTGCGAAAGAAATGGCTATTAAGAAAACTGCGTCCGAAGGAGTCTTTATAGTCTTGTTACTCCCAGGTGACTAGAATTGTCAAATGTTGATATTTATAGCAACTCGAACTTGTAGTTTGAAAATATAGATGCAGATCCAATGTTCGGATGGCAGAGTAATGTTGTTCATCCCGAAATATCGTTCTGCTCATTCTCGAATAACATTGACCATCATAGGGGACACAATTGGGGTCCCAAATGACACCAGCTACACTCATTCAGGATGGATATTTAGGGATTAATAATATTATTACTCTACGATGTTTTGATTAAACACGATCTGTGCATTTCCAAGTTTCGTAGAGCATCGATTCATTTCCCAAGACCAAGTGAATAGAACCTGGCTCTTTTCAAGAGGAAAAAAGAGGAGCTGAGAGATGAAATGGGGAAGAAATAGCAGATCATTGCATTTCAGAAAATTTTACATTTGATAACAGATTCGGAAACATGTGATTTAGGGCAGTAATGCGCTAAATTATCAGGCTCTGACATACAACCCAAGAAAAATTTAATTGTGAAACCGAAATACACGAAATACACAGCTATTCGGACAAAAGATTTTTCATGACAAACATTCTTTCGCAAGCGAGGTCTGATTGTCTTCATCTCCAATTCCCCACCACAATGTTCATAAGTCTGATCCCCTGAAAATTAATCCATCCATTGACAATTTGCATGAGGAATCATAAAATCGCAGTATGCACGCACCGATTGACTCATTTTACCCGTCTCCTCCTATCCCTGTCTCTGCCTCTGTCTCTGTCATGATCATCCCGCTCCCTGCTTCCACTTTTTTCATGGCGATCACGGTCCCATCTTTCGCTTTCCAAATTATGACCTCTCTCCCTCTCCCTATGCCTTTCCCGGTCTTTGTCCGAGTCATTTCCCCTCTCCCTGTCCCTAAGTGATAATTTTCTTTGTGGGCTTTCGCTTCTGCTTTCACAGCGGTGTCGCTTTCTTAAAGATTCATGATTATCACCACGTCTATCCCTCCTTTCAGAAGATATTCTCTCTGCAGTTTCAAAGCATAGGGAAAAGGTTATGTTTCCAATTATAAGATTTGAATAGTTCAAGCCTCTAAGCTGACCAAATACATTAAGTAAAGAAACATAAGTGACTAATAACCAAATCAACAGAGAAGGTAAAGAATTTGTAGAAAACTAGCAGAGCACACGGAAACAACTATCATAACTGGTGGACTGCTGCATAAAAGATTCAGTATTGCAAAATGATCACTTACTGTTGCCAGTGACATCTTCATTAGAACTAGATAAGCCATATTCAGACTCCAGCCGTTTCCGATGTATTGCAACTTTCCTCTCAATTTCCTCTGAACTTTTCATTCCTCGCTCCTCGAGGGATTCACGATACTCTATTAAAGCAACTTCCAAACGTCTCAACTTTTGTCTGCAACATCATAGCCAAAATCAGGCAATGCACAGACATGGACTATGCTCTGGTTATGCCAAGGAAAGTTACACAAGCCCAAAACAGGAAAAATTGAGAGGGTGGGGGGTGGAAACTCAATGTAACAAAAGATGATGTTTACAAAACCAAATCATTTGATAAACAAAGAAATATGACCACAGCAGAAGTAGAGGTACGCACCTCTGCTCTTCGTTCATTCCACTCTCAGGTTGTGTTGGAATGCTTGCATCAGTAACGAATTCCATCTCATCCACCTTACTTTGACCATCACCACCATTTTCACTTCCTGAAGATGAGTAGCTTAACCCCAGGTCCCTAGCACTTCTCTTCTGTTCATCATCACTTTCGTCATCATCTCTAGCCCATTTAGATGCTGGCAGAACAGGATCATTCTTCTCTTTCTTTGCAAAGGGTTTTAGTTCAGGTTGCGGAATTGGGAGGGTTGAGGCCAAAGATACAGAGCTTTGGTTCTGGGATGGCATATCATCCTCCCCATAAACATTCCACCCTGTTGATCCTAGTGGCTCCGGTTCAACATTCATTTCTCTGCGAACATTTGAATATCTACTGGAACTTGAATTACTCTGAGCAATTTTCAAGTCGTCATCTAATTCATATCCCCTCTGTTTTTCTGCCTCTTCCAGGCTCAGCAATCGTGCCACCATCATTTCTCTACCACCAACAAGTGACAATCCATTATGTCTGCAACGTCTTTCCAGCTCACCAAGGGGAAGATCCATTAGCTCCTTCGTAGCTGCTCCTTTGCCCATTGCCAATGCAGCATCTTGATTGGTCTTTCCCCCATCAACTGTGTCTTCTGAGCTATTCTTCTTCTCAATTTCAGGTGCATCACCGCATATAGAATGAAACAGTATCACACCAGAGTTACTAGAACGAAGAAATGTAGCCCGTAGTCCATTCACATATGCATCAGAAAACAGAAACCAATCCGACCATACTTGCAACACTTTCAGAACTCGTTCCTGTTGAAAGCCACATGAGCTCATATTTAAAGCACAAAACACAGAGTAAAAATTTGAACTCTGAATAAAAATCAACATTACTGCTCACCTTAAGGGCCTCAGCAGTGATCCTTCCAGTTATACTGCGATACAAGTCATTAAAGCTCTCCATTATATCAGGCAGAGCAGCTTCAAATTTAGTGCGATATGCAGATGCATTTTTTACAGGAGCACTACTATTATGAAGGATATCAGAGACAAGCATGAGTCTTGCAACTTTCGTTGGAATAGGAGTTTCCTTAAGTGTCAAAGATTCTGTCAGAACTTCAACTACCTGCACGGCAAAACAAAGAATTAACAATCACCAAGATTAATCGCAGCAATGCTTCCATTATTTATTTACTTATATGATGGATCACAACATCTCATTAGCAAGTCTAGTTGAAACAATTTGTAGACTAACGGCAAAGAGAACATAAAAACAGAAAGTGCTGTTTGTGCCTTTGATGGAGAATAACAGATAATGGAGCACTCAACCCATCAAAGTACGAAAAAAATTATAAAAACAAAACGCACAGGTATCAGGCAGTACCTCTCCTGCAGCATCAGCATTATCCAAGGCAAAACCCATAGCATCCTTTATCTGACTTCTTTCCAGTGTTAAAGCACGCAACATATCCTCAAATTCATCCCTTTGTGGATCAGTCAGCGTTCTTTCAGGGTCGACACGCTGTGAAAACTCAATCTATCAAATTAACTTTGCAATTATACAGCTTAGAAAAGTTTTTCCTGCAAGAAAAAGGAAACATACCCTGCTTCTTCCAGCAGCATATGTGCTACCAGACTCCTTCTCATGCTCAGGGCTTTTTGCTGTGGGCAGAGACGGTGGTACCCATCTAAACAAAAAGGATGATGCTATATTATTCTCCAGTACATCAATATCAACATAGTCAAAAATTTGCAGGAGTCTTTCAAAACAGGCTAGCACAAATAGCCATTGAAATAGTAATACCTTCCGCTACCAGTTATCATGATAAAAGGCTCTGTTCGCCACCTTTGAAGAGTATCACCCTGCATTCCAAAGATAATTGAACATTCTCAAATCCCCATACAGGTGAGCAAATGAAATGATAGTCTCTCTTTGTAGAAGAAATCACTATATCGAAAGTTTTGCATAAAATACAATTAAGTAAAAAGAAACCAAGAAAGATGAATATCGCCCCTGCCAACATATGCACAGTGCACCAGAGAAAACTGCAGATGCCATAACATCTAGCATCCTCATACAGGAAAATAATGCACTATTTCTAAGAATGCCCAAAATTCTAAAAGAAAGTCCAAATACATGTGATCCATGCATACAAGAAGATATACCTGAGCAAAAGAATAGAGCCGCCAAACATAATAAGTATGTTCCTTTGAGCCAAGCTCAAACAAGAAGTTGAAAAGAGGATTCCCACGACCCCTCTGCATGATAGCTTGTTCAAAAGCACACCCTCCATCCAGAACGTAAAGAGCCATTGTATCAATCACATGGCGGAGATGATCATCGTCAGGTGGAACGACCATTATATCAGGAACATTTGGAGTAAGAACCTAGAAATCAAATTAAGTCACTAAAATGTGCTTAGAATAGCAGATTAAACCTTTATGAGTGGAAATTATTTTATCATCTCTAGACAACAAATTCAACACTTGAATTCATGAAAGGACCATGGTAACTATAATTCACAATTTATTTGTCATGGACTCAGTTAAACTATCAACTAAAACTTATTTCATTTAACAAGTAACTAAAACTATATTTCAAAGGGCCAACAAGAATAACTATATTAATGCTAGAAAAAAACAACCTCAAGAAAGAAAACACTTTACACCAGGATCAGATGACCATACAAGAAAAGAAAAAAGTTCATCACTCTAGAAAGAATTAATTTGTCAATAAAACAAAACATGATGACCATACGGTCTTGTTATGACATAACAGTTCATTTTCACAAGTATCATAGCTGCAAAACATTGTTTCTCTACTTCAGAAGAAAGCCAACATAAAATTGGTGAACTTACCAGTTCAGAATTCTGATTTGGGACGGAAGTGACCGGCGGGCCTGATGGACCAGAAAGAATCACAGTTGCACCCTATCAAACACAATAACATTTTAGAATCATGGCTGAAGATGGAAAGCAACCAGCCTTCAGCTGCCCATTTATTCTAAGAATGTTAAATGAAAAGGCATAGGCTAAATTCTTCTGTGCAAAGGAAAATTAGACTCATGGCATCACATTACTATGATATCCATGTACCATATATAAATCACTAATTCACAAGGAAAAAACTGCATGCACATAGATCAACCTGATCGGAACGATCAATTTAGGCAGGAAACTACAACATACCTCTTTACTCCTGATGGCCATCTGTCCTGGTGGTGGAGCAGGTAATGCCTGCGATGGAAGAGCCACAGATTTGCCCCATCCAATTTTCAACTCATATTCATACACAACAACTCCTGTGACATCAAATACAGCTCTTCAATCACTTTACTGTTCCACACTATATAATGAATATTCGAATGGTAGCACAACTATAATGGCATCCAGCTAAAATCAACCACAAATCAGTGACATTGTCATACAAGGATCACAAAAGAAACATTTGCTCATTTCATATCAAGAGATACCTTGGGGAAAAGTTAAAAACTCTCTGCAACATAAACCTAAAAATCATGGATAGATAGAGTAAATAACTAAACCTTGCATTTCATCCTTTGCAGCCTGGCCATCTGCTCTATTCATGAATGCTACAAATCCACAGTTTCTTTGCCGCCTCCGCTCCTCTTCGGTTCTAGGCCACATTATCTTCACGCTAGCAATGGGCCCAAATCTTCCAAAAGTCCGCAGAAGAAAATTTTCATCAACCTAGACATAAAAGCAAGAAAAATTAATATGTCCTTGGCCGCATCAGTAGCAGAGCATTAACAAGTAGAGATGCAAAGAAAAAAAATATCCAAAGCAACAATCTGACCTGTGGTGAGAGATTCCCAACATAAAGATTTGTAGTCTGTGGATCACCATCATCAAATGATCCAGGCAGCTTTCCACTTGGATCAAAGTCATCAGGTAGTTCATCAAATCGAGTAGATGGCTGGAGGGAAAATAATAAAATAAAAGCAACCTCAGTAAAAGATTCATATATGTTCAAGAGTGATAAAAGACGCAACGAGTAAGGCTACAGAATGTACACATTGCACCAGAGACTTACAGCAGAACTTTCGGTATGACGTCCTTCACGCCAATGTTCCCGTTCTTGATTTCGCCTCTCCCTCATCTCATGCTCGTGCTTCAGCTCCTCCATAAAATGATCTATGTTTCGAGCCTTTCCCTTTTCCTTCTCCTTTGGTCTTTCCTCCTCCCTCTGCAAAAAATATGAAACACAATGAATGACTATGAATTAAAGGAAAAGGCTTACTTGCGAACCAACAGAAATAGGTTCCTTCTATCAAAATGCTAACCTTCTTCTCAGGTTCTTTTCCCTTGGATGCCATAGGAGGTGGTATGAAAGATGGAACATACCTGCAGAAATAATATTACAGATAAACTTCCGTTTCACAACAACAACTGTTTATTTTTCTTTAGCAATTAACCTATTGAGTGCTATCCACATCCCTTTCTAGGACAAACCTCATGCTATCTTCTAGTGTTCTCTATTCTCAAATTTTTAAAGTGCCTCAGATGCCTGTTAGAATGTGTTAGTTATTGGACTTTGTGGTCTCATTTTAGCTCCTCAAATCCAGAAATTTATAAAATTTGACAGTCAACAAATAAAAATGATGTGAATTTTATCAGTCAGTGTTATTCCAGTTAAGAATTCATCGTAGAACTGTAACATTTTAGAAAAACTTCAATAAAAAACTGAACATTCTATGAAGATTTAAAAGTTGTTGTGTGGATAAAGCATACTATGGTTCACCACAAAATCAATGCTCTTATAATTGGTTCATCTGATTATCGATTAGGATTTTTAATTCCATCAAATACAAAAAGCATAACTAAACTTCTCCTCCAATTTTCTTTGATGTACAAATCTAACAAATAAAAAACTACACTCGAGGATATCATCACCATACAATTCTCTCAGTTCTACAATGCCTTACCAAAAGAGCATGGGAACATGGTTAATCAATCAAAAGCGTTAATTTACCTACTTCCCTTCTTTGGAACAGATACCCCATCTTTGGACTTTTCACCTGCCATCCGCGAATGATAAAAAAGGCCCATACTTTTATTAATGTGTCCGGTAATAATATAAAACTATTTATTTATCCATAGCGTGAAACAATTAAGAATAAAGCAAACAGCAGAAGAAAGATACTACATATATTAACATTAATAAGCAATCAAAATTCCTGACTGACCTTCAGATTCACTCTTCAATTTGTCACTGGGATTAATGGTTCCACCTCGAACAAAAGTCTTTGATCCAGGTGCATTATCCCCTTGAAACGACTCCACAAACTCCGCATACAAACGAGCTGTTTCATCCTCCGCTCTCTGCATCAAATAAACAAAAAATCAGCCCATAAAAAGGACTAGCGCATCTCTCAACAATAGAAACCACATGAGCTTAAAACTCAGGGATGACAATAAACACACGCACACATTACATACCTTTTTCTTCGCCTCTTCTTCCTCTCTGTGCTTCTGGAACGGGGTCTTTTTTCTCGTAATGGAGAAAGAACTCATCTTTGCATTAGATTCTAATATTACATAAATTTCAAATTTCCAACTTCAGTCAAAACCCACAAAGATGAAATGCATTCAAACTTAAATCAGTTGATTAATAAATCAACCAAAAAAAAAAATCATGTCCGTACACTTTAAATCTCTACAACAACAAAAACAGTAAAACACTAAATTCAGTTCTAAAAACCACCAAATTCGTATATCAATCTAACTAAACCTAAATATTCAACTAACAAATTCTAAAATCGCCAAACTTGTGACTAAACTGAACCTAATTAGTCAATCAATTCGAAATTAGAGATTCTTTCAAGTTCTCGAATCAGAACATTCACATCAATTTTCTAACTTGACCGTTACAAAAAAGAAAAAAAATCATTAAAAATGATATCAAAAAGAAAGAGAGGGAGATTGAGTGGGTGAGTGGTAGAAAGAACGAACCCAGTAGAGCTGAGTCGAGGGAGTTGAATCAGTAAGAGTGATTAGGGTTTTTGTGGAGGTTGATTTGGGGCTGTTCAGGGGAGTTTTCGGCTTCTTCTTTGTTGACGTTCAAACTGTTGATTGAATCAAATAGAACCATCAGTCCCGATAGAGAGGGTGGGTGATTTGTGTGGGCTTTATTTTTTTTATTAAAAAGGATGGACATTGAGAAATGGGCCCAACAGTCTAGCCCATCAAAATGGGAGCTTCGGAAAAAGGGTAATAGTGTTCTTCTCAAAATATTCATCCGAAATATTAAAAAAGCTAATTAGTTATCATCTTAACTATTGGTTAAAATATATATAATATCATAAAAATATATATATATATATATATATTTTTTTTTTTTGGTCTGTAATTAAGTTTTTCATTCTGTTCACCAATTTTAGGCGACATGAAAAACATGTAAAGCAATTAAAACAACAACACATATATATTTTTTGCGTATACGTTTAATGTGGCTTGAAATTATTTAATAAAATGATATAAATAAATTAGTTATGTATAAAAAAAAATTGAAGAATCAAATAAAAAGAGTAATACTGTTCTTCTGAAAATATTCATCCAAAATATTAAAAAAGCTAATTAGTTATGATCTTAACCATTGGTTAAAATAATTTTTTTTTTATCTGCAATTAAGTTTTTCATTCTGTTCACCAATTTTAGACGACATGAAAGATATATAAAGCAATTAAAATAACGACACATGTATGTTTTTTTCATAAATGTTTAACATGACTTTAAATTATTTATTTGAATGATCTAAATAAATTAGTTACGTATTAAAAAAAAAAAAAGACTCAAATAAAAAAACTTAGAACTTTTCTCATGTGGATCAAAGTTGTTTGATTAGTTGATTTAATGGAGCATGTTATTGTTGTTATTTACTCCATTAGATTCGTGTAATAGGATTGGTTTGATCCACACGAATTAAATTCTATGTAATATGTAATTCCTTCCAATCGATGATACCAAATAATATCAACATTACATTTATTGTATATACTTATAATAATCAAATGATTGATATTATTTTCAAACATTTAATTTTGAAACGAATGACATCGTTGTTACTAAATAATTCCTCCTCAAAGTCGAGCTTAGGGTTTATATAAAATCCCTAATTTCTTCTTATTAAATAATTCCTCTTAAAAGTCAGGTTTAGGGTTTATATAAAATCCCTAATTTCTTCTTATTAAATAATTCCTCTTAAAAGTCAGGTCTAGGGTTTATATAAAATCCTGAATTTCAATATTTTTTTTGCTTCTCCCATCGTTTTTTTCTCCAAATACCCCTATCCTACATTAGAAATAGAACAAATCATATTCAATACGAAAAAGATAAAATTTAACCTCTTCCAACAAATGCAATTCTAAATTCAAACCATATACATTGATATGAAATTCATCTAAAAACCATTTTGTTTACTACTAGCAACATGTTGACTTCTCCCATCAAAGTTTAAATTAGCTATCCATACCCAAACCAGGACATTCATGACCAATATGGTAAATGGCATTTACTCTCAGTGATTTTCTAGGGATCTTAATGCAGTATTGTTTTTGTTTCTTAAGTTCAAAGGTACCTCTATAATTTCCTTAATTGGTGAAACATTTCGTTCGACAACAGATTCAAAATCCCATGCCAACAAAAGTTCCAATTGCAAGCAGTCTATGTCATGCTACGTGATCAACATAAAAGTAGAAGAAAATTGCTGATCATTAAAGAATTGGAAGACCACAATCCTTAAAAAACTGGATAACAAGCATCCAGCCACATAGTTAGATCCTAGGTCTAGTTTCATAAGCAAGATAACATTTGCCATAAAAATATACTGGCCAAACAACAAAGGTGGCTTTGCATCAGTTACTTGAGCAGAGCTTCAATTGGTATAATTATACATGCATGTTTAAAAGACAACGAGATGAATAGAGATAAGCTAAGAGTTTTCATATCAAACAATGTGGGGATTCAGAACACATCCCATGCAAGACACCGACGCAACACTTCCATACATATTGCATTCCTATTGGATTCAACCCACAGAGAACTTTATAGTAGTTAAAATATAGATCGGCATATCATTTGTTTAGTGTGCCAATTTCTTAAGATGTTGAAGAAGCCGCTGTTTGATCCACTGTCTGTCATTTGGAAGATAGGCCTGAATCGAGTGATTGTAACTGCAAGACAGAAATAAATAAACAGAAGATCAGTTATCCTGCCCAAGTAATCATCAAAAATTCATGCACATCTTTCTGCTAATTACATAAAGCTAGATCTCATTCAAAAAATCAAAAGAATTTCCTTCTAACCCCCTGGGATATCAATAGCATAAACGTGGTGTAGTGAGCTCACTGAACAGAATGATGCAACATAGTAATAATTGCCTTCTTTGGCCTTCAAGCACAAGCCCAAACAGCCTGAAGTACCTTAGTCTTTCAAATAGAAAACTCGCATTCTCAAATAAGATGAAATTTGTGTCTAGTAGGCCATTCTCTTTTATTGTATAACTGAAGAAAATTCTCTTGGTAATCATCAAAACTGTTTGGAAAGATTGTTTCTGTTAAATAATAGCAATCACCATTGACATTTGAAAGTGATAATTGGTGGAATATATACTGTTCACCAACCGGGTTCATGGATCTGTAAATATACATCAAGTTTTTCACCTCCTAGAAAAAAAATATTTATGGAGCCAAAATGCAACAATCTTAGCTACCAAGCATGATAATTGAGTGTATGCGTGTGTGTGTGTGTGTGTGTGTGTGTGGAGGGAGGGAGGAAGAGGGAGAGAGAGAAATACACTAATGCGCTCATGTCTGCAAGGCCATCAATGAAATTGTAGAGATCTGCAATATCATAGGTGATGTTTCTGTTGGCTGGATTTAGGTCCTTCAGCTTCCTTTCGTATAGTGCACAAATACCTACAAACGCCCACAACGAATGACCTCAATGAGTAGGGAAGATTTAATAACAATTCATTAGTCAAAAAGTAAATCCAAGGGCTAAGCAAATGGTTAAAGATTCCATGCTGGGTTCATGACAAAAACATTAACTCCGTACAATTTATGTGGCAACAATAACAATTTGACTGCCTATTTCATAAAAATTACTGCAGCCATTACGCAAGCACAGAAGCAGGTGGTTTTGGCCTTTATCTTCATTTCCAGCAAAAAAATAAATCAATTAATTAAAGGGAGTAAAAGTTAATGGACAGAGTATACGCTGTATCAAAGGTAAACAAGGTAAGGAAAATCAATAAATCTAGCTAGGGAATAGGAGACAGACAGACTAAGAGATAAAAATATAGTAATTGCTGCAACTAAGGTGGTTTAAACCACACAGCATAACCATTAACAAACAATAGATTACGCCGATTCCATACTTTCGCACTCCATGCAGTTACTTCGTAAAAAGCAATAATTGTACGAAAAAGAAAAATCCCACTTGAACCCGGACACAAATCATCATATGAAACCCAGAAAATAAAATAAAATAAATAAAAAATAAAAACCCTTCAAGCCTTACAAGCTACTAAATCTACTCCAATATTCAAAAAACAAAACAAAATTTCGCACAGGGAATCATTAAAAAAATAAACAATAAAAATCTCTCAGTAACAATTCATCCAAAAAAAAAAAAACAACAAAAAATAGCAAACATGCCATCCATAGCTTGGCTTATCGAGTCATAATCCATGAAAGTTCTGGTAGCTCTATTTTGAGAGGTCTGCATCAAAACTATGGTGTGCCTATTAGCCTACACATCAAAAACACAAACAAAACCAGTCAAAAACACTAAAAGAACACAAAGCTTGAAACTTTATCAAAAAAATACCAAAAACCCATATCCACTAACACTAAAAAGTTCATTAAGTAACAATTTACTCAAACAAAAACTTAAAGTTCATTCGAAACCCTAACTTAGAAACAGAAAGCGAATTTAACCCAAAAAATCAGAGATTTGAATATAAATGAATTGGGGATTAAGTAACTAATGAACAATAGAAAAGAAATTTGAGTACCATAGCTTGAATTGCAAGCGGAAGCAGTGGATTCTTTGAGGGAAGGAGGAAATTGACCGGTGTCAAGGGTTTATGACCTTTTTCTTGGATTGAAAAAGAGTGTTTCTTTAAGAAAAGTCTATGGGAATGAAGAAAGCTTATTTTGTGGGTCCTTCATTATCAAAGAACCACTAGAAAGCCGCCACGTTATTTCTTCTTTTTCAGCTTCAATGCTTTTTTAATTTCCACAGTAAATTACTTAAGTATAAGAGTAAATTATAAATTAATTCAACTAATTTGAAAAATGAATTAATTAGTTTTTATTATTTAAAAAACTAGTTACGTATTTTTTTATGTTTTAAATTTTTCTTATAATTTTAATTTTTTTCAATTTTTTTAAAAAAATATAAAAAAATTAAGTGAAAAATATGAATTGATTGTTGATGAAAGATGATATTTTATAAAATAAAATAATATTAAATTAAGCAGAATGAAATAATTAATTTTAAAATAAAAGAAAAAATTAATTAATATGTTTCTTAAAATAGAGGGGCTAATTCATAATTTACTCATTCATAAAATGACTTGTTAAAAAAAATTCAAATAGTCCTTTATGTTTATAGTAGTAGTTAATTCAGTCCACAGGTTTTGATGCTATAACCAATCAAATGCTCAAATGGTGTTTCAAAGAATCAAAAGTATCTACATCAGGACCTCAATTCAAAATTTTTGTACATCATTGAAGTTTCGATGAGTTTTCTTCGTCTATGAGCAGCTGGACTTCTTCATTTGTCTCCTTAACAGGAACAAGTTCCAAGCCATCATCATCTAGACTTGCAGCAGAATTTGCTGCCAAAATATCCGAGGGAATCAAGTTTTCTGTTTGATCACCCTTAGGAACAAGAAATATCAAACCTAGTGTTGCAAACCTCAGAACATTTCTTACGAGAAGGACCAACCACAGGTTAGTGAAATCAGTCCTTGTGACATGAAATAGATGGAGTACAACTCCTCCACCCCATTTGGAAGAGAGCGAGCCAAGACTATCGATGCACATTAACAGTGCAAAAAATGTCCCTTCGATGCCTAGAGGGCATAGCCGAGTGCTTAACACAATCATTGGTATCCACCGGATTCTGGTTATGATTCGAGTGACACATTCTTCCGCAATAACAAAGAAGGAATCAGGAATTCTGAGGACCAAGTTCCATCTAAGGACGAACATGAGATCGAGCATTCCGGACACGCCATATAGGAGTTGTGCGTAAAGGAGCAGGCTTCTGAATGGATAGTCCTTCAGAGTCTTCTGATATATCAGAACCCCCACTATAGAAGCCAATGCACCAACTGCATAAATGATCCCGACAAACTCCTGTTAACAGGAAAACATTGGATTAATCTAATGTATAATCTCAACACTTGCCAAAGGATTCAAGATCGAGTAGTTTATAGAAAGTAGTATGAACCTGTGAGAATGCAGGACCAGCTTTAGGATCTGTATACCAATAGAAGTGCCCTTCATGAGCACTTATACTGAGAGCCAGGGATAGAAACATGTAGAGTGATGGCTTCCACACCTGCGGCATCTTTATAGTTTTCGACATGCCTCTCAAAGCTATTTGTAAGTCCTCCACTGCCTGCAAAAATATTACTTCTGAAGTTATGGATCTCTTACTTTGCAATTATTGTTTGATAAACGAAAGGAGTCGTACGATGACAATTTTTTGTAAGTAAACATACAACCATAAGTTGGAAAATTCTTCAGTCATATTTCCACTTGCATTCAAGAGGTAATTCCTTACGAAAACAGTCCGAGTTTTAAATTGCCCAAATAGCTAAAAAGAATAATGCACTCCTCCTAAATGACTCCAATTGGAATTCTTGTCATACAAATTTGGTTTCGAGCAAGTTACCGAGTAAGGAACTGTCTGTAATTTGATAACTAATGGCAATAAAAGAAAACAGAATCGACCATGAACTGGCTTAAAGTGCTTCAAATCGAGTACTGTTAACTGTCAGTAAATAATACAGGTAAACCATTTATCACCTGCTTAAATCAGCAAGGTTCAGCCCTCCAGTTCCCAACCAAGAGATTGTGCAAATAATAATTATTTAAGGAGACTTCTAGGGAGCAGCCTCAACGTGTCAGAGAGATCAGATCACTTATAATTCTTTAATTTCTTACTAGTTGCTTATCTGGGGAAGGAATAAGAATCTGTTAGACGGCAAGTGACACTCAGGGTAGGCAGCAACTTACACAATTTAGTATTATCCATATGGGACCCTTGCTTTTTTCTAGAACTAAGGAACGATAGCTGGACGGCATAGTTCCGTAGAATTTGAAAGCAAAGTTCTCTGTCATTGCATTACAATAACATACACATGTTTACTCTGATGTTATGGCTTGGAATTTTATGCTTAGTTTAATACATCTAATAACAAAGGGATAGCTTTCCAGAAATTACTTGCGAGATAAATCAACATATTAAACATATAATGTGACACGTTTTCCATAAAGATTTTTAATAGCTTTCTTTCATTACATGCTGAGGAAAAGGTAAAGCAAGAAATCAACTTGCTTGACTGCTAATCTGCAAACAATTTATAGAGGCTTAAATTGGCATGTGAACAGGCTCTTGGCTTGGTCAACTTTCAGCTTCAAGTGGGTGCTTTTATGACCAACCAAACCAAAGAAAATTCAACTCAAACAAAGGACATAGCCCGTAAGCACATCTTGAATGCAAATAAACTAAAATGGCACATGCCATATGGTCCCTGACATGGGAAAACCAGGCCCTTATCCTGTTACTTGTTAATAAGGGAGAAGGTTGTTCTAATTCATTAACTGCAGAATCTAAAGAGCAATTCACAGAATGAAATAAGGTGGATTGTTACCTTCTTCTTCTCAGATTGGAGGCTTGTAGATCTCACTTCATAGATCACAAACCCCAGCACTATCAATAAAGCTGGTGGGACTGCCAAAAGCACCAATGATACCTACAAAAACAAAAAAAAACTTCCCTGTCAAGCGAAGAACAGAAAGAATGGACAAATTAATTTAGTGAAAAGCTTGAACCTGCCTGAGGTCCAAGATGGTGAACAGAAAAACCACTGCAAGAGTAACCAATCAAAGCCCCAACTGAAGAACAAAACCCACATAGAGACTGCATGTCTGTTGCCAAAGATCTGATCTCAATACTGTTTTTAGCGATACAAGCATCAATAGTCACATCAGCTATTGCAACTCCAGCAGTCATACCTACCAAGCAACTCAATGCCACAGCAATAGGCACCTTACCAAGAAGAGCTACCGTCAATGCCGAGACACAACCAATAACACCAGCCACAACGAAGTATGGCCTTCTTTTATATCCTCTGACGGGAAAAACATCAGTAAAGAGACCCCAGATTGGTTTCATGACCCACGGGATGTAATATAGGCCCATGTACAACTGCACTTCTGATGGTTGAACTTTTTGAACATCTTTCCAGTAGTAGTCTGTGACAACCTTGAAGAAAGATCCAGAGAAGCCCTGGCTAAGACCATACACCAGAACTACACCAAAAATGAATGTTGGGTTTAGCTGGGAAGAAAGCATCTGTAGCCATTGAAATGGCTCCATGAAGATGGAGAGAAGACTTGTTCTTGAACATGCTTGTGATGACTGACAATCATGATCTTTTTTCAAGGAATCTGCTAGAGATTTCTCCACTAGCTCTTGGGTTTCAAGAGGATCCATGTTGAGGGCTTGGGAGAATCTGTATATCTGAAAGTACTAGGGTGGAGAATGAAGACATTAACAATGTGAATTTGACTCTTTAAGAATAAGAAAAATGCAAAATCCTGGCATGGATAAAAAATTACAACTTGTGACGTGTATTTGACCAATTTTCACTGCGTGATGACAGCAACTTGCAGGTTTTAAGTCAGCCCTCTCAAGCCTTACCAAAGATGCTGTATAACGCAATGTAACCCTACAAAACAGGAAGAAAAGCCGGGCTTTAAGTTCGGGTATTGCCCTAATTATCTAAAGGAGTCTCATTATTACTATTGTTTCAATGAATCCTTGAGAATCTTCAAGCAGAACCCTGTCAATTAATGATACTGTTTTTTTACAAGTTGACACATGGAATTGCATTCCTCTGTGTGGATATATATATATATATATATACATATACATATATAAGAATCGGGATATCAGTACATTTCTTCGCCAAAATGCCTTGCTACTGTGGGCTGCAGGATCCTATTTACAAATCTTCAAATCTTTATGTAGATATTGTCATGACTGACTTCATCAGCTGACCAATATTTTATTTTCTTCCGTTAGTTCTGTAGTGCAACTTGCTTTAATTTCCCATGTCCTTCATTGAAATGTTGTGCTTTCATCAGTCACAGCTTAGTACGAAACATAAAAGAAGTAATTTTCGAATCTGAAAGGCAGATTATATGTCAATCAAAATCAATCAATCCAGCTGAGAGTACTTAATGGCAGGTCGGAAAAAAGAAGACCGACGACCACCATAATATGAACAAAGGAACAACTTCAAAAATTTCTGGCAATTAAACACCAATATCTTTCTCAGATTCCTATTACAGAAGACACTTGTACATAAACTGTAACGACTGGTGCACAAATTTACAGGCGTTGATTCGTGTTTCTTTCATTAGCACTGATGATACATCTCATACATGTCATAGCTGCCAACGTACATTCATGCCGCGATGAGTTTCTGGATGTCCTTCTGTAACAGCACAAGAGAAGGAAAAAATATAAGAAAACCAATCGATAGTTGAATTGTGAAGACAGGATTGTCATGCAGATGGCATGATTTATAGGACAGATGTTTCCACTTCCTATCAGTCATGACGATTAGAAGAATTCTAAGAACATCAAAAAGCTTGAAAGTAGAAGAGGAAATGTACCTCGATTTGGAAAGGCGATGTTGTTGGTGGATATCTCTCCACAACCTTGCCATTCTTGTCCACCAAGAACTTCTCAAAGTTCCACTTGATCAAATCACCTAAAAATCCTCCAGCACTTGATTTCAGAAACTGATAGACCGGAGCTGTAGTTGGTCCATTCACATCAACCTGTTATGCAACACCTAAGAGTAATTGATTGTTCTTTCTCCAAGAGACATATTACAAAACGAGGAGAGAAATAACTCTGCATACCTTATCGAATATTGGAAATTCTGCTTTGTACCTGGTACAAGCAAATTGTTTAATCTCAGGGTTTGATCCAGGTTCTTGCCCGCCAAACTGATTGCAAGGAAAAGCCAGAATTTCAAATCCTGCACTCACAATCAATATTTGCTTCATCAATTTAAGAAAAAGGAAATATTTTCATTGAGCTTTAAGATGTTCAAATCGAGTAAAGAAATGACAAAAATAGGCTACTTAATGGTCAGAATATCAGAATATCCCTAGGAATGTTCTCTTCCTTATATTGATATGGTGTCCATAACGGGTTGTTTGATCTGACAATATTGTTACTGTTACAATCTTAACAAAGCTACGCGCCTGCCATGATCTTGCAAATTGTCAATGTCCACTGGCCGAAGGACACCACACGAATACAATGTCAGAAGAGCTTTAGGTGCATGACAAAACATTAGATTGCTCGTTAAATAAGGGTAGCAGATATTAAATCTATATAACATGCATGAGTTGGACACAAACTCCCTATTCTAATAGTAGTTCAAATACCAGACTTCTATCACTTCCACTTACAAATCGGGCCACCTATTTTAGATATGCAAAGGCTTTGGGTGCCAAAAGCAAGTAAGAAGATATCAAAAAGAGAGAGAGATCACACCAATTCAAATGATAGCCTCATCGCTAAGTTATTCAGCGTTATTCAGCTTAATAAATCAGAAATTCTTTCCAAAACAGTCATGTTGCAGGTACTAAAAAGCCAAAAATCAAAATCCTTTCCTCACAAAAATTTAGCTTACCTTGATTCTTGTACTTCTCATATAGATGTGTAAGTTCTGAATAATTTGATGGTGTCAAACCACTGGGAGACGGAGCAAAAAATTCCAATAAGATCTCAAGTGCCATGAAAATTAAAATTTGGTACGATTTAAAAATATATATTCATCATATACGAGCCACATAATAAACTAAGCTAATCAAGCAGCTATGAAAGAACAAAACCGATGACAAAACAAAGCATTCTTAAACGAGAGAGTACCATTTCGAAGCAACATTAACAATCAAGAGAACTTTCCCCTTAAATTTACTAAGAGGAACATCCTTCCCAACAATATCCTGCATCAAGTAAATGGATAAAGTCATACCTCACTTTAAATCTGCATATATTTCAGGGCTAATTATGAATCAGAATCTAAGATCTTCAAATCTTACAGCCACAAACTCTATATTCCACCCCCCGGAGGAGGGAGGGGGGGGGGGGGGGGTGCGCAATAAATAAACAAAGAAGAAAACAAGCAGCTCAATATGGTGATTCTTGATTCTTATGCACTCTCTACCAATCCAAGCAATGCAAAAATATTTCAATTTCAAAACTTTCACCAATTCAAACGGCATATGATAACAATTTGGCTTGTTTCAAACACATACTAATCCATCCAAAAGTTCAATTTATTCATAATTAAGCAGCAAACATTCAATTTTCCATCTGCTAAGTTGAAACCTAATATCTGCCAAGAAAAACACACACACACATGAACAATCAACTCCAAACTTGTTAATCAACTAAGAGAAATTAAAACAAAACCCAATGTTTATGACTCAAAAAGGCGATAAACTGAACAATCGAACCAATGCTAAAAAAACAACAACTTTCTCAAAAGAGCTACTACCTTCACAGTGAAGTCATAAAGAGATTTCTCTGTAGCAGCTCTAGCAAAAACACCAAAGGAACGAGCTTTAGAGGCAAACCGAGGAAGATTTGGAGATTGTAAAGAAAACCCATGTTGCAAAAAAGCAGATTTAGAGGACCCAAGTGAGGAATTGATGGATGAGACAAAGGAAGCCATTGTTGTAGAGTTTGCTTTATTATGCTGGATTTTCACACCCAGTAGTACAGATGAAGAAGAGAAAGGTAAGGAAGTCATTTTGCTCAGCGGGTTTTGGGGAGCTGGTGAGAGTTTCGAGAGAGAAGAAGCTTTGTGGTTGTGTCGTAATGGAATGGTAACTGGAACTAGAAGTTGGAACTAGAACTTGAGATTTCTGTGGTGTAGAAGTAAACGTTCCACGTGGTCTGTCTTTCGTTTGCTTGCTTGTTTTTGTCACATGGATGCAGTCCATGTCCAAAAGCTGACCATGAACTTTTTAAGGCAAATCCCCATTATCAAATCCAAATATTATCGAACCCAAAATCTTGCTATCTATCACATCAAATGATAAAGGTTTTAGTATGTTTTTTCCTGTTTGTATACAAATTTCCATATATGAAATTCATGAGTTGTACTTGCAGATAAGGATGTATGTTTACCTTTTCTTTTCTTTTTTTTCTTTTTCTAAATTTAAATCTTGATATCACTATTTAAAAAAAAAATTATTAATTTTTTTATTTAAATATTTTAAGTGAGTTTCGATTCTAAGATTCAAATCCATAAAATCAAAAGAAAAGACAAAAGTTTTTAATTAGCAGACTAAATTTTAGAGAATTCATTGATTTTTTTTTTTTTATGTTCACTTTAAGTACTCTCACATCAAATGATATAGATTTTTATGTATATATAAAAATTTCCATTTATGAAATTTATGAGTTGTACTTGTAGCTAAGATATATATATATATATATATATATATATATATATATATATATATATATATATATATATATGTTTATTTTTTTTTAATTTAAATTTTGAGATGGCCATCCAAGAAAACTTATTAAATTTTTTAAATGTAAATGAATGATATAGAAAGTTTGTTTTAGTGATAATTTAAAAAAATAATTTAATTTTGATCTGAAGATATTCTTTACCTTTCAATAAATAAATAAATAAATCATATAATGGATTTCAAGTTTTTGATTTTTTTTTTCATTTCATTTGTATGTATTTGAATCCATAAAATAGAAGAAAGACAATTTTTTTTTAACTAGTGAACTAAATTTTATATGATTCATTAATTTTTTTTTTATAGAAAAACAACAGTAAAATAGTAATTTCTTATTTGTTATGAATTACTAGTGCGGTTGTAAATGGTATATTTAAAATTTAACCGATGAAGGCCATATTTATTCATGAAAAATTTATTTCTAAATATGTAATTAATTCATATCAACCAATAATGGACTACATATATTCATATACTTTCTTCAAACAAAATAACATATCAAAATTAAATCCATCTCTACAGTTCAATAAAAAAAATGACACAAAAATTTAGAAATTCAAAAGAAATTATCAAATTCCATATAAGAATTAATCTATACATCAAAGTAAATAATTTTTTTCTCTGATAATTTTATAATAATCAAGCATATAAAAACAGGAGAATGGTGAGTGTTTTGGGCCAATCACTCTAGAACTTGCTTTTTAACTAAGCCCAAAGCTGAAGTGGGCCTAAAAAAGCCCAAAACATTAACCTATAGTAAATCCTAATACAAAATATTAGAGTACCATAAAAAGAAAAAATCTTTTTTTTATGACAATAGTTAGGATTTCTGCCACCAAATTTCACAAATTAATTATTGCCTTTTGAAGTTCTAGGCGCAAAAATTCATAAGAGGAATGACGTATGCATTAAAATTATCTCATGTATTTCTTATTAATTTCAAATTAATAATATCAAAAATAAATTTAATAATTATTATTTCCGATTCAAATCTAAAAATAAAAAAATTATAATTTATTTCACAGGAAATTTTATGAATAAAAAGGTTTTCGTAGTCACATATTAAAAAAATTAATTCGAAAATATTATTTGAAAACTAAACAAAAATGTGTATATTTCGAGTTATTATTTAATTTTTAATTTTTTGTAAAAATAAATATCAAAATTAAAAAATAGAAAAATTAAAACAGAAGCAGCAAAGAGCCAGTAGGAGTCCCAGAAAAAGGGTTTTTCTCATAGCTCCAGCCTCCTCTTTCTCTCTCGCAGACAGAGAGGGAAAACCCAAAGTCCCTCTTCTTCTTCTTGTCCCTAGATTAATTTAAAAGGAAAATCCCTAATTTCAAAACCCTGTCTTTCTCTAAAAACAAGAAGGCAATTGCAGTTTGAGATATGCAGGCAGATCAGACGGTGATAAGCTTGAGACCAGGAGGAGGTGGCAGTGGGGGTCCCCGTGGCACCAGATTTTTCACCCCTCGTTTTGACTCTGCTTCGGCTTCTCTTTCTGATGCGTCTCAATCTTTTTTCTCTTTCAAGGTACCCAAAAAGGTTTAATCTTTAATTTGATTTTCATGTTCCTAGATCTAAGTTTTCGAGAAGATTCGATCTTTTCATTGTTGTTGTCAGCTTTTTTTGTGATTTCTATTGTGTAATTGTGTTAAAAGTTTGATATCTTTTTTTTTTTTTACAAGTTTGTATTGCCAATATTGATATTTTGTTAAAAAGAAGTAATCTTTGAAGTAATTTGAAAATTGTAAGTAAGAATATGATCAGGATTGTCTTAATTCTTGGTGGGGCACTTAAGTTTTTGTGTTACCTCCTGTAAATATGGACAAAAAGTAATAATTATATGTGGGATTTTAGTGGGTTGTCAAGGAGTTTAGGGATGCCCATAAAGAACCTACATTACATGAAGACACCCCATCAGAGACAATTAGAGGGATACTGTATCTAATCTGTGTTGCAGATTTGGAATTTTTAAATTGATCTGGTAGCTAGTTTAGTTTGTTGATTAGTTGGAGTTCCTGGCTGGCTTTTCTTTGAGGCGTCTTGATTTTCTTATGCATTCAATTCTTTTTGGGTATGTTTTGGAATTATTTTCATTGAAATCTATATGATACGTGTTATGATTCTTCTGATTGATTGTTATTGTGGAATAGATTGGTGACTTGCGGTTTGAAGACCATGAGCGCATTCGCTACACACGAGACCAGCTGCTGCAACTTAATCAGGTAAAGTGCCATAATTGTTGTTCATAATTTGTCTTTGGACTATGGATAGTTTTTTCCTTTGTCAAGTGAACCTATTTAATAATAGGGAGTCACTGCTCAAATGCTTCTTCATCAAACCTATTTAATGATAGCAAAAATTGGTCTATATCTTAATTTTATGTGGTCACTTTTTTCGGTCTAGGTTGAAAAAGTTCCAGAGGATATTCTGAAAATCAGACAAGAAATTGAGTCTGAGTTTGTTGGTGAGGATCAAACTTGGAGCCGTGCAGATGGCAGCGTAAGTTTTCCGATTATTTTCTTCATGTTCTCTTTGTACTGTTGATGTACATGTCCAAATTAGGTGTTGCTGTCAACATGCAATTTTTGTAATTTTCTATCCTTTTATTTATTTATTTATTATTTTTTTCATTTTGTCTGTGCCTCTGTGTAGATGGGACAAACTTTCTTTGGAGAAGTCTTCTCTTCTCATGTTTATGTTTATACTACCAAAAGATTATAACTTTAACCTATTTTTTCAACTGTGTAGCCCCAACCTCAATCTCAAAGTCGTTATTCTGAACCAGACAACCGTGATTGGCGTGGTAGGTCAGCAGCTTTTGGAGAGGAGAGATCTTGGGAAGCAATTCGAGAAAATAAGGAGTTCACCAGTCGGCAAGACCAGCTAAAGGTATGTCTGTATGGTAAAGTAAAAAATTTAAATAGATATTGATTCAACTATTAGATACAAGTTGGAGATTCTCTCTCTCATAGTTAGGCACGACAGGAGAATGAGATTTTTTGGTGCTACGAAAGAAAGAATAATTGAAGTCATATGGAAATGATTTTGGTTGTCATTGTTAATGCATGTTTAGCATTATTTCAATATCTTTTTGAAACAAGGGTGGTATTAACATCTTGTTCAAACCAGGTAGGGCCTGCTCCTGCTCTGATCAAGGCTGACATGCCATGGTCAACTCGAAGAGGGAATCTCTCTGAGGAGGAACGCGTCTTGAAGACAGTGAAAGGGTAATTAGTCATCTAGTTGATCTGAACATTTGTACAAGAAAACGTCCCAGATTTTGAGGCTTTGACCTTGGAAACAATTTTTTATTTTGTTCAATGGAGAAGCTTCTTGTAGTTCTTTATGTAGTGACTAGTGCTCTATTTCTGGGCAGTATATTAAACAAATTGACACCAGAGAAGTTTGATGTTCTCAAGGGGCAACTGATTGACTCTGGAATTACAACACCTGATATTTTAAAGGTTACCATTATACATGTCTTCAGTCCTTCAGATTCTCAGCAATTAGAAATTTTATAGTCGATAATAGAACTGGAACTGTTTGTATTTCAGGGTGTTATCTCACTAATATTTGACAAGGCAGTGCTGGAGCCCACGTTCTGTCCTATGTATGCTCTTTTATGTTCTGACCTGAATGAGAAGATCCCTCCATTCCCATCTGATGAGCCTGGTGGGAAAGAAATCACTTTTAAGCGGATTCTTTTGAACAACTGCCAGGAGGCATTTGAAGGTGCTGACAATCTGAGGGAAGAAATTAGCAAGATGACTGCTCCTGAACAAGAAATGGAACGCAGGGATAAGGAGCGATTGGTTAAGCTGCGAACACTGGGGAACATACGCCTTGTTGGGGAACTTTTGAAGCAGAAGATGGTGCCTGAAAAAATCGTCCATCATATTGTTCAGGTCCTGCTTGGAATCAATTTGTTTCTAGTATATATATATATATTTTTTTTTGGGTAGTGATTAGATTGCTCAATGTGTGTATCTTGTGCAATGCAGGAACTTTTGGGGGACGACAATAAAACATGCCCAGCTGAAGAGAATGTTGAGGCAATATGTCAATTTTTCAACACCATAGGCAAGCAACTAGATGAAAACCCAAAAGCTCGGCGAGTTAATGATGTTTATTTCAGCAGGTTGAAGGATCTGACAACAAATCCACAACTTGCATCACGTTTTAGGTTCATGGTTCGAAATGTTCTTGATCTCCGGGCCAACAGCTGGGTCCCCAGACGTGAAGAGGTTAATTTTTTATGCACTCCCTACTTTTCTTGTTTGCTTTGTTGTTTTGAGGTGGGGGCACCAGGGGTTGTTGGTACTTGTTTTCGGGTGGGGGAACCCATGGGTTTTCTTCCTTTACTCATGTAGAGGATGGTAATATTTTGAAATTCTGTATGTTGTAGGAACTGAATCAATCAAAGGACTCGTGTTAAATTCTAATGTACTTGAAAAACTGAGGCTTTTATACTGATCTTTTTTACAGGTTAAAGCAAAGACCATCTCTGAAATCCATTCAGAAGCAGAGAAGAATCTTGGGTTGCGTCCAGGTGCAACTGCAGTCATCAGAAACAGTCGGAATGCTACTGCAGGTGTGGGCCCTGGTGGTTTCCCCATTGGTGGCAGGCCTGGTGCAGGAGGTATGATGCCTGGAATGCCTGGGATGATGAAAATGCCTGGAATGCCTGGGCTTGATGCTGACAACTGGGAAGTTCCTCGATCTCGATCAATGCCAAGGGGCAATAATTTTGGCCCAACCCAGTCCACCGGGCGCGTGTCGTCTTCCGTGATCAACAAATCACCATCTATTAATACAAGACTTCTACCTCAAGGAAGTGGTGGCATCATAGCCGGGAAAACAAGCTCCTTATTGCAGGGTGGTGGTACTGCTTCTCGACCTGGTTTTGAAACAAGAACTGAACCTGTGGGTCAATCTCCTAAGCCTGCTCCAGCTGTGCCAGCAATTCCTTCTCCTCAGAAGCCACTTGCTCCCACCACAAGATTAAATCCTGACGATCTTTGCAGAAAAACCACTTCTCTTCTGGAAGAATATTTCAGTGTTCGAATTCTTGATGAAGCACTACAATGTGTGGAGGAGTTGAAAGATCCAGCTTTTCACCCCGAGGTTGCTAAAGAAGCTATTGCTCTTGCACTGGAGAAGAGCCCACCATGTGTGGAACCTGTCATAAAGCTTCTTGAATTCTTGCTCGCTAAAAATGTCCTAACGGCTGGAGATATTGGAGCTGGTTGTCTGCTTTATGGCTCTTTGTTGGATGATATTGGCATTGATTTACCCAAAGCACCAAATAACTTTGGCGAGATTCTTGGGAACTTGATCGTGGCTCAGGGTCTGGACTTTGAGGTCATGAAGGAAGTTCTGGACAAGGTGGAAGATGACAGGTTCAGGAAAGTCATCTTTGACAGTGCCATGAAGAGCATTAATTCAAACCCTTCTGGGCAAGAAGTGTTGGCAACACAGGGTTCTAATATTCAGGCTTGTGAGAGTTTGCTCTCTTAATTAGAGCAAGTGCTCCTTAGCCATCACGGGAAGCTGCGCAGCATTGTGGAACCCACGAAACCAAACCATTCTACCCTTTTGCTTTCCATATTTCAGTGAAATTTTCTCGATATCAAAGATTACCGCACATCAGCAGCAGACCAGGAAGAAAAACAGATGACTTAATTGAGTTGTATATTTTCCAAGGTTTTCTCATGATATTTGCATGTTATGTTAGAAACATAAAGCGTTTGTATTTCTCGAGTGCCCAATAAGTCTCTCTCTCGGGACATTCGAGATCAAGAAAAGAGTCTTTACATTTTCCAGTTTCTTACATTAGATTTCAATTCATGTACCACAGTTGAAAATTTTGTTACTTGCCCATCATTTAAGGGACCCAATTTTCTCCATAGATGTCTTTTTTCCTGTCGTTTAGCTTATATGAATGTTCACCTTATCCTTTTGAGAATCTTTTGGTCCACAAGTTTTTTGGCCTCACAAGTTGCCTGTCCCTGTGTTCTCCTTACAAAATCCATCTGTTAGATTGAAAAAAGTGACTGAAAGGAGCAGTGAACAAGGCTAAAGGAGAATGAGAAGCAAAACTTTTGAACCGCGGTAGATTGTTTTGTCAATTTAAAAAATGGCAGCCTTGGCCTGCAACTGCATCTTACCCTCCCCTGAAGTGCGAAAATGGAATGAGATTATCAAGAAACACATGCTCAATGGTGATGCAGTCCAAGCTATGTGTACATATGTGAATGTGCAAGGACTTGGCTTTTATGCTGATAACTACACATTCCCCATTTTGCTCAAAGCAGCTGGGAGTTGGCCTAGTCCTTGTATTGGGTTTGCCCTCCATGGCCAGACGATAAAAGCTGGTTTCTCCAGCCATGTTTTCGTCCAAACTGCTCTGTTGAACATGTATGGGTCTCGTCACTGCATTGCCGATGCTTGTAAAGTGTTTGAGAAGATGCCTGTCAAAGATGTGGTCGCTTGGAATTCCATTTTAGATGCATATGCCTCTACTAATCAGATGGATGAAGCTCTCAATTTGTTCAATTCCATGCCTTTAAAGGACTTCTCGTCGTTCAATATCATGATTTCTGGGTACTCGAGCATCGGAAAGACAGTGTCTGCAAGAAGTATCTTCAATAACATGGCAGAGAAAGATACTGTCTCTTGGAACTCAATGATATTGGCATATATCCAAGGAGGAGATATGGAGGGAGCTTGTGATTTGTTTAGGGAAATGCCTGAGAAGAACATCATTACATGGAATACAATGGTAAAAGGGTTTTTACAAAATCGACTTCACGGTGAGGTTCTTGATTTGTTTGATGAAATGAAGACTACAAATTGCTTGCCTGATTATCTTACAGTAACTGGTGTTTTATCTGCATGTGCCCATTTGGGATCCCAGGAAAAAGGAACTGAAGTTCACATATATGCCATTGATAATGGACTTGCATCAAGTCGCCATGTAGCAACAGCTTTGATAGATATGTATGCCAAATGTGGAAGCATACAGCAAGCTTTGCAGGTTTTCTACAAGTCGCAGGTTAAGGATGTTTACTGTTGGAATGCAATGATTTCCGGGCTCGCATTTCATGGTCATGGCTATGCTGCTCTCAAAATATTCAACAAGATGAGAAAGAACCATACAAAGCCTGATGATATTACCTTCATAGGCTTGCTTAGTGCTTGTAGCCATTCAGGTTTGGTGCAAGAAGGTAGCCAATTGTTCTATAGCATGCAAAAGGAATTTGGAATATCTCCCAAAATAGAGCATTATGGGTGCATGGTTGATCTTCTTAGCAGAGCAAGACATCTTGATCGTGCTTTACGGCTAATCGAAGCTATGCCATTTGAGCCAGGAGAAGCCATCTTGGGTGCTTTGCTTAGTGCTTGTATAGTTCATCAAGATCTTGAGACAGGTGAGAGAGTTATGAAGCTTGTTTCTTCAAGGGCTAATTACCTCAGTGACGGGGAGTTTATGATGTTCTCTAACTTGTATGCATCGTGTGGTCAATGGGAAGAAGCAAAGAAATGGAGAGAGCTGATGCGTGACACAGGCATTGTTAAAACTGCTGGATTCAGTATGGTTGAAGTTGATGGAAAGTTTCACAAGTTCTTTCCTGGGTAAAATTGGCCGAAATGTTAATGGTGGTTGCCAATTCTGCAAGCCAGTTTCATCTATAGTGTAATCTTGGCCTTGTTTCAGGGAAAATTTTGCATTTTTCCGGTTGGAGGTGTGCCAGCAACTGGTCCAAATAGCTAGGTGCAGTCTTAATATTGTGAAAATCATACTCAACAAACTCATGATTATGTTATTTTGTCCCAATATAATGATAAAACCCACGATGTTCTTAGTGAAAACATGGAAAGTATTCCTTCGAATGATTTGGTCTAGCTTATTCGATCTCCCCAAATACAAAAACATCAGACTACCAAAAAATGTGTTTTTTGGCTGGGAAAGGACCCAGAAATGCAGATGGACCCGTACTCCTATTCATAGCGGTAGCGATCACAATTGTGGGTGGGTTGCAGCTTATAATGATAGTAAAATAACCAAGTCGCAATCATCTGAATGAAAGTTTCACGCAATCATCTGCATGAAAGTTTCATTATCAAAAAGCCCAAAGTTACTGCTCACCCTACTACAAAAGCAACACAATCAGGAGAGTCCTGAAAACTATAGCATAGAAACATACAGGTAGCTAACTAGCTATCAAATTTCCACTTCATAGATTCCATTGGTTTCTACAAGTCCACATATCTTTTTAACTTTCTGCAACAATTTGGTATTTGCAAAATCTAAATTGGACAGTCTGCACTATTTGCTTTACTAGAACACATTTGTTGAGAGCTTTAGCATCATGAACTTTTCTATTCCTTTCTTGCCAAACAAAGTCGATTCGGCTGCACCATGTTATTCTCAGAATTAGGGACTCAAAACATCTCTTCTGCAAGGAATCTTTCAGCAAAGCCAAACTCTTCATCCCAATCCCCTACTGGTCTTTGAATATTGCTATACTGCAGAATTGAACTCAAGACTTCTAGTGAAAAATAAATGATTCAAAGCCCAAATCAGTTTGTAACTTCTATTGCTTTGTTCATGCTCTATGCTCAACATGTAACACAAGGACTCCCAGAACCAGAAAATTGACTTGGAAGTATTTGATTCATTTTGTAAAACTAGAGTGACTAATTAATAATTTAATCCTACATCGAAAGGGTAAAAAAAGATGTCACTCCATTTACAAAATTCATTTACCGAAAAAATATGAACCATTGGATGAGTATTAAACTTATATGACAAACAGGTTTCAAACACTGATCTGAATTAACCTTGTGCAGATAAACCATTTATATGACATATCGGTAGGTAACATATCGTCCTGCTGTTTCGCTTGGCCTGATAATCTTAACAACTTGGCCACGCTTCAGCCCATAGTATCTTGCGATTGGATCTGTAATCTGAATGCGAGGCAGCTGAATCCAGTCCATACAAGCAATAACATAAATTGTCAGAAACTGTTGGCACTAAACAGAATGGCAAATAGGCAAACACAAAGTTGGCACCCCATGTTCCCAACCTTTAGTAAGGTGAAACTTGCAAGCTAGCAAACAAATGCATTATAAGGCCAAAATACCAAGGAGGAAACACAAACTGAATAAGATTAAGACAGACAATTCTGTATAATCATTAAAAAGTTTCAAACTGTAGTGATTTATTTTGTAAAAAATACTTGTGGTCCCCATTGAGGTGATTACTTATGATTGGCAAGAATTTGAGCATCTTTTATAAAGAGTAACTGAGTACGGGGAAGCATATATATTTTCATCAAAAATAACTTAGTATAACGAGTCCATTTGTAAATTTCTCAAAATAACTTAATATAACAAGTCCATGAGCTGGTTTATTAGAAAATGAACTGCACTATAAAATAAAGGCCTAAGAATGTAAGCAGATGCAAGGTTTTAAATTCATTCTAGAAAATCGATAGTTAAAGTCATTCTGACCTGTGTTTCTTTCACAGTGTATCTCTCCAACAAATTCTTCTTCTCTTCATTTGCAAGCACTTGATGTTCAGGAACAAGAACATGCTCTTTTATGTTAACCAACAGCTCAGCCTCCTGTATTAAATAGCTAAAGATTATATTTTGATAGGAGAACACTAAACAAATAACAGTTAAGCATAAAACGAAAACCCTTTTTTTGTTTTACCTGAAAAACCTCCAAGTGGAATTTTGAAGAAATCTCATTGATACAAGTTCGAGCAAATGGGGTCAAATTCTGTTGAACAACCAAGATTGCTCTAAAAACATTCTCAGATTTCATGCGATTAGTGTATGTCTTCATTGTTTTAACACCAACTTTGGCTTCTTCGGGAAAGAAAACATAAATCTGTTTGCACAAAACCCAAAACCACCAATTAATCAAAACAAAAACATAATATATATATATATATATATATATATTAACAACTAAAACATAAACAGCTCCAATAAAATGAATAAGTGAATGGAATTACTTGATCAGAACTATCGCTTTGCTTGCATTTGTTAATAACAAGATCTTCCCTTTTCATGTTATTACCATATTTGGATTCAAATTGTTCTCTTGTCATGTTAATTTCAAATTCTCCGACAAAATAACCTCTATCCTTGAGCATTTGCATCACTGTCTTTCTAATTCTAAATAGCCTCTTGATTTCTTCTTCTGATAGTGTCATTTTGTTTCTCTTTCACCTGATACAAGATATTCACAACCAAAATTGTTAAGAAAGAAAAGCTCTTTCTTCTGAATTTTAAAACTCAATCAATCAAACCTTAACACAAACAATTAGGAATTAAAAAGCCCTAAAATTGAAGTTCAGAAAGTAGAGGTCAGCATTCAGTTTTTCAGTTGGGGTTTTTACTATATCAGTTCGGTTTTCAGTTAACCAAACCACCAAAAACATAAACCCAATTCAAATTGCTAAAAAGAAAAAAGAAAACCCACTTGAAAAAACCAATTTGAGACAAATGAGGATCGGATGACAAAGTTCTCAACTAACAGAACCAACTGAAAACCCAAAAACCACAGAGACCAAACCCTAAGAAGCAAAAATTAATACATACTGCATATTAACAGAAGCCAATCAAATCATAAAGAAGCTAAATTTTGCTTCGAATTCCCAATTCTAATAACTAAAATAAACCAACCCCACTTGAGCAAAACTAAATAAAGAAAGCCCATTTGACAAAAAACCAGAATCAGATAATAAAGTTCTTAACTTGAAGCACAAAACAGAAAACAAACAAGAACCACAAAAACCAAACTTTACAGGCAAAGACTAACACACACAGCTTTTCAACAAACAAGCCGACGAAATCCCAAAATGGGTTTAACCAGAAAACACCAATCCCCAATCCATTGGCTAAAATAAAGCAAACCCATTAAAGAAACTAAGAATTGGATACTGAAGATGAAACTCTAAACATAACGACGAAGAACCACAACTATAAAGACCAAACTTTACAAGCTAAGCTAAACATATAAACTATCAAAAGAAGAATTAAAGATATCAAATAAACTAAGGTTTAGAGTACCTGAAGGATGCAGAGAGAGAGAGAGAGAGAGAGAGAGAGAGAGAGAGGCTGCTGGGTTCACCGAGAGATAAAAACCCTAAAGGAAGAGATTTTATGACCTTGTTTATGTATATATATATTGAGCCCAGTAGGTGGGTATCTCCTTTCAGCTTTTGTTTTCTTTTTTATTTTTGAAATAACGAAAGCTTGTAAAGGGAAACCTTTCAGGCTTGGAGTGATTTGGGATATATATATATATATATATATATTATTTTTTTTTTTAATTTTTTTTGGTGAACTGGTATACTATTTGATTAGGTTAATAATATTATTATATTTTTAAAGACAAAAATACTTTTTCTAGCTTCATATAAAATGATTAAACCGAGGATAAGTCGGTAATTTCACCCAAAATTTTAATTTAGACACCCTATGAATTTCAAGTGCGAAGAGGGTGTCTCCCTTATATCATCTACCTGAACTATACCAAACTACAGCTTCCGACGTCTTTTTTCCACTACAAAGTCTAACAACGATTCATCAACTGTCTTAAAACCGTCAAGTCTAACGGCGGTTTCATCAACCATCTTAAAACCATCTGCATTGTCGCCACTTGCATTTTTGGTGGTTTTTCTAGGAAATGTCGCGACTTTTTTTTTTTTCTACGGCTAACCTGTCTCAACATGATATTAAACTACGAAAAATTATAATACATAAAAAAATAATTATGATATATGCGATAGTTATTTCATAGAGCTCAATTTGAAGAAAAAGATAAATAAATAAATAAATTAAAAAAATTAAGCGAACGTGAAAATCATCTTATCATTTTTTATGCGAACTAAAAATTTTTTTATCGCTTTTGATGAATCCGAATATAATTCAATGATGTATATTTTTCTCTTCGAAATGAATTCATGAAATAATCACTATATATATATCACTAGTTACTCGCTTATATATCATAAAATTTCTCACTAACTACCATTACAATGTCAATTGGAACGGTTAAAACCATCTTTAATTTTAGAATCTTGATAAAATTTTTGTTCATAGGGACAGATAAACAATCGTCTCTGGTGTTTTAGTTTTTGTAACTTCTAAATTTAATTATTCTACTTGTTTTTTTGTAAAAAACATCAATTAAAACCAAAAAAAAAAATACACTTTGTTAAACATAAATAAAAGAAGATTATATAACTTACACAATATTTTTAAATTTATAATTATCAAATTTTAAGTACATAAAAAATAAACTTAAGTATTATACACTTGGTCATGGAAGTGGTGACCCTGAGAAAAGTAGCCCTTCAGTCTGCAGCAGCCAAGAACTAAAAATTAAATACTAATGAAAGTGCCGGAAGACAGAAAGAAACAGATTCAAACAATACAACTTGTTAAAACTCTCAAGTCTTTTGACAAGCAGATTGACATGGAACAAAGACAAGCTTTTAGCAATCAGTGTTAAGAATGCAGAATCAACCTGAAACCTGTGCTCGTGGCAGTTAGGGTAGAAGATCTATGATGGTTCCAGGCCGACAATGTGTTAAAGGACCATCTCACGACTTGAACTCGGGACCTCAAGGTCAACTAAGCTCGATACCATGTTAAAGAACCATCTCACCTAAAAGCTTAAGCTAATAGGTGAGGCCCCATAATATAATTTATACTAGTCTCTAACACAATAAATCCTGTAAAATGTATTGCTGTCCAAAACAACTCAGCATTTATTTGTAGAAAACAGGGTGAAATATCCACCAATTTCATGCAACACATGTAACCTTCTTCCAAAAGTGTCTGTGAAAGAAAATACTTCTCCAGAACATAAAAAATATTGCAATGCTCAACCAAATCACAAGCTGTAAAGAATTAAATTTAGAAGTATATTGAACATCCACTGAACGCAATGGCATAGAGTGAATGAAATCAAAACACACACATATATATATAGATTGTATTTAAGATAAAAAAAAATATTAAATTTTGAAGTGGTTTTATTGACCGATAAAAACACACACGTGTATGCCAGTTGCATGGTTACAAGTTTTGGTGTTTTTTTTTTTAATAGATAGTTAAATAATAATAATAATAATTTTAGAAGAGAAAAAAAATATAATCATTTATTCTTTTAAGTTAGCTGACATATTATCATTAGACAAAACATTTGGTCTTATCGTATTCTTGGGCTTGATGGGCCAATAACGATAGGCCCAAGAAAACTTCTACTGGGCTGGATCATTAAGCAAATGTAATCTTCATTGCTACTGGGCTCACTTGTAAAATGTATAAATGTATTCATTTTAAATGGAACTTCCATTTTGTCATCGTTCGTTGGAATAAATTATAGGTTAGTCCCTCTGGTTTCGTAATAAGAATTAATTAGTCTTTCTGTTTGGAAAACTAATTATTTAGTCTTTTTTATTTATTTCAAACTCTTATTTATTTATTTGTTATACCAACCAGTCATATAATAATTTTTGTGGATTTACATCATCCCATCTAAGATTTTAAAATTAAGTTTATTGTCTTTTTTTTTTAAAAAAAAAAGAACTGTTTATCGTTGATTTTTTTTAAGACAACAAATTTATATTCAATTAATCTTATTTATTAAATTACACGTAACAGCTAATGATCGAATAAACATGCTTAAACAAATACCCATATAATTGCAACAAAAAGAATCAATGATTGTATTTGTAGGTCATGAAGTGCACCAATAGTAGATGTCACGTTTTTGTTGTTGGCGATAGCTACGAATCAAATTAGAAGGTGACATCTCTAGCAAACAATTTGTCTTAAATTATTTTATGTTATGATTGTTTTTATAAGAACAAGAAAGAGTTTGATTTAGATTCTCTTGTTTACTATCTTGATTTAATTTAATAAATCGGTTAATTCCAAGTGTAGATAACGTGTTATAAATTAGCTGAGAAAATGATTTAATTTTAATACAAAAACTAATTTAAAGTGATAACGTTACAGTTTAAAGAGTTCCATTTCTAAAAATTTGATATGACGCTAACATCATTAAGAAAATAATAGATTTAATCTCCGTTAATAGAAAAATTGACATAAAAAATACCTTGCCATATGTAAATATCAAAATAATAATAAGGATAAAATGATAACGTTACGAGTTTAAAGAGTTTGTTTTCCATCTATCTCTAAAATGTTTAAAATCTTTAATCTGTTCTTTCAATCAATTTTTTGATCATGAATTTTTTTAATCAAAATATCCTTAATTAAAAAAAAAACACTTAACTCACGTGACATGTATGTTCTCTTTTTAAAATCTTTGGATTTATTTTATTTTGTCTTTTTTATTTTACATTTCAAGTATAAATATTTTGATTAAAAAATTAATCAAAATGACAAATTAATATTTTTAAATTTTTTAAGAACAAATCGGATGCAATTAGAAATTTAATAACAGATTAAAAACTTTAAGTATTATATAAGAATAGATTGATTTATCTACCTAATAACGATGACGAGGAAGTTTATATGATTAATTGTACTCTTTAACAATCTTCTCTTTGAGCAAAGTATAGACGAAAACAAATGCAAGACTTGGAGTTAATAAGCTCATTAAAGGCTAGCAAGGTCCCACGCATCCCCTTGCAGTCAATTATTCCACGCCTAATATTCTCCCTATTGTCCTAACATTACTTAATCTTTTATATTATACTATTAATTAATTAATTAATTAATTAATTAATTTTATCCTACCAACTTTTTCCACTCTTTCAAGGTTGATGCTTAAAAAGACTCAAAAGCAGAGAAGAAGTCATCAATAGAAAGATTAAAAAATTAGAAGAATTATAGTATACTCTAAAGAACATTTTTCTTTTTGTTAATTAATATCTACGGGCTTCACCCATAGTTTTGCATTCTAATTGAATTTCTTCGTCTCTCACGTTCTTTGTTAATCACTATTAGAATTTTAGTTGACTTCGTATCTATGACAGCCACGCTCCCATCACTGTTAGAATTGTATATATATATATATAGCAACAAGGATATTTTTAAACTAATTTTCATATATTTTAAAATTAATTTTTCTCTAAATGTGATTAAAGGACACTCTCTAACGTATAATTTTGAACATTTTAAAAATAAATTGTCATAAGTGCTATCTATGACAGCCACGCTCCCATCACTGTTAGAATTATATATATATATATATATATATATAGCAATAAGGATATTTTTAGACTAGTTTTCACATATTTTAAAACTAATCCTTCTCTAAATGTGATTAAAGAACACTTTCTAATGTATAATTTCGGATATTTTGAAAATAAATTATCATAAGTGCTAAAAGAATTGAATTCTAAATCTGAAATATAAGTTAACAATTTGTTTATCAGTAAGTTATTGCCTTATGATTTGTTCTATTATCCTTTCCATTAATGAAGAAATAAAAAAAAACATGGAATTAAATAAAATATTGGTCATGCCTCAGCATCACAGACAAATTTGGCGGATTTTGGTTCTGTTAGCTACTCCAGAAAATTAAAAATATTTTATTATCATTATTTTTGCTAAGATAAGGAGAGAAGGAGATGAATGATACATGAAAACATAGCTTGATTAATCTTAATCATGGAAGACTAATCATGCAGAAACACCCAAAAGAAGCCGTAAAATATAGAAAATTTGCGGATAAGGGAATACGAAAAAAGTATCAATACTGTTTGATTAGACATGTTGATCATAGATATTTGCATGACTAAATCATAAATTAGTATTTTAATTTTAAAAAATAAATTAATTAGTTTTTTTTAAAAAAATTAATTACTTGATCTTCAAATATTTTTTATTTTTTTTATAACTTAATTATTTTTTTAATTTTTTTAAATAAAAAATATGAAAGCATTGATGAGAAAATTTGATGTTTTATAAATGTAAGTCTTTTTTAAAATAATTTAAAAAATCACAATTTTCTAATTTCCGCTAACACGAAAGAAGTTGACTCGACAATCAAGAAGATATACTCTTTCTCTCTGTACGATTATAGATAAAAATCATCTTCTATCATTTACAATAAGTATAAAATTCATTGAATGTTGTTTGATACTGACCTCTATGAACTGATTTTGAAAAAAAAAAAAAAAAAAAAGCTGATAATATGACAGAAAAAAAGTTAACAAAAATTTCTCAATTATTTAAAAAACATTCGAGAAAATTCACAAAAATCCACACCATAGTTATTGGCCGGCCCAAATTATTGACCTTTTCTTTCCCAAATTGAGGACTTCAATTTCCACGTAGTAATGGGCAAAGACTCTGTAGGTCTCGATAGTAACGAAGGCCTGCTTGACCGACATACATTCCTCATTCTATATATTATTATTATTATGATCTCTAAAAATTATCAAATTAACTGTAAAACCTGAAACTGAAATAAAAACTGCAAAGTATGTTTGAGGTGTGGGTGTAATGCCTGTTACCTGATAAAATAAAAATATAATAAAAATTTAATATTAAAACCGTGTGAATATATATATATGTTTAAATTTGTACGAGTATATTTATTAGGTTAAAAACAAAATTCGTCTTGTAGGGTAAGTCCAGGTAATGATGACCAATATTCTATTAAAATCGAAAAAAACCAAATTGAATCGAATTAGCAATTTTGATTCGATTTTGTACAAAAAAATTTTTAAAAAAAATTAAAACAAAATTATTTTGATTCGGTTTGGTCTTTTTTTTTTTTTTAAATTCGATTTTCATCAAAAACCAAATTACTTATTTTCAACACACATACCCAAGAATCATAGCATTTTCCTATGATTTTCTTTACTAAAACTTCTATTCAAGCTATTAGCATTCCTTGAAAATCGAAAAACAAAATTACAAAAAAGTGGCATTTCAACTTGGTCCAAGAAAAAATTCAAAATTTAAGAAAAAAATTGGTTTTTAATCCGAAGTCAAAAAACTGAATTGGAAAATTTGGTTTTTTAACCGAAAAATCGAACCTCAATTCAATTTTATTTTTGTTTTAATCAATTCGGTTAATCGAAAACCAAAAAAACCAAAATTGAATAAAAAAAATGAATGATCACCTCTAGGTCAAGGTTTGATTTTTATGGTCAATATTCATGAGAATTTATTCTCAAAATATCCAAAATTGTACATTGAGGAGTGTCTTTTACCACATTCAAGTAGGAATTAGTGTTAAAATATATAAAAACTTGGTCGGAAAACACTATTATTTTCCTATGATTTTCTTTACTCAAACTTCTATTCAAGCTATTAGCATTCCTTGAAAATCGAAAAAAAAATTACAAAAAAGTGGCATTTTAGCTTGGTCCAAGAAAAAATTCAAAATTTAAGAAAAAAATTGGTTTTTAATCTCAAATCGAAAAAATGGATCGAAAAATTTGATTTTTTAACCAAAAAATCGAACTTCAATTCGGTTCGGTTTTTGTTTTAGTCGATTTGATTAATCAAAAATCGAAAAAACCAAAACTCGAACAAAAAAATTGAACGATTACCTCTAGGTCAAGGTTCGAGTTTTATGATTAATATTTATGAGAATTTATTCTCAAAATTTGCAAAACTATGTATCGAGGAGTGTCTTTTATCACGTTGAAAAAGGAATTAGTATCAAACTACATAAAAACTTGGTCACAAAACACTATTATTGTTGAATGTAAAAAAACAAAAAGCAAAATACTCTTTATTAATTAATGCGGTTTGCCTCAGCATGTTTGAAACTTTTATTATTATTATTATTTATTTTATTTTTCCAGTCGAATAACTAATTTATTTTTTTATTTTTTATCCTGTATAATTAAAACATATCTCTCGAAAACCGTGTCTCTAAACATTAAAGCATGAAATTAAAGAACATTGAGATCACCATAAGTCCACAATTTTTTTTTCCCAAGTTATGTTTGGTATAGGAATGAAGAAGACGAAAGTCCTATGCTTGTGTTAGAGATGACATTGGAGGAAGGAAAATTTTTTAAAAAGGCTAACCTTTAACCTCCTACCAAACACAACCTAAGTGCTACACAAAAGACATCATTTGAATATCTATTTACTGTTCATATAACTTCAACTTTTTTGAAATGCCAACCCTAAGTTGGATTAAAAAAAACAAAAACAAGTTTTACATTCTGACAAAGACGTGTTTGTTTGTCACGACAACAGCAGCTTTCCATTTCCTAGATAGGTACCTTCCTGCCCTTTTCCTATGTCGAATTAAATCGATAAATCGTTTTTGTTTGGACCTACAGAAAAGTTTGCTTGATTGATATTCAATTTTGGATTGGTTTCTAAAAAAATTTATATTTTGAATCCATTATATCAAGGTAAAGGTGTGCTCTAAGATTATTTGAAAAAAAAATTCAATTGATACGTAATTGATTAAAAAATATCTCTAATCGTAAAATAAAATAAAATAAAAAAATCTCATCTTTTGTAATAAAAAAAGTAATGAGAAATTATTACATAAACTCAATTAAATGTTCATCTAACATTTGAGCTTGAAACTTACATAGGTCCGTATTGTATTGTGCTTAATACGTGAGAAA